>JAVIWC010009001.1:600000-984742 GCA_031894815.1 Creontiades dilutus | reverse complement strand
TCATTTTGTAGGTCACAGAAGTGCAGTTTCAAATTATAGGGATGGGAGTTAATATCTTTACTTCGGGAAAAACAGAATGTATTTTGATTTCATAACGTTTATGGTTAATGACTGAGTTGAGCCATAAACATACTTTGTTCATTCCCACACTGGCTTCAGTGAACACCTCACCCACGTGCTATGCTCAAATAGGAAGGCGGCATCATCGGCGAAGAGGTACACCTTACATCCTAGTGGGATGCGTGCCAAATCATTAATGAAAATGAGGAAAAGATCTGGCCCGAGCGTGCTCCTTGGATAACACCGTAGTCAATTGGAAGGGCATCGCTTTCCACTCCATCAATGCACACTATTTGCTGTCTACTACGTAGGTAGCACTGAAACCAAGCCAGCTCACGCCCCTCTATACCATGTCTTTCCAATGCGCTTATCAGTTTTTTCCTATCTATGGAGTCAAAACATTTCGCCAAATCAATCAACGTTAGAACCCCCTTATTACCCCTGTCCATCAATTCATACAAATCTTTCGTGAGACTAAAGTGTGCCTCCTCCACCCCGATACCCGAAGAAAAATAAACGAGTATCGATACTTCAATTCCGATCGAAATATCGAATATCGAAATATCGGCAAATGTTTTCTCACTAGCTTAAAAAAATTGGTTTTAATATTTTTCTTTGGTCGATTTTCTTACTAGTCAAAGAACTCACCAACAAATCTTTGGGTCCATTTCTCACTTTTAATGGGATCTGGAATGTAAAGGAATAGTGGCTTTAATACTAGATGGAAAACAGGGAAAGAAAAAGTAGGAAGTCAGCAGTAGGAGGCTATAGCTACTGTTACTGTTACCTTACCTCTCAAAAGTTCAAATAGTTTGGCAATTTTCCATCCGCGAGCCAAAACTTTGAGTATTGATCATCCCGGTATCGATTATATCACTGTTCTTATCCTCTGCTCCTTGGTTTCCGGGTGCTAAAACCTTGCTATAGAAAACAAATTTACACTATTTCCTACAAAATAAGTTGTCGTTATTATCACGAAGATATATGTATCGGAAAACCGGTCAGAAAGATAACCGAATGAAAAAAGGATGTTCAGACACCGTTTTCCACCGAAAAGTTAAAGTCTGGAAAGGAGATGACTTGTGTCCCCAGGATCGTAAAGAAAACCCTTGATGGGGACCGCGTCAGGCCGACAAACCTCCTTCAGCCCTTGGGACCCAACCCGATATCTGCAGGGCGCAGCCCCGGCTCTGTAGTGGTTGGCCACTACTTTACGATGCTGCTATTCCACCCAGCTCACCCCTAAAGCCGTATTTATTATGACCTAGAAGTTCTTCTTCTTCCAACTCATTCGCTGTGAAGTCTTGAAGATAACACTCATCATAATAAACAAAGACATTGATGTAAAGGATGGCGAGTTTTGAAAAATCACACTACACTTTTTAAATTCAATTGTTGGAACGCATTCGATTTTTGGTGGCCTTTCCATTCGAACATATTACACTTTTTTCTCGTTTTGATCTCAATCGGTACTTGCTTTTTAACCCTGAAATATTGTTCTTTGTGGAGCGCTTATTGGAAAGGCGGAGTCAACACCTGCTCCAAAACTACACTAAACACCATAAATGTGATAGATTTTCTGACATATTCTGTTTCCTGATGTTCCTAAGGATGAGAGCCACGACTGTTTGATGTGATGATTTTCAAGATGATCCCAATCATATCCTCAAGTGACCCACGCTTTACAAGAACGATGAAAAGTATGGTTGTCCCAGACATTATTCCGGATTTGCAGAAATATAGGCTGATTGGAAGATGTTTTGTAAAATCTTGGGTTACATACAACCCCTCCAAAAAAAACCCCAACATTGTAGAGAGGGACGTTTCCCTGATTCTTTGTAAATATTTCATTCCCCTTCTTTTGTGAAGAAATTCGATACTCCTAAAGTTCCGAAATTCTGTCAAAACAAAGAAAACTCATGGGAATATTTTGAAAATCGGCTTGATCTTTCCATTCATTGTCCTGACGACAAATTTGACGTTGCCTACCTAAGACAATTTCCAAACCTCTGCCAAGTGGGTGTGGCACATAGCTTCCTCGTATCCATAACATCGTAACAAGGATTTCGTTTGCGCATGCGCAGAGGCTGCTATTGATCCGGGGGTCATGAAACTTATAGGGGACCATCTGCACATCAAACCGAACAATCCCTGAAAATGTCATCGAAATTGGTCGAGAACTCCCAGAATTATGCGCGTAACAAAGATTTCACGTTCGCGCATGCGCAGAGGCTACCATTGATCCGGGGGTCATGAAACCTATAGGGGACCATCTACACCCCAACCCGAACAATCCCTGAAAATTTCATCGAAATTGGTCAAGAACCTCCGGAGTTATACCCGTAACAAGGATTTAACGTTCACGCATGCGCAGAGACTACTATTAATCCGGGGGTCATGAAACCTATAGGGGACCATCTACACCCCAACCCGAACAATCCCTGAAAATTTCATCAAAATTGGTCAAGAACTCTCGGAGTTATGCGCGTAACAAGGATTTCACGTTTGCGAATGCGCAGAGGCTACTATTGATCCGGGGTCATGAAACCTATCCACACATCAAACCAAACAATCGCTGAAAATTTCATCATCTACGCGTAACAAGGATTTCACGTTTGCGCATGCGCAGAGGCTACTATTGATCCCCTATAGGGGACCATCTACACCCTAACCCGCACAATCCCTGAAAATTTCATCAAAATCGGACAATAACTTCGTGTAGTTTTGCCCGTAACAAGGATTTGCTGACAGACAGACAGCCACACAGACAGACACACAGACACACAGACACACGACACACAGACACACAGACAGACACGGAACCAAAATCGTTCAGAAAGGTCTAAAACGCAAAATGCGAGTGGAATTTTTGATTTTGGAGACAAAAAATTTTTCACATTCCGAAAGTGAAAACAATGCTTCCGCTACTTTAGTAGACTCGGAAGCAATATTTCGTATCAAGTTGTTCTGTTATTTGTTTTTACTTTTACTACTCTTCGCGCGTTGTGCTCAACAAGTATACATTTATCGTATTGAACTGTTTCACTTTGTGGTTATTTCTAATTTATTGCTCGACCACTGAGTGGTTTTCATGTTTCACCTTTCATGACCTTTACAGCACAAAACTACTAATGTAGCTCCCTTAAAACGTAATAAGATTCGGATGATAAAATACGCATTAAAAAATCCTTCTAGCCCATTTTTAATGATGTTACATATATTGCAAAATAACATGAAAACTGTTTACTAGCAATGTAGTAATACATTGCTGTGGTACTAGCAATGACCCCACTCGTACGTATCTGTAAAACTGGATAATTTCCTTGCATTTCTCCCATTAGAAATTGTTTTAATGATTCTTTAAATTTATATCTGATCTTTGAAATTTGTCAAAAATTGTTATTGGAATCTGGATGCATTGGACTCCCAAACTGGAATGTTGTATACTTGATATCTTTAGGAGTTCATAAAAAATAAATCAACATATACCGATAGATATCAAATCCTACTTGTGGATCCCTCTGGAGAAAATACTACTTACATGAGATGTGAAGCCTTCAACAACTCTGAAAGCGAAGATGTCTGCTGGCGTGTCTTTTCTTCTCTAGAATTCAAACGAGAAATTGAATCTCCGAGTTGGAATGATCGGATGGATGTATTCAACTTCCTAGTCGGAGCAGCCCGATCGAAAGCTTCTTTTTCGGGAGATGAAACATTCATTTTCACCAAAATTAAAATATCCATTCCCGTTTTAGGCTTTAGATCATTCTGAACTACTTTCGTCCCGCGTCTGTCTGCCGTGTGTCCGCAAATCTTTACAACTCACTTAATTCCTACAGTTTTCATCCGAATTTGGTAAAATTGTCCGGGAATGTGCGGGTTAGGCTCCAAATAGTCTTCTAAGGACTTCATCGCTCAATTATCAATACTTCACGCTACGCATGCTTAAACGTAAAATCAACCAATCAAAATTTTCTTATGGTCGTAGAACTCGCTCACATCCGAAGGGTAATTTGGAAAGGGTGGTGTAACTTTATCTCAATTTGTGTTTGATACAGAAAAATGAAAATTTGAGGATGAATTTGAAGAATAGGAATAAAATAAGGATTGTGATCTACTCCATGCTGGGCCACTTTTTTTAAACTAAAAATATCAGCATGGTCATCCTACAAAACATCATTTTGCTTACTATAGAATTATCTCAAATTTTGGAGTTGTCAGTCACTTTTCTATATGGAAAGTATTGATTTCAATTGATATAATTTTGATTGCTTGTACCACGTTATTATTATGACAATAAACTATCATTATTACAATTAACGTACCCGCAATAGACTTATCACATGTCGACTCACCCATTCAAAGTCTCATATCTTCTAACTTCAAAGTTTAAAGATTTAGAAGTTTTAAAACTTATTTACATCTAATTGATCTTACATCTAATACAGATAAATTAGATGTAAATACCTTTAACACACATTGGTTCTATCAATGTTATTTTTAAAACATCATGGGTGTTATTTTATTTATTCAACATACATGTATGTTTGTTACCGGTTTTAACGAGAAAGCCAAATACAACTTGACAAATTTTTTTAGTTCTAGTAGCTCAAATTGTCAGTTTTCAATAATCATTTTTCATTATTTTATTTATTATTATTTATTTATTTATTCAATTATTCATGATTTGAATTTCTACTAAGCTTTGGAGTGTGCGTGTTTCACAGGTGATAGAGCAGTTATTGAATTTCAGGAGGCACACAAATATGATGAACTGATCAATCCAAATAGGTATTTTGGTTGAGAACCGATGTAAGTGCTCTATGCATATCTCCTAAAATTGAATAATCGCTCTATCCCCTGTGAAACACGCACACTCCAAAGCTTAGTAGAAATTCAAATCATGAATGCAACTCAAATGAATAAAATTGAATAATAAACCTCACTGAGTGCATGTTTCACAGGTGATAGAGCGATTATTGAATTTCAGGAGGCACACAAATATGATCAGCTGATCAATCCAAATAGGTATTTTGGTTGAGAACAGATTTACCTGCTCTATGCATATCTCCTGAAATTCAATAATCGCTCTATCCCCTGTGAAACACGCACACTCCAAAGCTTAGTAGAAATTCAAATCATGAATCATTGAATAATAAACCCCAGTGAAAGAATTTGCAGCGTTTTCCATTGAAATTGTTTTGACTTACTGATATTGTTTCTATTAGGCTGTATCGAGACGATATGTCTTTAGAGAGATACAACGTTTAGGGCAGGAAACTTGAAATGATGATCGGATGGTGGAGATATCTACGATAAGGCGCGTGGTGCCTTTTATTTGGCGGTGTCTTATATCTTTGATCCGATCACTCGCAATGCGATTCGACTTCGTATTGGCTCCAATATCGTTTTGGCTCCAACTTATTAAATAGTTGTAATTCGGGGTTGGCCACAATCTAAATAGTAGAAGTAGCGAATCAAATCTTTCTACATCTCAATAGGAATATCTAAGCGTTTGCCACCAAACCTTGTGATCAAAATTCAAGACCTTGTAATCAAAATTTAAATTAATATACTTGAGTACTCCTTAATGAAAAGTGCCTTACATTCCCGTATTGGCCCAGGAGCACTTGTTGCTCAACGAATGCGATTTCGCCGCGACAAAAAGTCAGTTCGCGGACGGATCAACCGACGGGGTCCGGAGAAAAGGGCGAGGATGGGGTTACGATGGTGACGGCTGGGCGGGGCGGTGAAGGGGAGAGAAAGGCCCTCGGACGGGTGGGGAAGGAAACTTGAATGGAAGTGGAACAATAAGGCAGTGTTGCCAACTCTACTGTACCTTCCGTACGCACGCCGAGCCGTGTTTTAGTTGGCGGCGCTTGATCCGCATTGCCCGCGGTAATTAGCACCGGCTTTGTCCTTGACCTCTATAACACTCCGGTTTTATCTCCCCCGTTATCATAATGCTCATCTCTCGATTCCTTTTTACAGCCGTTCCCTCCTTGTTTCTTTGCATTGCACCTTGCTTACTGTTCGACGTAAGGCAGCCTCCCGCAGCACTCTGATAAGTTGGAACCCAACAAGCGTAATATGATCTGTAAGTGAGAACTGAATAGTATGCAAAAAAAAGTCCACCAAGTTGTAGAGGCATATGGACTTACGGGATAGATGCATCTAAAATTGCTCTGTAGAAGTACTACTTGAAGAATTTGAAGATTGTTCATTCAATAACTATCTTGATGATAATTAACCCTCACACTACAAGGTGGGGTGTCCAGGCACCCCACAGCAATCAAATTTTGAATGGGGGTTACGGTAATGGAGGAGTCCCAGGTCACCTGTAGCCTCCTCTTCAGTTGTCCTCTAACCGCTGATGGACCCTCGTCTCTCTTAAAGATCAGAAACCTATTCATTTCACTACATTCTCCAAAAAAAAAACCCTTGCTGGGGAGAGCCAGCACCCCACCTTGTTAGTAACGAAACTTTTTTATATGAAAATAATATACTTTTTTAATGGAATTCTGGTGTTATTTCTGTTAATTTGGTACTTATAATAATCAATATTTTTCGTAGATTTCATTCCTTCCTAAATTCCTACCTAAAGCCAAAAAATACAAACGGTTCAAGTTTTGTTACCGAAAAAGGAATAAGAATACGACCAGCTGTTGTTCTGAGTGCAATGTACCAATTTGTTGAGTGTACGAGAAGGTTGTGAAGTTTTGCAAAAATTGTTTCGAAAGTCAAAGTTTGCCATAGTTTTCTTTTGTCAAATTTGAATTAGTTCTCTTTTGTCGCAGTTCGAAGTTATCTTTAGCACCATTGGAATTTGTGATTTTTTCTACTCAGTCCACAATGTTTCATTTTATTGATATTTAGCGAATTATAAAGCATAAAGATAAAGGGTATAAGCAAATAATGAACCTATTTTAAATTTTAAATTTTTCGTTCACTACATTGTTACCTTATTTCTGGAAAAAAAAATCCAGAGAAATGTTGAAATTGATTGAAATTTTGGTGCGAAAAGTACATACGAGCATTGACTGAGTGTCGCCCGATACAGAAGAATAGAATATAAGCTATAATTAGGCTTTAATCAATTGAAATCTGCTGTTAAATGCCTGGGGTGTCAGAGCACCCCACCTTGTGGTACATGGGATTCTGATTCACGTTGTAGTGCGAGGGTTAAATTGTTCTTCTGCTAGTATCGAACCATAGTGAGCTTAAGACAGGACCATCCCGACGTCATTCCACACAATTCTTCAAAATTCGATGAAAATTTTAAGGGCTATGTTCGTTACAAAAATTTTACATTTCCGCATGAGCAGAGGCTGCTTGATCTATTAACGATGAAATTCATTAGGAACTTCATAGTTGAAAGTTTCATGGAAATCGTGCTATATTGAAGTTTTTCGCGTTGTAAGGATTAGTGGACGCGTAGATATGGTACCAAAATGTCCACAAAGACCCAAAAAATAAGAATTTGAGTTAACATTTCAATATTGGAGGACGTTTTTCGTCTACCACAATGTTTGTATGATCTGGGTTGATAGTATCATTTGTGAAAGTAATTAATCTGGTATCGGTACAAAGTTACTCGTCACCATTGATGGACAACCCACACTCTGTCACAAGGGTTTCGGGTAGTTGTCTAATTTGTTGTTTGGCAGTCAGCAACTACAATGTTGATGGGGAAATGAATTTTCAATTTCAAGTCTACAACATGGATACATAGAGAAACATACAACTTTCTACATACCTACTTTTACATAATTTTCCTTGTCTGTACCGTCTCAATAGAAAATTTGAAAATTGAATCCTACCCACATGTATGCTGTCGATTCTTGACCAAAGAAACTTGCTACGAATTAACTGCTGCTCAACCCGCACTTTTTCTGAAAATTTCATCAAAATCCAAACCCAGAATCCAGAAACCAGACTTGCTACAAGGAATTCACGCAACCTAAAGCTACTAATGGATACGATCATGTTGAAAATTTTATAACATTATTAAAACATCTTTCACCGACTATCCTCCAAATTTGTACAAGACCGTACGACTAACATGAGATGTGAGAAAAAATATGCTCCAAGTTTGCGCATGTGTTGTCCAGATTATTGATTTGTGAATAATACACACAGAGAACTATCCACAGCCCATTCCTAAAGTTCCCTGGAAAATTCATCAAAATTGAATGGCAACTATCGAAATTAAGCTTGTTAGAAGAATCTGCGAACACACAAGACTGACGGATAATAAACGTAACGTTCAGAATGGTCTAATATATAAACTGCGGGATGAAATTTTTATTTTGGCGTAAAAAATTGCCTCCCCTGAATCTGAAAACAATGCTTCTTCGTCAAAAGCATAAATCTGATTAGAATAATAGAATGTTATAATTATAATCGGAATAAACATTACAATACCTCATTCTCTTTGTATTTTGTTCCAGTTTGTCGAAGTTGCATTTTCCGACATCTAGAACGAAAACCAATCTGTCCGATATGCGAGGTTGCCGTTCACAACACAAATCTTCATCGCAGTCTTAGGTGAGCTAATCGATCTCTGAATTATACCATTTATACATGTTATTGTCTCGATTTCGAAACAGAGCGATTGACTATTATTTTACCTGCCCGATCAGAAGTAGAATGAAAATGGTAGTACATATCGCTGCATTGAAACACATTGAGATATATCTCACGCTTGGTTCCAGGCCTGACAAAACCCTCCAAGACATTGTCTACAAACTCGTTCCCGGCCTCTACAGAAATGAGATGCAAAGGAGAAGAGAGTTTTATAAGCAGCACCCCTTTCGAGGTTAGTATCTCAATAATTCAAATTATGAGTATCTATTTGTCATTTACACGCTAGTCATTATTAATTTATATTCTTCAGCCCTAAACAGTGTAGATCAATACTTCTTCATCTGTAAATCTCTATGCATGTAATAAATTAAACTTGATTACTACTATCCGAATAGAACAATCAAAATTTACAGTCTCCCATCACGACGTAAAAAAAACACGATACTTGATTTTTATTTATTGGTGGCAACAGGAAATTCTTCCACTAGTTCTTCGAAAGCGCAAGTTCAAAAATCTAAAATTCTGGGATTCGAGTTCCACGACTATTCGTCACAGTTCTGTAATATTATTAGTGTTGGGGTAGAAGGACACGGGAGCATGATCATATTATACAAGATTGGCTCAGAACATATTATGGGTTTCCTAAATTGTAACCGAGAATTAAGTTCATGAAACTTGTATCAATATAGGTTCACTGAGAATTATTTCAGTAAGGTTTACTATTTCTGTATTTGATAATTTATCCTAGATAAGATGGAATTGGTATCAGACATAGGTATGGGTTTTTGGTGTTGGTTTCGGGAGGAATTTTCAGTCATAAATAACGGTTACCTATTTGCCTTAGGTGAATTTCTGTGAAACAAAAACTTATTCGGCGTTATAGGAAAATGACATCCCACTTCCTTATATCAGCCGTATATTTATTGAATTTAAATCAGGTTTAAAGAAAAGTAATTGAAAATTTATCCGTTATTACAATATGTCATAAATGTTTAAAAACAACGTTTTCGAACAGGTAGAATTAAATTGGGTTGCTTTTATCCAGTAACCTAAAAAATCCAAAATTTCTTATATAACAATCGAATTTCTTAGTTGTTATATGCATTTGAGGGTGGAAATTGTGATGAAAATGGGTAGTTCCTCTTTCCCGTTTTTGTAATTGCTAACTAGGGGTATCCCCTTGGCGTTGCTGGCATATCGTCTCAGCCCTTGAAAGGGGGCAAGTAGTCCTTCCCATCAACTCCTTGCTAGATGTCAGCAGAACCTGGTAACGAATCACTCGCCCCCTAATATTGACTGTCCTGACTTACCTAGAATTGGTAACCTATCCCTTTAACGGCCCCCATTGTTAAAATGGAAAATACCTCTGAATAATTGCGTGTTCATAACCACTGCCCTGCCTAGTCTGAGCCTTTTCCCTAAATTCACACCCCCCCCCCCCCCGTTCCTGCTTCTAGGAAGCCGCGGGAGATGTATAATAAGGTTGCCTTCCCGTTTCTTGAAACTGCTAAGCCTCATAATAAACCAGAAGCGACAGCTAGTCCTTTCCATCACCTCTTCGATATAAAATTTGATTGCTTAACGTGAGTTAGCAGTGAAGAAATTCACCCAACTCCCTCAATGACGTGATGCTTTGATTGCTCCATTCTATATGAGCTCTTGACTTTATAAAATTCTTGATTCTATGCCATCGTGTTCCAGATGAGTACCTGGAGCCCGAATGCAGAGGTGTTGGCCTGGATAGGGTTATCTACTCGCCCGATGACCTCATCAGCATTTCCCTCGAGTTTTACGACGAGTAAGTTCATGCATCTTATTTGTTACTTCCTAATATTTAGACGAAAGCAATACGCTCTACAGTTGTCGCATACTTCTATTTTAAATCCCAAGTCCTGGAACCTTTAGGAATACCTGAAATGTTCTTTACATATTTAGGCATAACACATAAGCCATTCTATTTTATTGCTCCTCAAAAAGATCTTTTCCAACGTTGGGTATTTCGATTCTCTTCATCTTATTGCAATAATGTTTGGAATCTGGGAGATATTTTGTGTGGAAACTAAGTTAATTAAATTATAATTTGATTCTAATGTCATCAGTGTAAAGGACGTAATCAATCACTAATAATACTTAATGGACGCAACACGTACAGACGTATCCTGCTCGAAGTTGCCTGAACCTGAAAATTGTAACAGACCTCAGCTTCCTATTCATTAGTATTCAATTCACACGAGCTTCTCCCGGATGGAATGTTCTGTGACGTTGTTCCCTTCACGTAATTAGATAATATTGTGTATTCTCGAAGTTCAACTGAGTTACGGGTTCCCTGCGTTCGCCGTAACTTGGGAGATTGTGAATCTGATTACGTTAGTAGAATATTTTGGTTTCTGTTGCCCTTATTGATGTCTATTCCTGCTCTACTGTATAGATTACTAGAGATGACTGCTCAGTTGTCTGCTTTCGCTAACGTGCGTTACATTGCCAAGAATTTTTGTCTTGTTTAGCTTTTTTTCTTTCCCCGAAAGAAATGTACTTTCAGACTGAATGTAGCTCTACACAATGTCCCTCCTTTTTACTTTATATTTGTTTTTCAATCCTGGGAGACTATCTCATGTGTCAACCAAAAATTGCTCGAAGATTCAACAGCTGTGACCACCAGTTGAGCCCCTCCACATTTAAACGGTTATAATGGCGCCCGACCAATTCCTCCAGGCACATTCGGGGATAGCGTGACTCTTCCAGTGAACAGACCTCGAGCACCCAGCCAATTTACGCTCAAGCACATTGTAGCCTGTGCGGGTAATATCCCCTCTTATATCCGTATTTCTAATGTTCCGCGGTTCCTCAGCAGTTGTATATAAAATCCAACCCGGACGGTCTCCTTCAAAGTGCCCATTTGGGGACACCATACTGCGTTAAAAATAGACCCGAAGAGGTGTTATTTTGGTTGCTTCTAGTAGACATATGAATATATACTGAACAATCATAGAACCATGGTCGCTTTCAGGCTACAATGAATGAACGTGGGGTTCTCGATAATCTCCCGACTTCTAGACCTCGGAAGCCTAAGATGCAGTTGAGACTCATGAATATGTCTTTTTTTAGATATGGAAATTCTGCAAACTTAATGAAAACCCTGCAAATTATTACAGAGGTTTGTTATTTTTGTATAAGATAGCCTTCAGGTCAGATCTCCGTTCTGTAACAGTCGAACCAACATATGTGCATAACATGGGAAATTATTACTATAAACCCAAAAAAGTTAAATAAAATCGAATAAACAAGAATTCTGCCGACTTCTGCACGCTAAATTCGGATTGTGAATCATATTCGTGTTGACCACTCATTTTGCTTCCGGCTTAAATCCTTCCAGAGTGCCAATGGTTTAAATTATAGTATTCCAAGTTATCTCATTCGATTCGAAAGATTTCAATCTTAATCAAAGGACAAAGTATTATCAAAATTTAGGCATACACCGCTTGATTTTCGACCAAAATTGCATAATTTTCGGATCCTTTGCTTCGCAGAAAAGCTTCATAAGGCGGATTTTGAAAGGTAAACCATCTTATTTTGAGAGGGGATTATACTTTATTTTCTATGGTCGATTACTATGGATTCAACCAAAATATGGTATTAATACGGTAAAAATAATGCCTATCATTCATTTCCCGCGAAAGAATAAAGCTACATTCAGGGTTTGATATTATATTGGTGTGCACAACTTTAGAATGAACCATCTGCCTCATAATACATCGGAACCAATTCTCTTTTTACGTCGCTTATTATCTTTTGGTAACCTTTAGGGGAAATATGGTGAAATCAGTTAATTAAAGTGCCACGACTTCTTTAAAGCCTTGAGGTGGATTGGTTCCCGAGCCTTCCAAACAAGAGACTGCAGAATACTGTATGGGACACCGGGGCGGCCACGATAGCTCGCAGTAATAACTGCAATTATGGGTAACACCTGGGATATCGCATTCGAGCCGAATCCATCATTTCCAAGCCCTTTGCCCACTCAATATCGTGCCCTATCATTAGCAGGTTTTGTCATCTGGTCTCCCCTACAACTCAGTTGTGCCTAATAGGGAGACTATTCTCGCCAGTTCCTCGTTCACCACGACCAACATCCACTTCTCCCACACTTCAATATTTATTGTTGATGTTACTGTACACTAAAAGTAACAATGGCTCTGCAACTAGCTTCTATTTTCTTGGACGCCATCAGATGGAGGTCTATTAGAATCACTTGATCACAAATTTAAAAAAGTGCTTAGTCGAGAGTCATACATCTGCTTCCTCGTACACGAAGCATGAATCTAATGATCATTGAAATAATTTAAATGATCTTGAAAGATCATTGTAGTGGGTTACTATGGCGGAGGAAATGTTAAATTGCGATGGTAACTGTTACAATCGGTCGATGTGGCAATGAGAATATTAGGCCTGGTACCCGTAGTGTTACGAATGCGCATGTCCGAAAGCTACCAGTGCTCTGCAAATGATAAAGTTCTTTTAAGACCTTCCACAACCTTAGCCAAAAATTGTTAGAAATCGAATGAAAGCCACAAAGGTCATCGCGGTGTTGCAACAAGGATTCTAGGTTTCCGCACGCATAATGAAAACTGAACATTTTATTGATGAAAACCCACACATTCCCGGAAAATTCCTTTTAAAAAAAATCTGATGATTGCTGTAGAAGTAAGCTTCATTAGATTTCACTTTCGCATGAGCTCAGCGACACCTGATTCAATCATTCGATCCTGTTGAAATTGAAAATGAACTATTTGTTGGTAGATATCCCTGCAAATGTCACTGAAATAGAACGATTAGGCCATAAAAAAATCATACGTGATGGACTTCGCATTTGCACTTTCGCCGAGTATTTTGTAGTATTGATTTTTTCGAAAAATGCAACTGATAGGAGACATGCTAACCAGAACTCGCAGTTCCCTGAATGCCATATAAATCCTACAAAACATTTCAATTTAAGGTCGGTATAATAATTTGTGATTCACTGAAAGACAGGCACAAAATCTAAAATGATCTGTTACGTAAAAGATCTCTCGAAAGTGAAAATAATGCTTCCACTACATAACGGTGGCCTCGAAAACTTAATCACCACAAACAAGATCATCACAAAGGGTGAAATAAGTACCCAATATAACAACGCGCGAAGTCCTTATATCAGTGTTTCTGGACCTATGACGATTAGTTGCATGGTTAGCATAACAAGTTTTACCCGAGTTACAATTTAATATTCCCACTAGCTCACAAGTTTTCAGCAATGTACTATAATTGAATCATTTGTTTTAACTGTACTATAGTTGAAACCGGTTTTTAGAACCCAAGGTGGTTGTTAGACCGATTACGATGTATGACGGTACCCACATAATTTGTAAAGGCCAAATATTCTGTTAATCGCTTATTTAATACGAGAGTACGTTGCAACCTTGTGGGTTGTTAGCAATAAACAACACCTGCCTGAAGGGTGAGTTGAATCCAATCATATACGATCGTAGTTCCCACCATCGCTCAAACTTTCAAGAGCTCCAACAAAATTAACCCCGTGAAACTGAATAGCCATACCATACATACGTTAACTAACAATATCAATTTGTGACGGAATCACCACAAAAACGCTGCAAATTCTTTCACTGGGGTTTATTATTCAATTGGCTTGCGTTCGATTTGAATTTCTACTAAGCTTTGGAGTGTGCGTGTTTCGCAGGATAGAGCGATTATTGAATTTCAGGAGATATGCATAGAGCACCCACCAAAATACCTATTTGGATTGATCAGTTGATCATATTTGTGTGCCTCCTGAAATTCAATAATCGCTCTATCCTGTGAAACACGCACACTCCAAAGCTTAGTAGAAATTCAAATCATGAACGCAAGCCAATTGAATAATAAACCCCAATGAAAGAATACTTATTTACCCCACTAATAATATTGAATAATATTTACCTATATATCATCAGCGTTTCATGCATATCAGAATGCTTCAACCCGTGTATCGGCTATAAACAAGAAGTATCAACATCGGCTATCACTCCAGTATCCACATTCACTACAACTCGACGCTATCGGCATCACTAGGTTACAAACAAACAATAATAAACCAAAAAATGCAATTGTTGGCACCATAAATCGGGCCATACATCGGGAATGGTTTGACCTACGGACGTGGGGATGGTCGCATTCGATTCCTCATGGTATGTTTTTCAAATAGGTAAATATTTAGGCCGATTCGACTTGTTTTGAGGTTTTTAGGGATTTTACAAAACTTTGACAGCCCTTAAAGGGCACTTTAAATTGAGTGAGAGAGCTGGCTCAAGAATTGGGGCGTCGTCGGACCAAGATGGATTTTTCCTGAAAATTTCAGATTTTTTGCTCCAGCCGTTTGGGAGAAATCGTGCGTACGGCGTACGGACGGAGAAAATTTTTATTGCAGATTCGGATTCTACACCCTTTGAAACGTATACCATGAAATTTTCAGGGGGGGTTAGAATTTTTTTTACAGAGCGATTACAATGGTTTATTACTTATTGAATAATAAACCAAAATTTTGAATAATTGGCTCTTGATGAAGTTCAGGTTCCTCTATCAGTGTTGGAGTTTAGTATGCTTAGTAGTTTTCCAATTATTAACATTTACATAAAAGTTTCAGTGGTGCTTTCAAGTAAATATAGTATTATTTATTTACCCTACTTTTACTTGTTGGCGAACAAATAAAAACTCATTTCTGCCACCAATACACCTCATTTCACTGAATATATATTCAAAAAATTGAGGAATACTGTTCATTCAACCCCGTGATGAGTGTCTCGGATAATGGTCAACAATGTCAGAGTCACTGTGTAAATTTTCTCTCACAAATCATTTATACTTTCAAATGCTGTTGTTTTTCTGTCGAGTTTTACCTTATTTGTGATGGTCACTTCACTTCCCTCTTGTAAACTGCTTGCACGTCCCCTGTCAGAATCACATTTTCGAGAATCCATTTGTTAAAAGAGTTTATGAGAGATATGACTGACCCTCATGGGCCTGGGAGTTAACTATCAAAATTATTGATACTCTTGAGACTCTTTTCAATGAAAACCCTGTCCGTTTGTGGGATTAGCGGGACGGTAATGGAGTGGAGAACTGGATCCGATTGCTGCTGTCCCTTATCGGTCATGAACGACTGAGTCGGCGAAGAGGAGAGCGAGAGCTGAGCTGGGAGCGACCTTGGTCGGAGCCCCGCCGCTCGCCTGAGGTGTCGCGTCGCGTCGACCAGCCCGTAAACAACCGCGTCACTTTCGTGTCTTTCAACTTCATGTGACACTGATGAATTTAGCCCTCTCTGTAGCTGTATCCAAGTTGTCTACAGCATCCACGGATCCTTTATTCCAGGCATTATTCTAAAACACTCAAAACGGTGGATTATTCCCTTGAAAATGTAGTCTGAATTTTGAATTGCGCTATCCGTTATCAACCTCATTATTTTACCCCTGTCCTCCCTTTTTTGACTTCCCCTTTTCTTGTTTGTGAATGGATTTCCAAAAATTCGTCGGGAGTGATTTATTTAGTTGCGGAAGATGTCGTTGAAATCGAGCAAGAAATAAAAAATGTTAGAAGCACCATTTTCCTACAAAATTTATTGATTTGAATCTCAAGATTCGTAAAGTATAAAAATGTAATACCTACCCTACAAAAATCGTTTCAGAAGTCTTTTACGTATTCAAGCATTTCCGTGAAACTTGTAGATATATCAGTTCAGATGAGTCTAGAGAGCAAATTTTTGTTAGGCTGGCTGGAACACTTTGCTTTTACCTTTCCGATTGAGTAAGGAAAGTAGAAAGACAAGTATATAATAAGCGGGAAGAGAGAAGATGGCGATGTTTAACTGGTAAACTCGGCGTGGGTTATGGTAAGCTAGGACCAAGCTTTCATCCTGTTCCCTCTTGCAACCAAAAAACTGGGCCCAACCGGGATGGCATAAGACTCACACATACTGTTGGCACCTGTACGCAGTAAGTTTAGGCTGAGTATTTAAACATTGGGATAATACAATCAGTGGAGATGTGGTTAGGGATGGATGACAAACAGACTTAATTCCACTGTTCATTCTGAAAAATTTATGAAAGAATGCAAGCAGAGTAGAGCATCATTATTGTAACAATTATTTTGATGCCCATGCCCAAAAACTAAGATGCTCACAGAAAAGTAACAAAGTTAAGATGGTATGTAACCTTATACGCGCCAAAATTGAATGAACAATTAACAATTGAATACGTGCGAAGGGAGAGTAATAATAAAGTCAAGCGGTTTCGTTGGTTTCTATCGATACGATTGAGCAGTATGGGTTTGATATTTATTCCCTTAGGTTTTTTCCTTTTTGTCGTTAGTCTCTATTCGAAGAAGTAATGAGACCTGCTAAGGCATCCCAAGTTTCATGGAGAAATATCGATTTTCCACCCTATTAAATGGTTTAGCTAACTAAACATCTTCAATGAGTCTAGTCAATCAACAATATCAATGCATCTACTATATCAACGTGTTTGTGTTTGCAATCTAGTTTTTGCTTGCTTACTGTTGTAAAAGCCTGTATTCTCAGAAAAGATTGGTTTTTGTTTTGGGGCTGTCTGACTGTTTTCATGTGTAACCAATGTAACTTGTAGGACATTCACATACAATTTTAATGAAATGTTCACGGTTGAGGGTATCACGATTTGTCATCGGTCCGCTTTCGCTCAAATTCGTTGATTGCTACTATGAAACTAGTAAACGTCAGTTTCATTTGACGAAATGGTAGGCGTCGTGGTACTTAGCTTTTAGTTTGTGAAACGAGCTTAATTGCATACTTAGCTCGTTCACGGACCTTTTATGGTAAATGCCGTTATATGGGTTGTACGGCATGGGCTTGCGCAAGTATGAGTTACATCCCCGTTTTGCAATAAATCATTCTTGCCGTAATTTGCTCTTTAACTCAACCTGTATGTCCAATTGACTTAGGGGTATGTTGCAATAATTGAGGAATCTATACCTACTGCCGTCTCAACTCATGCCGACAATTTTCTGCTCTATCTATTCCATTATATGTCGTGTCCATTTTTGACATGGACTTGTCTTATGACTGAGGGTCAAGGGAAAATAATTTTAATAAAGACACGAAACGTGTTGCTTGACAGCTGGCAATTACGTTGTTCGCTCTATACCGTTTGTTTTTGTTAAGAAGGTTATATGTACGCGATTCGCATTGTTAACAGTGATAAAAGAACAAATTTGAACCAATTTTTCTGTCACAAATGTTGGGTGGCTACCAGTTCATTATCGCTTTTGCGTATTTCCACCGAGCCTGACACCTGGTGCACATACTGAATGTGCGATTCAAGTTGATTCAGGAGGTGATTGGTTGACCCCGGGAGTGTTTATACTCCTCTATTGATCGATTTACAACTGCTGCACTTCGAAGTGGGTTGTCGGCTGACTGTCTCCTTCACCGCGGTTCTCTACGTTTTCCAAACTTTTCTAACATTCACTATTTTTTTCGTTGCCCGAATGATTTGGACTTGTCTAGAAATGGCCAGGTGGGAACCTACCATATATACGGATATCTCGTCATTTCTCCATGTCAACCAGTATTCCTTTTAGAATCAGTATAGCTTTAACAAATTTTGTCAACAGATCCTGTGCTTTGGTTATGTTTGATTCATTTTTTCATCTCTTTGAACCTAGAAAATGTCCTAGAACCATTTTTTATTTCTAATGTCTTATAGATGTATGGACGCCTTCTTGCATGGAAAGCTTTCAGCTTTCTCAAAGACCTTGAAAATCCTTTGAGCGCAAATAAATATTCTACGTTCGTACTGCAAGTCAAATTTCTTGAGTTTTGTTTGAGTTGCAGAGATAGCAGTACTAGCAAACAAACTTCACTAATGTAGCGAATATTAATGCAAAATGTAACCTGTCCACCAAACTTTGATAAAGAGTATAACTCCAATGGACCTATCTCTGACATCATCAGATTTCGATCAAATTAGAATTGGGTTTGAAAGATTAGCTTCTTGGCATTCCCAAGGTTCCCGATGCGATCGGATCTGTAATAACCGTCGCATATATGGTAACATAAAATGGTCCAATTTCCTATATAGTAGGTATCTCATAATCGAGGGTTCCGTTCCATAAAATTATTGAAAGAGTGAGGAAATCCAGTCATTGCTATCGACAATATTGAATATGTTTGATTAAAACAACATATGCTTCTACTAAGTATTATCTCTAAATGTTTGAATACAAATTGTACATTCCGTACCATTTTGAGTTGCCTATGCGAATTTCCAATCGGCGTTATTTAGAATGACATTATTTCTCATGTTACAGCGAGAAGTCCTCTCATGTAGACTAACTAAAACGTAGTTTTATTCAATATTTCTAAACAGTACTATTAGAAAAACTTCCCACAGGCCACTAGCAGACGTTTAGACTGGCAACGTAAAATTTTTCTCGTCTTCCCCTATCCCAAAAGTATTTTTTGCAACAAATGTGGCATTGTCACGCAACATCTAGAAAAACCCATTATTGCATGAAACTATAGGGTTTTAGTGCCTTTTTGAATTGAATATTAACCGAACTAAAAGTGTTGATTCAAACAGATTTTTTCCTCACAATGATATGCCCAACTTGCTATAAATGAACATAATGACGTAAATGCTAGAATCTAAATAATTGCTGGTTGCAAAACGCGGATAAACACTTCGTGTTTCAAAGTCACTTATTGTGTTTCAAGAACTTTCTGACGGTGAAATTAGGTTTATAACCCAGCGGTTCGTGCTGTTCTAAATATTGTTAGGATGATCTTTGCTTACTTAGGTATTGATTTATTATTTTCCATTTGCCTTGCTTTCTTCTGTGGTTTGGAAAGACTTGATATCTTGTCCAAAATGACATATAGTCACTTCAATGTTTCAACATGAATAAAGGTGGTTGAATAATTGCTCATAAAATTTCGTGAACCTCAAAATAATTTTCAGTGTGGAAACTGAAAAAAAAAAAATGTTTCTAACATTTGTGGACCTTTTGCAGTACTCTCACTTCGAACCTTAAATTGTGGTATAGATGAATCTATTTATGAAGGCTGGATATATTAGGAATCAGCTCGTTTATCAAAGTTTATCAGAGTTTGTCAAAATGTACTAGTTCCTATTGTTGCTTCCGAGACTTCCACAAATTATGGTTTTTAATTTCACAAAATCAAACTTTCCACTCTCATTTGCCGTTTTCTGTACAACTGTTCATTCTGAACAACTCTTGTTTCGTGTCAGTCTCTGTTTGTATCATGAATGTGCATTAGTATCATCCGTGCTATTGCGCATGTACGAACGTTAAATCCTCGCAACAAGCCTAATTTCTATATTTTTCGTCTTATTACGATGCCATTTTCTGGAATAGTACGGTTTAGGCCTTAGATGCTCCACTATAAGTTTAATTTCTCCCTAATTAATTCATCACTCTGCACGTGTACGATCCACAAACCATGACTTTCTCAAGTTCTAGATGTTGGATCTTGAAAATGTTAAGCTAGTAAGGCAAGGACGTTATAAAATTTCATATCAATTTCAACACGCTCGTATCATCATTGTTTCATCTGTAAAATTAGAGCGACAGACCCGCAATACACATCGGCTAATCTTTTTAAGGCGTTGAGGGTGGAACATCTCTCACGGAATTTCTGTCCAGTAAATCGTGACAAGCTTATAGTCAACATCTTTTTGAGTTTATTGAAAACATTTCAAGATATCTGCACGTCCTAGCTAGATGAGAAGTTATGTGCCACACCCAACTTGGCAGACGTTTTTTCTTTAGCTCCATTACGTTATAATTCGTAGGACCTATACTATTGGTATTGTAGGTACTGTATTCTGGATGTTAGTTGAAATTTACCATATCAGCTCCGCCCAGACTCGTGGCTGGAAGTAATCAGACAAACTTCCGTGATATTGATCGCGCAAACGGCTGGGAACATGGAGGCGGGAATGGAGCGCCCTCGCTGTCGTACTTGTCTTCCGTGAAAGTCTTGGCGAAGGCCCTTCGTATATAAGAACCACAAGGAGCAGGAATGGCAATAATGTTGTTTGGGACGCATCTCGCCGGGAGGACGGCCTTGAGATTAGTGTTATTGGGAAGAAAAGAGAGAGAGGACACCTGGGGCAGGCGGCTATCGATTTAGGAAGTAGCGTCAGGTTGGTAGCCATGGCAGCGCCCACCACTCCCGCTTCCCTTGGCCCACGTGTTCCTCCTTGTTCCATCCCATTCGGGGTCCAGCCGTTGTCGGGACAGGGTTGACAGTTCTCGGCTGGTCGGGGCAGAAGAGGCTGGAACAGGCTGTTCGTTGCGAGGGTCTTCCCTGGAGCTCGAATGGCCTACCACCCGGTCCCACCACACACGTCGAACGGACGTTTTTATGAGTCCGACTAGAATCTAACACCCACGCTCCTTCATAGTGGCATTTCACACAATTTATTGTGTCAAACAGTAGGCACTTTCATTTCATTACAAGTTTTCTTATCAACTTCCTCGCACACAACTTCTTCTAACCCATCATGAAGGTGTGTTAGGTCTGGGGTACGAGGACCACTCACGTAGATGTCACCGATCAACCTCTTTATCTAAAACAACATAATTTTATGGGAATACTGATCTGTAAATCAAAAGGATGCGACAGACTAGTGAAATTAGGACGAAATAACGTCAAAGTGGAAGCTATAAAGTACCAATCAGTGCCCACGTCTCCTACCTGAAACGACATCGTTTTTATTCTACATCCAATATTCTCCTAAATATTCAAGTTTGGAGCTGAAAATTGACATTTTGAAGGCTCTAAATCTGTTTCTGAAATCATTAATGAAAAACAAACACTCAAAAACACCACACAGACACAGGAATGCCTATATTATCTTTCCAAGTAAAATGTGTGAAATTGTCAAATTTTGTTACGATTCAAATGCAGGAAGACTCATAGTGAATGAACCGAAATAACCCAATTATTATTACCAGAAGAAATGAGTAGTCATTCTTCCTATTCTGTGTGTATACAGATATGGAGTGTGACAGCTCTGTCAAATATTTGCTTAATTTCCAATTGCTAGGAGTTTCCTTCTTCTTTTGTTCAGGGGTGAGGTACCTATTCCTAACTAATGCATCTAGACGCCCCTACATTACCAACCTTGACAAGTGTATCGAATTAACTTTCTTTTTCACGATATGGGCTTACCGGTTGTCTGAAGAAATTGCATATTGTGGGTGTATATGTAATACTATTTAATATTATTGTACTTAACGTAAACACGCGTTGAGGTTTAGCAAACAAAATTATTTAGTTTACCCAAGTCCTGAAAGGTTGGCTATAGCATCTTATAAATATCTATATGTATTCCAGTTCTGGGTGGAGTGTTGCGGACATCGATGCGTACAGAAAACGACAAAATCCATTCGTTGTCAGGAGTTAGACCTGTGTATTGTTACTATAATTAGTAAATGGGGTGCCATGTAACTTAGCTCTGAGCTGGTGTCTTGGCTCGAGATCGTCGGTTCGAGTACTTTGACAGTACTGTACTTTATCTGGTTCAGAAACGGTATTAATATTGATTAAAATCAGGTTTTTGACACCTAAAACTGTTAACTGACATACCTGGTATCATACTCGTTCATTACTAACGTTACCTTCACGATAGATACCCAAATGTATGAGGAGGAAAGAAATGAGAGAAAAGTTCAATACTCTTACAAACAAAATGAGAAGAGTTCACTTGTTTCTTCTTCCACCCAACCTTCATAGGATAAACAGTAATATATGCAACAATTTTAACTGACTGTCCTAATGTAATAATGTAGATTAATTAAAATTGGATTTGTTTTCAGGGATCGTGAAAGGGAGGAATGGAATAACAACAACGTAATTCAGAAACCAGTTCCTATTAAAGTAAGTATAATCTCAAGACTTTTCCTTTTTAAATGAAGTAGAACTCATTTGAACTATTTTACCGAGTTATTCTCAAGATTATTAGGTTGAGTTTTATGAGGTTAATAAAATAGACTTCGAAAGTTATTCCACGATTGTAAACCTAAACTAATGCTTATCTTTTGTCTTCTTCCAGAAGCCGTTGCCCGGTAGCAAACGGTTCCTCCAGTGCCCCGCCGGATTCAAAATGAGACACCTGAAGAAATTCATCCGCCAAAAATGCGGCTTGTCAGAAAATTGTGAGGTAAATATGCTCGCAACAAATATATATATGTGAACTCTCATTATATTTACCAGTATACTTATATGATACTTTACCAAGTCCGGTATCGTGCTAAAATCGAAAAATTTAACAAACCTTTGGAAAACGAACGCCAACATTCAGAAAGCTGGAATTTTGACCAGGTAATATTTTTTATCTTTATTTGTCCTTTCTTACAGGTGGAGGTGATCTACAGGAAAGAATCTCTCCCTGACAACTACTCCTTGATGGACATCGCTTACATTTATACCTGGAAGAGGGTAAGTCTCGTACATTGTGCAACTTGTCAAGTTACAACTATCATTGTTTGGTTCGTTTTCTGTAATTATTGTTTACTTTTTTTGTTATACATTGTAAATTTGTTTTTCCTTTCTATCACAGAACGAACCAATCAGATTTTACTACAAACTGCCTGACGTGCCTATGGAAACTCTCGACGCTGCCAAGGCTCTCGCATCCCACAAAATAGTTCAAGAACCTTCAGAACCGGTAGGAAGTAATGAAATAAACACTGAAATCATTCAACCTATCGTAAAATCCAAAATTCCAGAAGCCCTTGTTTCAAACGAGGATAAATCTCAGACAAATCAAGCTGTAAAGGTTGATCCTATTACCACAGAAAATGTGAGTGTAAGCAAACCTGAAGTTACTTCTGCAAGAAACACAGATGTAGTTAGTGATGGTGCTTCAACGAAGACTAACGATGGTGGTGAGCAACAACAGTTGAATGGCGCAGTAAAGGCTTCTACGAACCATAGCCCTAAAATTAAGGACCATCCTAAAAATGATTTGGTTCGCCTGGATGCTGAGAGATCAGAGAATAAACAGATTCCTTCTGTTCAGCCGGATCCTGTTCCCGTTTCAAATGCAACATCCGTTGTTTCGACAGGCGTTACTACACCCACCGTTTCAACTACTATTTGTGCGAACAATCCTCCTAATTTTGAGCCTACTACACCAAGAATCATGTCCAAACAGGATGAACTTCCAGTCAGCGTCCTTCTGTCCCTAAGTAACTGTGCTCCCGAAATGAAGATGCCTTTACCCATCGAGAAGCCTCCTCCTTCAAGACCAGAGCATAAATTCATTCTACCAAAACCGGTTGACGCCAAACCTGCTCCAATTGTTGATCAATTACTCAATAAGAAAATTATGAGCTCCAGAACAAATTCCAAAATGTCAGTGAACAAAATAGCTGCTGATTTAGCTGAGCATAAATCGATGAACAAGAAAGTATTTAAAACTCCTCCACCCAAGCCCCAACTAGCACCATTCTCCCAAAATCCATTGATGCTCAACACTTCTCCGATGGGACCTGGAGCGCAGCTTGCTGATCCGGCTGCAGGTCACAGAACCCCATTTCATCACTCGCAAATTGATCCATCTACAGGCAACAGAACCCCTTACCCTCATTCTCTTGCTGAACCCGCTGGAGGAAACAGGACCCCCTTCCATCCTTCTCAGAGCCCTCAGCATCTTCCTGTATATCCGCCACCCATGATGCCTCCTTTGAGCAAAGCTGTGCCTTGGAAAGAAAATTCAAAGGACCAGAGCAGATTTTCCTTATTTCCTCAAAGTCCTAGACATGTCCCTCAATATCCGTCTATGTTACCAAAAGACGTTAGGCAAAATGAGAAGCCATCAGAAAATAAGAAGCTAAGTCAAGATCCCTTCTTGTTCCCAGTTAATGAAAGTGAACATTCTAAACAAAATAATATCGAGAGACTGACACAAAATTGTGAAGATAATTCTAACTCCGTTTCACAGCAATCTAGTCTTCCATCATCTCCTCACTCTAATCATATCAGCGCCAATCGTGACACTAAGCCTACAGTGGAGAATCAGAATGGCCTTGCCATTAAGACTGAAAGACCAGAAGTTACAGTGAAGACAAGTAATGGAAGTTTAACAATCAGCACCCAGTTACCCAAACCTTCGGTCACTTGTAGTACTGAATCCAGTGATATTAAAAATAGCAAACCAATGCCCCCTCAAGTACTACAAAAAAATATTTCTGGTCAAAGGCTGAATGGAAATTCCCGCGTGTCAGGCCCTAATAAGAAGAAATCAGGGTTGGAAAACAAACCGAAAGATGGCTCAGACAAAAAAAATGGTGAAGTAGAATCACCAAAACTTACAGGTTCAGGAGCAGGTAATAAGAACTTGAGCTTGTCTCGAAAGGGCCATTTAACTGGTGGATTAATTATACCCGGTGGAGTCGTCAGTAGGACAGGCCCAACTCTTGATCAGCGGTTACAACAATTGTATAAAAGCAACAGCCGTCAAGTAGTCAACGGTCTCCCCCCGTCACAGAAATCTCAACCAATCCCTGCTGGTAAACAGCAATCCCGTTTGGCTTCATGGCTCAACAACAGGTTCAATTCTCAATCAAAACCTCCCAGTCCTTCAAATGACAAAGTCAAGATTCCTGAAGCTAATGATAAGAGTAATAAAGAATCCGCTACTGAAAAGCTCGGGAAAGAAATGTCAATGTTGAAAAAGAAGCTGGACGAACTGAGAAAGAACTCGGAGGGTTGTGAAATAACACAGGAGAATCCTACGCCAGATTCTGTCAAAAAGATCAGAGACGTAACTCCAAATGTGTCTATTGAACTGATGAAAGCAGCAGATATGAAAAAACTGGATGTGGGAAACACCAAGAATAAGGACAAAGGCGTAAAGAGGCCAGTACCTGCTTTGAAAGCTATCCAGGATGTTGACGTGAAAAAGATGAAGATGTCTCCAGAGGAGGAGGAGGTAAAAAAACCTAAACTTGATAAGAAAGCGGACCAAGAAGCGTTGGATTTGAGCGGTTCCGGTAAACCTTCCGATGAGCTCGCTCATAGAATCGCCCTGCTCCAAAAGAACGGAGCTTTGAGCAATCAGCAACAGTTCAACTGGTTGTTAAATCGTCCCCTTATCGCTGGTCAACAGTTTCCTCGGTCCACGTAGACACTAAAACCGCGAATGTTGGCGAACATTTGATATTAAGAGGTGAAAATCACACTTGTTTGTTGAAGAGCAGGTGGGGCCTTCTACAAGCTAAGTCCTGACGAATGTTACCCCTATACGAGGCTAAGCAAATTATAAACATACTTCACCCTCCCAAGCCACCATCACTCTCTGCCGCTCACACTGTCTCCTAACTTCGGAAAATGTCTTTCAAATGCATACTCTCTTCCCTCGTCAAAATGGTTGAACAACGTAGTTCTAGCTGTTAGATGAAGATGCCTTCGTATTATGAGGAGGCAATTCACAATAGAAAATACGTGCCAAAGATGCCTTCATCATATACTCGTAGGTAGGCATTACCCACCTTAGAATAACTAACTACAAAAATAAATGAATTAAGCAACGCCATCTAGGAAAATGTATTCTTTATTTGTTTGAGTAACAAAAGAAAAACATTTAACAATCAAGCCTTAAAATTGTTCAATTATCATAGTTAATCAGGTCAAGATTTAATGAATTTCTTGTTGACCTCCTTGTTGGTCGGGTACCATTGTAATGGTTCTTTTGTAGTGTGACATAACATTAACACAATTGTATGAATTGATACCATATGACCCACCAAAGGTTTCGTGTGAAAACTTCAGGGTAAATATTTAGCATTGTCTACTGTACTGTACTGTGTTTAATATTGTACTGCGTATCTAAGCGATGAACTGTTGCGTCTTCCAAATCCATTTCGAAACTGTCAATCTTGATTTCAAGTTATATTTGTTTTTTTATTCTCATTCACTCAATGGTTTTAAAAATGTAAATTATTTTCCAATGTATGTTGAAAAGTACTTATCTCCTTCTGTTTATTTAATTTATTACTAGGCACAATACTCATGTAGCTGTTAATTTAGAACATTGTACATTTGTAAATAATTTTCTGTAAATAACAATTTACGTTCAGTATTTTGTAGGTAGTACGACCTATTTTACGATATAAGTTCTGAAGTATACGATTTTAACGTTCATCATCTGTCCTGTCATGATATCGAAGGAAGTGCCTAACGATTAACTTGTGGCTTCCTTACTCGTACATATTTATGCTTTGAAATGTGTGTACATACTATTTTTTGTAAAAATGTGTATATTTTAATATGCAGAGCGTTTGATTATACAGATTCCACAGTAAGAATTGTGTATTATTCCAATCTACTCCTGAAGATGAATAATCTATTGCGTCCAGTGTCGACACGAAATGCCATGAATAAATGACCAATCATTCAAATTTCTACAAATTGTCCTTACACTTCAAGATATGGTGTTTTTGAAGTGATCAAAAATTGTGTTTTGAAGGGATTCTAGTGAAACATGATTTTCGGACATTTTTTTCACCCTGGATCTCGTAGTGGTAGGTATTCATTTTTTTATATTTGCAACAATAAGTAAACAAACGACAGCATTTGCATATTTTTTCCCTCGATTTCCTCAATAGTGCAATACGCACAAACTGGTTTCCCAATTCAATATTGCACATTAAAAAGTACTGATAATGTAAAAAACAAAACTGCAAACTATTACGCAAAGGCTTATCTTTTTTTTTTTTTTTTTAATTAGATTACCCTTATAAGGAGGTAGGTATCGATTCAAGTTTTTTGGTGTGAGTTATGGAGCACACACATCTTGATCAATCAACCCGAAGGAGTTTTATTTAAAGATTAATCAATTTTTTTTAAATCGAAATTTCAAAAACTTTTGGAGTAAGAGAGTACTTTTTTTGTTTGATTCAGGTAGAAATTAGTACTCAGAATCGAATGAAACCAATCGTTTTAATGTGAGATCATTTGTTTGCTCACTATTGTTGGGCGCGCCGGCCCGCTGAGCCCCTTCAGCCGGACGTTTGAGCTAGACCTCGGGGCGGCAGCCCAAGTATTTTCATGTTGAATGCAATTATGAGATCTGGAGGTGATATAAATAACGTACCGCAGACGAAGGGCTATCCAATATAGAAATAATTAATCTCTGTGCACTCAGCTTTTTTACAATGAACTTAAGGTCTTCGATGGGGTGGACGGAAACAGCTATTTTGGAATCTACGCGCCTTGAAACGTGAAGTGATAAACTCATTGCTTCACGATTACAAAGGCTTATTCAAAAATTCGAGAAATTGGTAATGTTCCATGAAAAGTTATGATTCAGAATTTTCATTTGAAAAAAGTTCTAATTTGTTCTTTGTTTTAAACACCTTTAAAAAGAAAAGGTATATTTGAATTTTGGGGTCATTTTCGTTTTCTCTGTACCTCCAGAGTAGTTCACAGAGGATACCTATAAGGATGGTTTTCAGGTTTAATGGACGACCTTGTGTTCCCAACATATTTCATAGAAAGATAATAAGATAAAAGATAAACATCGGGGGGGTTGGATTGGTGTTATAAAAATATTACGACGAAACGCGGAAAATGAAAGCGCGTAACTTAGCGTTATTAGGGCTTGAGGTGGGTGATTAGTGAGAGGAGCCGTTTGTTGGTGGGAGCCCCATTCTCTACAAAAGCTCGTGTTATTAATATTGAAAAACCTCAAAAAGGGAATGCGTCGAGTAAAGCTTGCACTGTAGGGACGATTTTTTGGTAAAACAAAGAAAAAAGTTCATTTTCCCCCCAAAGCGAGGATTAAAGAATTGTAATCTCTCTTTTTTACTATCGGGAATGGGATCAACCAGACAACTACCAGTCTTGGATCTGGGACAGTTTGTCGAAATAGGTACTTATTATAGTGCTTGGTGCTACCTGTGTTGTACCTAAGGGCGTGGTGTGGTACGGCATTCACACCACAGCATTCTCTGAGCCCTGAAGAAGGTAATATATTTATTGAAAGCTCGGCGAAAGTGGAGAAATTGTTTGATTAACCCCCTTCTGGATAATCAAAAAGACAGATTGCAAAGCTTTGGGTCGGTATTCACTATACTAAACAATTTTGACTTGTTCTAATGGCTTCTGAAAATACCAAATTATCTTATTGGGTTTCAAGAAATGGTAAGAAAATTACACTGATGGAGTTAACCCTACTGATACAGCAACCGGTAGGTACTTGTGAATAATTTACACATTGACGTACCAACACTAGTGACAATCCATGCACTAATCATACAAATGCACTACCGTTATTGAATCAACTATAGAGAGAAATGCACCGTAATTTGTCCGATTTAGTGAGATTCTTCATAAACTGAACTTGTCGCGCACTAATTTGATCGATTTGATTCGATTTTTTCAATTCAATTATTAACAATTTCAGTAGATTTGGTACTTGAGTGAACAAATAAGTTGATGTGAAACATTGGTTCTTGAAAATGGCTAAGTTAATAATTTTGAAACTGAATGCCTAATATGAGAGAACGATTGTTCCCACCAAACATCAAATTAAATCATGTTGGAGGCATCAAAACAAAAGCAGTTTCAAATTAAACTGCCACTGAAATTGACTTTTCACTTTGAAAAAGTTTATAACTTACTACTTTCTGATCAACACCTGGTTTGAGTTGGTGCCCTTTAACTACAATTTTAGTGATTTAGCTTCCCTGAGGTAGATATTTTGACATCTTGAGTTACTTGTTGTTCCTTTTGCTACAGCAAATATCCTTAGGCGTCAATTAAAGCGACTATGAACGGTCCTTATCTCAATAGGTCCGCTTTCCCCTATCTTAGACACCTACTATGAATTAACATCGTATTTATATTTACACAAGTTCATTGCAATTAACAGTTTATTAATTAAAATAGAAGCATTTGATTGTTCTTTTGTGTAACGATTCTGGGCTAAGCCTCCACCAAGCGAAATCCTTCGACCGGAGGGGAAATCTGGTTTGCGATGTGGAGGCAACTCGTTCTGCTCGATTCCGACGCTACAGGCTCTCCGGCACGGCCAGACATTTGATTACCAACCTTCGCGCAGCACTCGTCGTCTCGGCCGCTCAGAGTTGCCACTGTGTGAAATTTAAATGCCGAGTTTAACTGTAGAGTTGTCGTTCATTGGGGAAACATCATCCCTTCCACAGGCTGACAGTCGTATTAATTTCTTCGTTACAAAAAAAATTGCGCAGTTCAGGAAAATAATTCGTTTTATTATGCAAGCATTACTAGACTTCCATTTCAGAAAAAGTTTAGTCGGGACTGAGGTCTCGTCATCACTTTCTATCATTGCCAAAGGTGAACTCTAAGGTCTGAAATATAGAAAACCAGTACATCGAAATAACACTAGTGTTCTGATGTTCTTAATTGATATAAACATATTTAAGTTCATCTGTTTGATCTCCCTAACGGCTAGAACTTTGAGAGAGAAAATAACGTCAACATGAATGTGAATCCGAACGTATTTCAATACAGTAAAAATCTGATATAAATGCAATGTCATTATGTTGTCAAGAGTTCCTTTTGATGTCGAGTTTATTATACCTTCTACATTTGTGGACAAGAAAAGCGTAGGTAGATTTTTATTCTCATACTCGCATCTCATTAGTTTCTATTCGGTGGGTGCGTTTAATTCATGGTCTTACGTCTGAAGGATCCATGTAGCTAATAGGTAATGTTTCGTAATCTATCTACGATGCTGAAATACGAAATGAGCTATTTTAAGGGCATCTTAATAGCAATTACAAACTATGGAGGCGCCAATGTCTATGGACTACGTATAATAAACGTAAACTAGTGATCTATGTAGATAATATAATAAATCGTATATAATAGAAATAATAAATCCATGTATATTAATAAGATGAAGACGAGAGAGAATTTTCCCAACGACACACAACTTTCATTACATTTTATTACAACTGACGAACAACGTTGCATGATTGCTACGGTTCGTTTTTGTTTTAGGAAATAGAGAAAGCAGGAGGTTACTGAAAATGTAGTGGACTCATCCCAGGAAATGGTAGATACATTTTAGAATACAATATATTCTCAAATGTATCTACCATACATTTTACATAAGATATTATCTTATAGCAAATAAGACACATATTCCAATGCAGATTTGTACATTCATAGTTCTCCCTATGGTAAACCACGTTTTTCCTCGGTTACAACCTTTTAATGAAATATAAGAGAGCAAGGGGGATAGTGCTCTTAAGGAAATCGTCGTTGACAAGAATTTTCCCTCTCCCGGACCTTTAATCTCACCTCTAAAATTTGTTCCCTGCACCACCAAACTCATCGATCCTTTTCAAAAGTGAAAATTATATTATTAATAATTAAAATGAAGAAATACATACAGACAATACAAATGGATAAATGAACAACCAAACTGTCATCCGCAGAGCATTTACCTGCTGTTCTCTACCTCGAGCTTCTCATGTTTGGAGCTCCATTCATGACTTTTTTTGTCTTGCGCCCTCCGAAACTTCCCATTGTGTTGAAAATCCATCCAGTTAATATTGGTTTATTATTTTCGATGAACCTTTGTAATAGATGAAGAAAAAACAAATTGTGTGATCATCCGGTCCCTCAACGATCGCAAGGTTTTCTTTAACGCGAGAAAGGGTACTATAAAAAATGACTCACAATACCCTGGAGCAAGATGGATGCTACGAATGATTCATGACGCTGTTCTCTAAGCTTCAATTCAGTTAAGTAACAGGTTGACGAAAACTAGGGGAAACATTATTTTCGCCTATGTTTTTATTTTATCTCGTTAAAATTCAATTATCCTCTTCGTTAGTGGTTTATTATCTAGGTGTAACTAGTACACATGGTCTGTCACTGTTCATTCAGTTCTGGTAATCCGGAGATCGGCATAGGAGAGCTTTCCATTTAGATATGAAAAACCTTTGCGTAATCTGTATGTTTTTCTATCACTACCCCCTCCACCAACAAGTAAACAGCGTGTAAATCGATCAACAACTTGCGAAAACAGGTGAACTGCACCCCATTCCCCCCCTCTGTACCATATAAATGTGGAGTTTAATTATAATCCATCACTAGGAGAGGTGTTAGACTAACAAAGTGATTGACTTTGCTGAAAGTTGAGTATTTTAGCGACACTATCAATGTATGAGCGTATAGCTCTTAGATTGAAAAGAGTTTTAGGTGGAGAGCAGTTCAAAGAAGACTTTTGTGCAAGCAGAAGAACGTTATTTTCTTTACCTAGTGGAATCATTGAAAGCCTTACTTTTTCGTATATCATTGCTAAGGAAGTAAGCGGAAAACATGAGTGAGTAAGCTTGTTGTGGAAGTGTTTCCGAGACAGAAAAGATCATACGATGCTTTTATCGACATCCTGGTTATTGCATGACTGACTTTTGCAAAATGGAGTGGAGAGTGGGATTCCACGAGATTTTTCTAGATGAATCGGGTGGTGCTATTCCCAAGCCCCAGCAAATGCTTCTTAAGAACATGGTGGTAATTTAAGCCTGCATTACAGGGATTTCCCTATGTATGGTCCCGCTTATAAAGATAATTATAAATACTTATGAATATTTTTAAAAACTACACCAAAATCTTAATTGAACGAAAAAATGCTCTGAAATCGGCTCTGAATTCTAGTAGGTATGTGCTACGATTGCATCCTCCTTCAAGAGAGCAAATTCCAATGCTCCGAGGTTTGTTGGAAGAAAAGTTTGTTAGATCGAAGAAGAAACTAAAATCGAGGAAAAAAATTCAGATGAACAAAGCGAAGATGTGACGATTGATCACTATTAACACCTCTATTCAAACCCTTCTATAGTTAAATTTCTGAATCAAACAAGAAACCAGCGACAAAATCGGCAGTGTAAGGTGTACGAGCTTGAATTGTTTGTCTATCACCCTTTCCATTTCCGAGTGTTTGCAGAACTAGACTAAAACTGAGGTAGAACAATCCGAATTTTTAGTAAACCAATGAAAATAGAAGAGAAAAAATGACGATTTATCTCTGTTACCTCCTCCATTTGACTTTTTATAATGAAAATGGATGGTTCTGAAATATTTTTAAATACTAAACGGAAATCTTAACTTAACGAAAAATAATTACGTGAATCGGTCGAGCGTCCTTGCTTGTACAGCGATTGGAAGGATTGGCTATTATCTCCTTCATTCCCCTCTCAGTAGAAGCAACATTTCAGGTTATTGTTCCCCAACTAAAGTAAAATTGGGATCGAACAAAATAAGAATCATGAAAATCGGTTAAGAATTGCAGGCTCGGGCTTCGCACTCTCACACAGACGTGTTTTTCAATGATTTATGGTCTTAACATGGTCTGAAACGGATTTATAATAAGTCAATTTTTCTCATGTTTCAATCATGAACAATCATGATCAATTATAGTAGACGTATCTAATTGACGAATCCTACAAAAGGGAGTAGAGAGACACCAACGAGTGGGCTATATCAATTTATTCTTCCTGATTCGGGCCTCTATGGTGAACTTTGGGTATCTGACTCTCATAGTTCGGATAGTTGAATATTATCTCTACTCAAGTTGTACACGAATCTATTAAATTACCTATAACAGATTCTTTGTTCAGTGTTTTCTCCCTAGGAAGCAAGTTTTTCACAGCAAATAAAACAAATCTTAAATAGCTAGTTGGAAAGCTGAGGTTTTGTAACTGAAGATTATTGTTTTTGCTCCAAAGAGATCAGAAATTCCTAACGCTATTCTGAAATTTGGTGACGTAAGGTCATAAATACGATAACTATAAAAACCTTTGATTTTATGCGGATTAAAAAATATATGTCATAGGACAGTGAGGACAAATTAGTTGTAGAATGAACCCCTGGCTGGTGGTTCGACCTTAACCCTGTGTAACGAATTTAACAAGTGTTAGGATGCATTAAAAAGGATGAGGAGACGGAACGAGGCTGTTCAAGTGGATACCTCTCGAATTCAACGCGTTCTAACTCCCTAATGTTGATTAATAAAAATTTTTGTTTAGGTACATAATTTTTCCCTAATTTTATAGAGTTTTTTATTGTACCACATGGTATAACAGTTTATACTTTTCTTGTTAGAAGCGAAAAACTTGAAAAAGTATCATTTACCATTTGAACTTTTCGAATTCTGATTTAGCACCTCAAAATACTCGGTGAATACCCGGAAAAAAAGAGTCACAAAAACAGGAATACTTCATTCACATGGTCTTCGTTATCTTACCAAGATTAAAGACACCGAGGGACCTTCCGTACGGAAAAAATGGACGGATGGTTGGGAGTTGTAGAACATGATAATCCTACCCAGTTGAAACTTCTCTCATAACCTTATTACATAATTTTGGTGCTCGAGGTGTCAAGTCATCCCCTCCAGCTATTCAGCCATCTCGTAGGCCCCGTCAAAATATTGGTTTTTCATTTTAAATAATGTAACATATAAAATATGAATTTTGACTTGTTCGTTTTGGAGTGCTTTAACGACGTTCCAATTGAACCTCGAACGATCGACCGAATCCTGGAGTCAATCCTTTGGGACGATGAATCGTTCGTTGGTGCACTTGTTAGCGGAAAACAACAACAGCTTTTTAAAAAATGTAATGAAAAGGAATTAAATGAATTCGAGTCATATTTCAATTTAAACTTCAAAATTTAGATAAAGTTAACTTTGTTGAAATTGAGAATATCGAGTAATCAGTTGATTAGAATCACTTGAAGTGACGCTATAATAACAGTTTGTTGACGGCTTGGCGTTCCAAGTCTGCCGGTTCTCTGTTGGACGGAACTCAACAGCAATTAAAAAGGCATTGGGACAGCTGTCAACTTGTGTCGACTGACGCTGTTAGACGTGGAGCAAACCTAAAGTATGCTTGTACATTATTCTGAAATTTTCCTAAGTAAAATTATGATGAGACCTGAACATAAATAAGCCAAGTATTTTCTTTAAATGTATCATCCTTCGTCATACTTACGAGCTACGTCTATACATTCTTTGATGTTGGTTACACTAGAGAATAAAGAGTGTCTTGTTCACATATATATCCCTGAGAACTTAGCAAATAAGCGGCAATGCCGGTTATACGGGCAATCTATAGGCTGGATGCAAAGCATTTAGAGAAGGCAGCCGCTAAATCCTTTACCTTCGACGCCCGAACTTATTCCACACTAGACATTCATTATCACCACTGCTGAGGAAACTACCGAAACAAAAATTTAACTCTAACATTCAGTGCACAAGACGATAATTTCCAACGTAATAACTTCATGCAGGAAAGTTAGCAATATTGCTTCATAAGAAGTCCATACAATGGAAATAGCGTTATCTTGCGATCGCGTTGCACACTGTGATTATTCCAGAATCCACCGAACTACCAGGTCTGAATCACCATGATTTTCGCTGAGCTATCTACGTGTAGTTCCAAACCGTTCGATAGACTACGTCCCAATGACAGTGCGAACCCCTAGGCCCAACCTACCAACTCTTACATGCCCTAGAAGCCTTATATGTTCTTTCAGAATAATTGCCTGAAGCTTTCTGCTCCATGGGGTGTCACCCTTCAATTTCAATGTCTGTGGAAACCTTTTCTAAACAAAACTCAAGGACTTCGATATACACCCAGGTACCTAACAGATCTCCGTAGTAAAGTAGTAGTTGGTAAAAACCTTGAAGTCACATAAAATTATTGTAAATAAACATAATAAGATGCGAAGAGCTTACCAACTTCACAAATCTAGTTGAAACTACTTTTATAGGTTGAATAATCGGATTTATGTAATATAAACAACAAACTATGATGCGGTCTTGCGTTTTGACTCAGTTCATTTTCTTTATTAAACGTTGACAATGAGGCTTTCTCAGTTTGAGGTCAACAGCTTGCATCTACCAGAATTCCAGCAGTTCATGTTGGAGAGTTTTCAAATGAGTTAACGGACGGATGTAGCGTTTATGGACTTGGACAAGCTGTTTAACCGTCTCATCTTTGAACTTGAGTCACTGGATGTTTTCTTTCGTTGGATTATGAGTTATTGAATGTTGCCAGCAAATGATTAGCTGTAGAATGGGAATTTCATTCCTCTTCACTGCTACCAAGGCAGTTTGGCCGTATCGGCCAAATTTGCTTCTTGATTATGATCAACAGCAAAGCTACAAATTGGCATCCAAATATCTCCCGCCTGCTCTTTGTCGTTGGCTTCTGTCACACGTACGTAATAAGCGACTATGATTTATTCTTGGTTGTAGTCCGTGATCTTGGTGCTTGTCGTTCCTCTAACAGTCTCTCCCAAATCTTTCCAAGTGCATCAGGTTTGAAAGGAGAAGGCGAGAAGACAACAGTTTATGAAGTTTCAACTGAACATTGGAAGTTCAAAGCGAAAGAGAAAGTACATTAAGTATGATGAAAGGCTTGAAAGAATAAAGAGGCGGTATGAAGAAGATGGCTACCTAAGGTCATGCTTAACAGCTCTTTCTTATTTTCAGAGTTTAGAATAAAACGTGACTGCTTACCTGATTGACCTCATAAAGAGCCTGATTGATTAGTTCTTAAATAAATGTAAAAAAATCTATAAAAAATGACGAAAGCTTAATCACAGCTGATTTTAAACACCCCAAAGTTATTGTAATTTTTGTGTTACTGTATTACAATCACTTTGCCAGTCCACAGCCTGGATAAAGTGTGATGGGAATCAGTAATAACTTTATTATGAATTTAATATTTACTGAAAAATTATCTATTTACTTGTCGATTTATCATGTGGTAGGTACGTTTTGTCGCATCCAAAATATTTTTAAATTACTTTTAGACCCTGCACAGGTAGTTGGTCGGTTCAATGGTACGTTTTGTCGGGTGGAACGTTTCGTCGCTAGTACGTTTTGTCGCGTATTCCAATTTCACAATAAGATCCAGCCTGACATCTACAACTACCCATTATGCGATTTTCAACATCAAAAGTTAGAGGCATGGTTGCGATGTATCTGGTCTCCGTCCAGGCAATCAGGATTTTTTTACCGAACTATTGAATAAAAGTGCAGCATAGTCTTGTTGAATATGGGAGACTCATGATTCCTACAGATTTCATCTCCAGAATACCCTTATTTTCCACTCCTTGCAACTTTTTACACATTGACTTTAAAAATGTGTAATTGGTTCTGTAATTCCTAAATAAATAAATAGTTTCTATCATTCCCCTAATAATTTTTTACCAACCAAATCTCAACTTTTATCGGATCTTTCGTCTGAACCAAGAGGACGTCTACCCACGGCCGACCCGACGCTCCCTGTAACTCGATCATCCGAGGAAGGTAATCCCTGGTTGCTGCATCGCATTATTAATGGATAACGGACTATCACAGCCATTTCGTCTTAAATTTTTCTTACGTTTAAGAAACATGTTTCTTTCGAACTTTTTGTTTGACAATAGATAGATTTTGGACTTATCTCAACAGTACCGGTGAAACTTATATTGATGATTCTCTAATTTGCTGTGAAGGAAAATAATCCGCAATAATTTCATTTCCGTCATCTTTTAGAAGGGAAGATTGTTTTTATCAGGCGAATATCAAAATATCAAGAATAAAAGTAGTTAGGTAGAGGCCCATTTTAAATGCCAAATAAAATAACAAACAATCTAAGCTACATCTATGTTCAGGTATCGCTCTACCTCGAAATAAACTTTTGTACTTCTATCTAAAGTCAGACACATGGTATTATTCATGGAAGTGGAACATCAACGTATTTCCAGTTAAAATCCAAACATCCACTTTCTTATTGTCCTTCCAAGCTTCTTAAAAGATTGTGTACGGTGCCGGTAGATCTGAGGAAAATCCTCAAGGAAAATACAACAATCATGTCCTTTTCCGATTACATTTTAGGGATTGAGCAGAATAGATCTCCATGTTTCTTCTATGTAGTACGCTCATGCACTGACGCGAGTTTCTCGAACCACCAAGTTCTAATAATCCACTGTCCCAAATTTTCTAAAAATTGAAAGCTGTTCGAATGTAGTTTATTTACTTATTTTTGCAGTTAATGTTTATCAATTTTACCAATTGCACCAGAGAACAAGATGACTAAGCAGAAAGACAATGAATTCCCCACAGACATACACCCATCTTTAGTACGACATTTCACAGCTTTGTATGTATGTAAGTTGTTTTTAATAATTTGTTTTCAAGTAGTCTTGACATTTCTTTTTTGTTATATTTTCTCATGTTTTAACATTTTAATCGTCTCATCCAGTTGGAAAACGATAGAACGTCATTAATACAAAAAGGAGAGGGACTGGTTAAAAATGAATAAATTGAGCTTAAATCCCCAAAAAACTAAATACTTATCTTTTGCCATGAATGTGGCAGGCCTCCCCGACGGGTACAATATCAAATTACATGATGGCTGCTGTTCTTTTTCTAAATGCACTAATACTTCTTGTCTTTTCATTGATAGGTCTGCTGAAGTAAAATACCTAGGTGTAATTTTTGATGAGCATCTTAAGTGGGGACAGTTTATTTTGCGCTAGTTCAATCAATTCTAACATACTGCCTCCCCGCATGGGGGAGTGCATATAAATCTACATTAGCTCCAGTCATCACAGCTCAAAAATGTATACTGAGAGTTATAAATAAGAAGGGGATCAGAGACCATTCTCTTCCACTTTTTCAAAAATTGAACATCTTGCCTTTTGCCCTCTTAAAGGAGCTATGTTTTGTAAAGCATTTCCTAAGGAGTAATTTTTTAAATTTTCCAACGCACGACATTGAAACGAGATATAGGGTGCACAAGAATCTTGTTACACCGGCTACTTCAACTACACTTGCTCAACAGGGTTGTGAGTATTCGGGTTTGTTTGAACAGCTATCCATCAGAGCTTAAAAATACTTTATATTCCCGCCTGGCAGAAGAAAAAAGTGTGTCCCTCATCTTAAAACTACATTACTTTGACAAATTGAAATCTTTGTAATTTCTACTTTATTGGCTACCAAGTTCATCATTTACTAGTAAGTAGTTTGTTTTATTCTTTTAATTATTGTGATTTGGTTCTGGTTGTTTAAATACCACATTGTTATATTTTAATATGGTTTCTTTCTCACTTTTCGTGATTTTTCAATTTCTTTTTGCCTTAAATTATATAACTGTTTCGGGTTTTTTTTTTTTTTTTTTTTTTTTATTTGAATGATTGTAAAACAGTATTAATAGTGGGTGTGGGTAGTGGAGTGACCACATTCATTCAGAATCTCTTAATTTGGAGCGTTACATCTGTTTATTCTTGTCAGAAACGTTTCGTCCCGCAGCGGGGACTTCCTCAGTCTAACTATGTATAACTACTAGCATACTTGAGGCATTGACATGGTGGTGGCACCACACATATCTTGTTGTTTGTTACTTTTAGCTCTGTAGTTGACGTTAAACTGTTCACTCCTCCCTGTCCATGTACTCAAGTTGGTCATACTCTCTATTGCTCAGTTGTTTGATCTCAACTGCGTCAATTAGTTAAACAACTTAGCTCTGTTATAAAAATCAAAAAGGGGAGAGAGGAACTGCAGCATAAATTAAAATTACTGAATGAGTGTCTAATTAGACTCGTCTCCTTTCACGGGCATTGCCCTTATTGGAGCACTATTTTTCCACTAAACTTTTGTTTGTAAGAAGTGTATTTTCTTTTCTTTTGGAAATAAATGAATAAATTGAATTGAATTGAATTGACTGCAGTGGGGTTGAAAGCCTGATCGCAATCCCAATTCCAACGGTAGGGTGGATCGTGGTTGCATTATTTCACAATCGTAAAAGAACACACACGCTCTTATTATGATTACGGCGCGAATGAAGATTTATGCGCCGGTTACCTAATACTAACGTCAGCTAAGCTAAGTGCAGGACTCGGTCCCTCCTTCTTTCAACAAGTTTAGATGTTGGTATGATTAAGTGCACTACTTCCCCTCCTACTCACCGTCTCCCTCTCGCACCAGCCGGCGTACAAATCGATATAACCCTCCTCCGCTCCTCTTCATCCGTGCCCACCCACACTTTGGCCTCCTCGGGAACACCCCCGCTTTGATATCCCCTTCTTCACGTCCTTCCCTTTCTGCCGCGCTTCGCTATTAATTGAAAAGCCATCATTCGCCCCCTCGCACACCCCCGCATTGCCCCAGGCGCCTTCGATTGAGATTCAAACAAACACGAGATATTGATATAAATGTCGGTGATGTATTTGTCGGCTGTAATTTCAGTGTTTGCCTTCAAACTTCTGTTCCTTTGTGGTTTAAACGTAAGTATATTATACACTAAATAAGACTAATTTAGTTAGTAATGGTTAGATACATTGCATAAAAAAATTATCTGTAAAAAAATTGGGTAGAAGTCGAGAATAGGTGGCCCTTTCCAGATAAGACCGTCGCCACATTGAAAAACACGATGTCTCCTATCGATATAGGTCCACGCTTTCGATGTGTGTTCCGTCTAGTTTGCTGTTCGGAAACAAAAAAATATCCTACATCAATCCTTCTAGTAAACTATAGATCAGTTGGACAAATAGATCAGAATGCGTTAACACTTGTGTCCCTGCGTATTAAAAATACTTTTATGGCTATAACGGTCGTGAAAATCATTCCATAATACATGGTGGTATCGATATATTATCCTATATACACATCGATACAGCCTGATAAGAGGAAGGGGTCACCTATTCTCTACTTCAGCCAAAAATTGAAAATCGAGAAATTTTAAGGAAGTCCTAGATCTTTTTCCCATCAAAATCAACACACGACCACAATATTGACCTTGTTGAACTCTGTCAAAGCTCATTTTTCCAAATATAAGGTTTATATCGAGTTATATTAAAAGATCTGACCCTTTTGACGTTCAGTATAGGTAACTCATATTTTTTTTGTCAGTTTACAAAATAATATTCTAAGTCAAAGTCAATGGAAAAGAGTCTAAGCTGGAACTCGCTCGATTCAATCCTGGAAAAATATTTAGGCTCGAATCGAATGACCTTTAGTAAACTCCAATCGGACCAATATTACAGACACTAGGTGATTTTGAAGGATACCGAAGGTGAAGACACACAAAATCGAGTCGATCTTCATTTGATTGTTACACCTTCAAGTCCTTCACAACTTTGGTTTATATGCAGATTTGTAGAGGACAAACCTTGTAGGAATTTTTGGAAAAAAACCATCATTTTATTCATATTTTGTAGCGCCATTTTGTGATGAAAAGCAAAGATGTTTTCGGCCGTGGCACCGTTACAAAATATGTTTCTCTGCTTTTGTCGGCAAATTCAATTTCATTAAAAATTATCGAAAAGAATTTCCGAACTCGGCTAAGGACATTGTCATTGAGCAAATATTCCGATTGAGATGGATCGAACCAGTTATTCGCAGTAGGAAGATCCTTCGTGATTAATTGATGTAATGAACCTACGAATGTATGGTAAGTTCACAATCGTTTCTTTTAGCGAATTTTTTCAGAAAATGAAGCTACTGGTATGAGTTATCGATAATATAATTCACAACTCGGTACCGTCATATTTTATTTGCAAAGTTAAGCTTGGTAGCATTAAAACAATGCGACCAACACGTTTAGAAAAGATGTGTCAGAGGGTGAGGAGGGGATTTCAAACATTTTCTAGTCAGTCTTTTAGGGAATAGAATGAAGGATTTCAAATTGAGGATGTATACTGCATTTGATCAAAAATAAATTAAGAGGGAAGATACGTAGGTACACCGTCCTAGCTTTTACTTGTGAATAATGGATAAACGAAACTTTGTTACTAACCATGTTGAATGCAATCTTTTCTATCATTTCAATTCCTCAATTCATTGCCTTTGATTCAAATGAGCTTCCCTCAGTTGTCTCATGTTGCTTATCATGCAAAAGTTATCGACAAAATTTGTTTTCTACGCTTTCAAAGTGCTGAATGATCATTCAGTCATGTTTGTTTTATATTTTCAAACGCATGCGGATGAAATTCCATTGTTACATACTCTACTACAATTTAATACTATTACTTCTTATAAATTATGATAAGAAGTATTTGTCTTTCAATGACTATAGACACTTTCTACCTATGGGCTTCACATTAATCCTCCTAGTGTCCGCTGTCACCGATTCCAACGGAGCAAGACTCCAGATCCGCCTACTGAGACGTCACATTTTACCGAAAATTAAGAATCTTAAAAAGGAAACCATACATCATAGGACAGTGCGGACGCTTCAAAATTTTCATGTTAGAATATGCCGTGCAAATTTTTCTAACATATGTGTAAGCTTCGTGGAACAAACCTTTGTCTACGGTTGGGGAAAGAGCGACTGCTTCTTTGATCACATCAATCATTTCCAAATTATCAAAATTTTTTATATCATACATCTGTTCTTTGCACCCACTAAACTACAATTCAGCTTTAGCACCATGTCCGTTGTGTTAAGCTCCTACAACCGTGCAGTTCTAGAGAATGCAAAGTGATTCCCAAGTTGTTCTTCGGAAAAGAAGGAAGGATAAAAAAGAAGACAGTTGTAAAGCGTACGAAATATTAGAATGAAGAGCTACTATCATCCCTCCTGGGAATTACCTATTAGCAAGTGGGTTTGATAATTAGGTCAAACAGTCCGAGCTGAAGAGTTCGCAGACCATAATGAAAGTATGAGCTACTTACTTTAAAAGCCACTAACTTGCAAGCTACCAGTAAGTAGCTTACAATGCGAAACCAGCTGACCACCGTTAAACTTGGACAGTGCACCTAAAACAAACATCCAAAATGCCCTGCAAAAGTTATTAAAACAATGACCCAAGAAAGTACTTTTGTGGCTAGATTAAAATATCCACTTCCTTATTACGTTTCAGAGCTCGTTGATGAATTTAGAGTCTTGAGCTAATGTGAATTTCTTATGCAGCATCATTTTGTTCAAACCGAGGGGCAGGGTAGTGTCCTGCAAATGTGATTGCGACTGATTGAGCAATAACTATTGCGCATGAACATCAATAAAACTGGTTGACAGGGAAAACTCCCGTACTAATCAATTGCCACTGTGCTGGTTAGCCCTTACATTATCCCTATCAACTACGTCTTCGTCGGATGAATAGTAGCTTATGAGTGCGCACGCGCAAACGTGAATCTTCCGGAACATCGGTTTTTGTGCTGCCCACGTATATTGTCAGACATTTTTCCCAAATCCGATGTATACGGAATCCAGCTTGAAGAAGTTTCTAAAATATATGTATCACTTTCGATCCACCCTAAGGTCACCCTATTACACAAATCCATTTTTTTCAAACTTTCGAAGTAGTAAAAACGTTTTTGGTCGATTTTGATAGATTTCACGACCATGACTCGAAGGAGACCGTGAATTTACCTACCTACTTAACCAATGACTTTGGTGAAAGGAAAAAGATCGCATCGAAATTTTCGGAATCAAGAACTTCAGATGATGGTTTTCACAGTTGAACAGTGACTGTTGAATATTCTGGGTAATACCTATTCACACATTTAAATTTCTCTCTTATTTGAATGCTTTCCTGTCCTAACTAAGTAAATCAAAAACTAGAAATATTAGGGGAACGGATCCAATACCTTCGTATAGAGTTCACAAAACATTGCGAAAATCTAAACTAGCCTAGAATAGACAAGTATACTATAGCAAAGAACTTGGGGTAAGTCTCACAGTACTATTCTTCTGCCGGTTTCGTTAGTACTAGAAAATATTACAGGAAAACCCAATAATTGTATTGATATAAGAAGAACTGCAGGTTGGTATCTATTCACAATCAACTAATCTATTTGCTTTGTTACTCGGGCAAAACTCGCTCTTTGCGGGGAACCCGACTCCTTTGACTCTAGATAACACAGCCAAAACGTGCAACATTTCCACAAAAAGAGGTTCTTTGACTACCCTTCAGTGTCTTTGCAACTTGGAAAATTAAATGTTTTCTCTCTTTATTTAAAGGTCGGTTGTTGATGCAGTTATGTGAAGTAAGCACTCAAGTCTTTGTAAGAGCGATTCTAAGAGAGAGGCCCAATGCACTGAAAACAAGTAAGGGCCCTGTCGCGATCGTGTTTACAGAGAACCGTGGCCTATCGTCAACAGCTGGGTTCTCAGGAAGATAGTGTGAGAGGAAGTAAAACATTATGAACACTAGGGGGGAGCAAAAGCGAGCCTTGATGTGGGCATTGCATTAGCTAACCGCAGTTATAGATTCAACCAAATGCGAAAAAAGAGTAACGAGCTATCGAAATTGGAACTACACGCTAGAGAAAAAGAAGCACCGAAAAAAAAACCGTTACATAATTGCATAGGGGGGAAGAGAGAAGCAACGTTGCCGGATCGTGCAGTTTGGAAAGCCGTCGTGGTTGTTTAGTTAGAGATTTCGCCGCTCAATGAAGGTGAGCGCAGCACCTTCTGAAGTTAGTCCTGAGATCCGGCAGCTGCACGTGATAGCTCCCTCCCCGGCTATCGAGTGCCCTCGATCGTCGGGCCTGTTTTCACTGGGGAACCTCTGGCTCTTTACTTTGAATCTAACTCGAATTTCGCAATTTAGATGTGCAAAAACCAGGCGCATATTATGAGAGATTGATCGTATATTTTTTGCCGGATAGCTCCTTGTACGCCCCACTAATTTGAATGAAACGGTTCATGATTGGAAATATTCAACCTACAACAGGAGGGGGGGGGGGTCTATGACGTAGACTGCGTCATTGAAATTCTTGTGGGGGGGGGTCAAAACAATTTTTGGGGGGTAAAGTTGATTGAAACAGCGTTTAACGTGACGACATTCAAAAATATATTACATCACTAGATAGAACGTAAATAATAATGAACCTAGTAATTCATTTAAATATGGTTTGTTTTTCTATCTGAAAATGTATAAATGACAATGACAGCGCTCGAATATTGTCCTTGATTAGTTTTAGATAAAATAAGGGGTGCTTACGAGTATTTTTTACATTTTTGGTTTGGGGAGGGCGTCATGAAGCTTGGTGGGGGGGGGGGGGGTACCCACCCCCACAAGGTGTAATTAAGTAAGTCGATTAAATCAAAAATTTAATATGGAATTATATAGGGGTAGTACATATCTAACCTACAACACTAGAACCTCACTGACTCACGATCTATCTCCTTTGAGACCCCTATCTGACAAAAAGACAAAAATGTATTTTGAAAATTTGTCTAGGTTAAGCTTAAAAACATTCAGCTCGGTGGAGGTGTTCATCAATGATGGAAATATTTTGCATTTAAGCGTGAAACACCTATTGTTGTATTATTTCAAACACCCTGAAATCATTTCTGCAAGGGAAACCCAATTCATATCTACCAACATTCCTCTTTAGAAGAAAATGTTACAAATCTACGAATAACAATACCTTTGGTAGAAATTCCATCTTCATAATGTGTAAAGTGTATACCTAGCAATTTAAAATTGCCACTGAAACTTCGACGGGATGAATACAAAAAACTGGTACTTCAACGTTTAGTTAAAAGCGGATTCTTACATCTCCGAGGAAGATTGCTATAGATACCTACCTAGTTCCTATATTTCAAATCGTGAACTTATTCCCTCTATAAATGTCTTCTTTGTTTGGCTTTTGTAAACATATCCAATTGGAGAAGTAAAAACATTGATTGGCATTCGATTTCGTAATATGAACTGCAAGCTATAGGTAACTAATTTTATGAAACTGATAAGATGGGAGAAGAATAAAGTTAACCCAACCATCTTGAGTTCGTAGACAGAGCTATAATAAGTAGATATAAATCATATTTTAAAAAATGTACCTAACTAATTTAGAGCCGGAACAAATGCTTAGTTGCCCGAATTTCGATTGTTTTCAACCCCCTAAGTTCAGAGGATAATTCATCGTTTTTAGACCCAATTCGCTATTTTAAATATATTCTATAACTTTGGCTGCTACGTAAATTTTTCTAGAGCATACGGTTTAGGAATTATTAAGGAAAACCCAAAAATATTCAATTTTAGTAATCTGTTTGATGTTGCCATTTTGTAGGTGTTCTTTCTGTCTTGAGATGGGAGGCACTCAAATCAAAATATCACCCTGAAACTTGTCAATCAATTAGTTGATTGTTTTCTTTGCAGGCATAAGAAGAATAGATTTTGTAAAAATAGTCCACTTTCTAATTTAATTGTTCAATTAGTTAATTTAGGTACCTAATTATTCATATTTTTCCGGAAATTAAGTTTTTGACAACTTCGTCCCAAAACATCATAGATTAAGGTTTCATCTTTACTAAAGGAGCCATGGAAAAAATAAATAGAAAAGGGCAAACCATCCCATGTAGCATGTATAATACGGTTGTTTTATAAAGGAAATTAGGAGATAATGGCGGGGGTGACGAATAGGGCTCTGTTTCCGGCATTTCAGGGAGACATCGATAAAGTTTATTATTTATTTTTTTAACATAAAAATAAGGTAAGTACTACTTTTTCTCCATTTATTTTACCGTTCTATTCACACTTCATGCCTTTGCAACTGACCAAGAGCTAGATACGGGAAAAGACTAAAGAAGAAATTACAAGGATGAAAGTGAGCGTTATGCAGGTACCAAAGTCTGCGTACTACAGTAAGTATACTGCTCTCTACTGCTGTTCCTTTCACAAAATGGTGGATTTGTAGCTTTCTGTTTCACCTTTTTCCTACCAGTCTTCTTTAGGCACTGTTTCTTCTGATGATGGTAGCGGCTGCTAACCAAAACAAAAGTTCCGAAATTGATATGATTACTGCTATGTTGTAGATCGTTATTTTTTGTGCCTGTTCCCGAACGATATATGTTTACTAAACAAATACAAGTACCTATCTAATTGGCTTCAATAACTTACAGAAACAAAGACATTTTCGAAAATTTAGAGTATTGGACTCCCCTTCAAATCAATACTCAATGGCACATTCTCTAATACGATATATCCGTTATGTTCTACACACTTCAAATAACTACTTCATTTTTTGAAATGATAACGCAAAAGATGTAGCAAAACAATGTTGGTTGAAAATGGTAATTTTTAGTACTTCCATATATTCACGTATAAGATTTGGAAAAAAAAAACTTTATCTGTGGAAGAGAAATCCTTAAAGATAGAACATCTCAAACCATTCGTTGAGCGATGCAACGTTTCTGACATTTTTACAATCAACAGTGGACTCCATAGAAAAATAAAGACTAACGCCGACTCCTCGAAGTCAAGAAACCTAGCATACTTATGAATTTACTCGAATGCGCTTGCGCTCTCCATGATCATATGTGGACGTGTTGGAGCTTTTTCTCCTATATCTTAATATATTGGTTTTGACCTTACTCAGTTGAAATGGATCAATGTTTTATCGCGATTGAGTGACGAAATTTGGTCCGCTTCAATTGGATTGTAGACCCTTCGGGCTAAATGAGGTTTGATTTGATGAGTGTGGACTCATCGTTTTGGGAGTAATACAAAAAGTTTTTCATGTAAGATACACACGGTAGGCAGATTAGCTATTCAACTAACCATTGGTGTTCATATGTACATAGCTACAAAACTTCCTTAAATCCTTCTCATATTAAGAAAGTAAAAAACCTTTGTGAAGTTGTGAACGCGTGGATGGTTCAGAGAACGGGAGAACAGCTGCAGGAAAGGCTCCGAGTCAGGCTAAAAGGCCCCAGATGGAAGAAGGGTGCCAAGTTGAATACAGCGGGCATCGGAGGGCTCCCGGTTGCAGGTAGAACCTAATGGCGCATGCGCCCCTCCCAACCAATCCAGTCGCGCCCTTCACCCCTCGCCGGGTCGTCTCAATCAATCACATTCTCCTTCATGCAGCTAAAGGCAAGTTGTTTCAGGGCTGTTTTAGGGTGCGTGATGCACTGTTACATTTCTTAGTTTGGTCCCTGAGTAGATTTATCTACTTCTTTCCAAGTAAAATATAAGTACTTAGGTGCAAGAGGGTTTACGGTAGAAGCAGGAACGAATGTTTGCTTTACTACTTTGGTGCCTACAAGGTTGAAAAGAGAATAATACTTAGGGCCCATAGAATTACTGACCCTTATATGAGCCCACTTTCTCATGCAGTGTCGGTCTGCCCTTTGGTGAACAACTTAGGAACCAAATTTACTCTGTTCTATGAGCCCATAGAATTAAGCACGGGATAATAAACTGTTTTAGCATGTATACGCGCTTCCATAGGAACTGTTCTACTTCCGTTTTCGACTTGAACAGCTTTGGAAAATATATATCTACAAACCTTAAAGGATTAAGATGACGTCAATTAATGTGATGTAAAACAAACAACGTGGTGATATTATTCTGCGACATTGTTGCAAATTATCACCGAGCAAACGAACAGTGAAACTTCGGTACTTTGCACCGTCAATCAGTTCAAGTTCGGGCCACTGTTTGAAATGTTAATATAAAATCGTTACTTTCAGTCATACATCGTCGACATTTTTACGTGACTAGGTACCTGTAAGTACATCTCATTCATCAGAACCTGCCAAGGAAAGAGCTATATTTATTTGAACTCTATAAAAGTGCAACTATGAGCCACCATTTTTGCTGACTTGACGTAATGTAAAGACGACCGATGGCTTGTTGTTGTGATGGTTTTGTCGTTAATACACGTGCTAACTTTGCCAGGTAAACAAAATCAATTGAATTGCTACAAAACTTTCAATTTTTAAGAAAACACTGCGACATGAATTTTTATAAGACATATCTATCAATATATGTATATATTAGACATTGCTGACGATGACAATTGTTTAAAAGTTCTCTTAAAGTTAAAAAGTCTCTAAAAATTTTAAATCTCTAAAAGGTGTAAATAAGGTAAAATACAAAATTGTACGTTCAGTATGTTACTAGTATTACTATTCCGTTTTTTTCGCTGGAGACGTGTGCTGTTGATTTGAATTACATTCGAAAGTTTGGATGACGTCATAACTGTACTAGGCAGGACCCACCAACGTGGAGACAACATGAATGGGTAAATACCATATTGATTATTTGAAAATTGTTTGATGAAATAGCTAACTAACTGGATATTTGATTGGCTGGTTCATAGTTGCGGATACACTTATTCACATTTTTCTAAACCTCAGTATGATCAATGCTTACTCATCGGTGCAATGGTCATGTTTCTACTTCAGATTCTAGGTCCCTTCATTTATCGAAATTCATTTCCATTCTCGGGGGATGAATTTTCTTATCTAAAATAAAAATTGTATGGTCATTCTACGATCAAAAACTACGGGCTGTGGCCCAAATGCGGATCAAGCATTTCCATCCTGACCGCCAAGCAAAAGGAAGAGAGAAAAAAAGGATTTGAAAGCAGAAACTTCGTGTTTGAGTACTGATGGGCGAGGTTGGGAGTAAGCGGCGAACGCGTTCATTGCAGCAGTTGCCAGTTATGGATAATAAGGGAAATAGAACATTTAAGAGTTTAAATTTTTTTTGTCCAATTTTTCTATAAAAATTCTATTCTATCCTATAAAAGTTCTATTTTATCTGGCCCTCCACTTAGAAAGTTGGTCCATGACTGTTTTAGACCATTCTGGATATACATTTACATTTTCGACCTTGCTCAAATCTGGAGGTCAGCTGGGGATCAGTTTAATCATCTCATATTTATGCCAACACAGTCGTATCATTACTAAATGCACACGCTATACTTAGTTGGAAAGCGAGAGATAGATCTGCAACGCAGGTCGTCTGCACTCACCCACTTGAATCCAACGTGTAATCCTCATGAATTTAACTAACATGCTTAATTTGTAAATCGTTAAGATTAATCATCTTCCAGATCATGTAAAACTGTTTAGTCTATTTCACACACAAGCTGATGAACATATTCACGTTTCTTACTATTTCAGTTTGGTGCTGACATATGTTAGGGAAAGGATCAATAACAGATTTTCACGTAAGTATTGTAAGGCAAAGGGGGTTTTCACTCAATTTTTATTCTAATCAAGTATCTGCTTAATCTAACCATTCTTGATCATGTGGTCAACTTATATATGCAGATTAGGTGTATGAGGGGCTTTTCTAACTAATAATTAATAACAATAATAATTATTGTTGATAAACATTAGAAATGCTAAGATGTTCAATTGTGTCAAACAATATTACAATTTCCTATTCCTAGATCAATTTTTTGGCAATGGTAAAACTAAAGGAACTAAGTGACGTAGTGGTGATGGTTTATTTGATATATTATTATTACTATTGTTCAATTTGTGTTTAATAATAGCTTTAGAAACCAATCTTAAATCTCCATTAAAAGAACCTCTCTAGAAACCTCTTGTTTTTCATTATGATTTGGTTAGTTTTTAGTTCACCAATAAACGTTTTTAACAAGTCCTTATATCATTCATAAATCTATCAGCAAACTAAACATTCTACATTTAGAATAATGCGAACCAAACAACAGCGATGCAAATTATTCCGAAGAGGTTTATCATTTCTGTACAAGATATCCCTTCATTGTATCACTTGTCTATATTTACCTATGCTAGGCCTACAAAATCTAAAATTTGCAATTCGCGTAACCATATCTTGTAATTGAATTCGATATGAAAATACTTGGGCTACTGCAAGCCACGTAGCTTTGCTCAGACCTCCCACTAAATGGGCTCTGCACTGTGGTCTACCTGACAAATTTTCCAAAATGGTGTACAGCAACCAATGTGGTCTCATTTGATTCATGGAACCAATTTCTACCTGAATCAAACAAAAACTTCCCTTTTACATCAATGGTTTTTGAGATGAAGCTACCCTTGAATTGTATCCCTTGATCACATCATATTGAATTTTTGAGCTAAATTTAGTAAACTTGGTCCAATAGTATCAGAAAAAGCTGCATAAGATTATTTTAAATTTGTTTTTTGAAATCTTCGCATCATGAAATTGAAACAAGCAACTTTTAAGGGGAGAGGATCAATTTTTTTTCATGGTCGATTAAGAAAGTTAATTGTTGAAAATGAACCAAAATTGAAGGTAATATTAGAAAATAGCTCCACCGTGTTCAACTTTCGTACTCCTCCGCTACGCACCGCTCTTCTTGCTCCGGTTTGTGGTTGGGACGAGCCAACTGGTACCGTGTTCGAACAGTCCCTTCACCTCTTGGCAAGCCGATCCATGTTGCAAGTTCAATTATGGATTTCATCGTGTTCATAGTATGTTGTTTGAGTGGAAGAATAAGGCCAAAGATGTAACTGAATAAGAAGAAGACGCTAGCTGCTGTTTTGTTTGTTTGATTTTGAAATTATTCCAGTGTTGATAGCTAAATAAGTAATTATTTGCGTAGATGCTGTGCATCGTTCTATAGTTATAATGAGTAGGATTTTTCAATGATCATAAATATCTTAGGTATAAAGTCACCTGCAAACTAGATTACGTACCTATCATTCATTCCCTCGAATCTTATTTTGTTACTTGTGGTAGAACTTTATGGATGCAACTCCTTGAAAATGAAAAGACACAGTCCTCAAAAAGGTGAGTATCCTACGAGGTTTCATGTGCGAAAATTGCTGTCCTGGGAAATGGCTATATTAATGCTGAAATAGTGATGTGGGATATTAACCCTGAATGCTACCCACTTCTTTGTCTGACTCTTTTAAAATCAAGTCTTGGTAAAAGAGTTGGTTTTGGATTTTTGATTAATACTCTTGCATTCGACTTCATTGTTCTCACACTCACTCGATTGTTGACGTTTGTTCGTACGTCCTTCGGACGGTCTATTTAAATTCATTGAAGTGAACCCTAACTATAAGATTTCATTTCTGTAAATTTAGGTGTTCGGTTTAGTAAGATCATCATCATAATTATCATTCCACTGATATACGAACTTGTAGGAATCGTGTAATTTAGTTTGATCTTGTTTTTTAGGTAGGTAAGATCAACCTTTCTCTTTCGTAACTTGGATGTCTTGAATATTTTCAGCTGATGTTGTAATCTCGTCTCATGAGGCCGTGCCCGGTCACTCTGTGGGAGCCATGCTAAAGCTTCAGCACAGAAAGGAACAACTTGAAAGGAGGCTGGAAGAAAAATGTTTGCAACTCAAGAAACTGTGCATTAAGGAGTACGAACTGACCGGGGTACTTCCGAGAGAAACGCCGTTAGAAGTTGATGAAAGCCCTCCCAAAATCAGGCGTAAAGTTGTAACGATGTACCCGTACGACAAAGAATTCTTGAAGCAACTAGCACAGGTACGCCGATCATATTTTCCACTTCAAAATTCGTTATCTAGGACTTCCATGCACAAAAGTGTGGTAGTGCTTTTTGAGTAAGAGTATCATTCGGGAAGTTGTGAAATGGATTGGTAAGTGAAGCGTCAATTGCAAGGGCGTCTCTGTCTGGTCTGTAGTGCTAAATACAAAGTACCTATCCTAGTTTTGCACGAATTCACTTTCTTAACTGAATGAACTTATTACGATTCGTGGTAGTAGCGCTGTCCCGAAAATTAACGTCGCTAGAGAGTTATGAGTAGTGTAAGCAACAATGACGCTAGTGAATTGATACGTGCATAATACATATTTCAGAACGTGTTTGCACATTGAGGGAATAGTCTAGTTGGAATATATACGTATGATCAGGGAACTATTTTCGATATGTTGGTTGTTTCGAAGTGTTACTTGTGTGTGTTCGACTAAAGATAATCGTTAAACTCATAGGTAGCATGTTTGCACATTGTGGGAATAGTCTAGTTAGAATATATACCTACAATCAGGGAACTATTTTCGATATGCTGCCTGTTTCGAAGTGTATGAGTGTATTAAACTTTTCAAACAAGTCAAATGTATGAGTATGTGTGTTCAACTAAGGACAATGGTTAAACTCATAGGTAGTGTGTGCCACAATCACACTAGTGAATTTATAAGTGCATAATTAATCTTTATGAACACGTTTGCACATTGTGGGAATAGTCTAGTTAGAATATATACGTATGATCAGGGAACTATTTTCTATATGTTTGCTGTTTCGAAGTGTTACTTGTGTATGTTCGACTAGAGATAATCGTTATACTCATAGGTAGCATGTTTGCACATTGTGGGAATAGTCTAGTTGGAATATATACGTATAATCAGGGAACTATTTTCTACATGTTGGCTGTTTCGAAGTGTTTACTTGTGTATGTTCGGCTAAGGATAATCGTAAAACTCATAGGTAGTGTAAGATACAATCACACTAGCGAAATTATACGTGCATAATAAAGAGAAAATAGGGTTCGAGAGAAAATACGAGTACTATAAGACTAAAGAAAAACCTTTGGTTTTCTCCACGAATTTGGTCTGAGAAAAGTCTGAAACGGATTTGTATCATGTTATTTATTCCTCTTGGGCTTAGCTGGTCCTACAACCTTTCCTAGACCAATTATAATCTATTATCCTTCTATTGATCAATCATTGCATGGGACTTCCTAAACATGCGGCACCTACTTAATCTAGGCCTATATGATTATTCATTAGAGATTATGTAGAAGAATACTTGGTACTTACCGATGTATTCGCATGTTCCCGCATTCCATTGTATCAATCCATGAAGATTCTGTTCCGAATAGATGAACGATGAAGACGGAAAACTTTTTGCGCGAACACGAAACGGAGTAAACTGCCGGAGACGGCCACACCCGAACACAGACAGGAGAGGACTGGTCGAGACCCGCCGCTCTCCTATACGAGCCGGCCGGCGGAGAGATACATAGGCGGGGTCGCCGCGGATCCCGGAAAGTTCGTGTTTTCGACATTTTAGGCGCCCAAATACTTCGAAAACACGAACTTTTTGCCGTAACTTCACAAAACACACTTCAAAATAAACGTGAAAACCGAGTACCATGTCCTACTCATCGAAAATATAGGCACTACTTTTTTAATAGTCGTTATTCCTTCGAAAAATAGATAAAAATAACGTTTTTCCTAAATGTGCGGGCCCGTATGAACGGATATCAACGAAAAATGGATAACATATGAGAACATCGTCCGTAAAAGACAGGGGCTGGATAAAGATCAACCTCCGCTACCAGATCCTAAAGCAAACATCCACGGCAAGAAAATTTTGTTGTGTGTATGTACCCAATTTTTATGCAAAAGGGATCGATATGCTAAAAACTAGATGGCAGCGAGTCATATCCAATAACGGAGAATACATTTTAGATTATTTTGCTTCCAACCTACCAAGGAAGCGGAGGAGTCTACCAAGGTAGCGGAAGCATTGTTTTCACTTTCGGAATGTGAAAATTTTGTTGTCTCCAAAATCAAAAATTCCACTCCCATTTTGCGTTTTAGACCTTTCTGAACAATTTTGGTTCCGTGTTTGTCTGTCTGTCCGTCTGTGTGTCTGTCTGTCAGCAAATCCTTGTTACAGGCAAAATTACACGAAGTTATTGTCCGATTTTGATGAAATTTTCAGGGATTGTGCGGGTTGGGGTGTAGATGGTCCCCTATAGGTTTCATGACCCCCGGATCAATAGTAGCCTCTGCGCATGCGCAAACGTGATATCCTTGTTACGCACATAAATCCGGGAGTTCTTGACCGATTTCGATGAAATTTTCAGAGATTGTTCGGTTTGATGTGTAGATGATCCCCTATAAGTTTCATGACCCCCGGATCAATAGTAGCCTCTGCGCATGCGCAAACGTGAAATCCTTGCCACAAGCATAACTCCGGGAGTTCTTGACCGATTTCGATGAAATTTTCAGAGATTGTTCGGTTTGATGTGTAGATGATCCCCTATAAGTTTCATGACCCCCGGATCAATAGTAGCCTCTGCGCATGCGCAAACGTGAAATCCTTGCCACAAGCATAACTCCGGGAGTTCTTGACCGATTTCGATGAAATTTTCAGAGATTGTTCGGTTTGATGTGTAGATGGTCCCCTATAAGTTTCATGACCCCCGGATCAATAGTAGCCTCTGCGCATCTGCAAACGTGAAATCCTTGTTACACGCATAACTCAGGGAGTTCATGACTGATTTCGATGACATTTTCAGGGATTGTTCGGACTGACGTAAAGATGGTCCTCGTGAGTAATAAAGAGAAAATAAAGTTTTAGCCTCGAGCTTGGATCGAACCATATTGAACCATCATTGAACGATGCATATATTTTGTCAATTTTTATTATTAGGTATATTTTATAGTTTGTTTAATAGTTGAACATGCCTACCTTTATTTTCTCAAGTTATGCTCCTGCATAACAATAAATTTACCCTAATTCAATATTTACTTCGCCTAATTGAACGAAGTTCTTTAGTCAATAATAATTTTCAATGATCTATACAGTCATGTTATGGATACGAGGAAACTATGTGCTACACCCACTTGGCAGACGTTTTTTTTATTTTATCGAAAAATAAATGTATGAACAGAAAACGGAAGTTATTTATGACTCAACGTAATAGATGGGACACCCTGTATACGCGCTCCATAACTTGGCCCACTATGTAATGTTTTGTAGAGCGTACGGTTTAGGAATTAGTAAGGAAAAACCTCAAAATGTGCAGTTTTAAATTATTTTTTAGTTTTAATTGTATTATTTTAGTTTCAGTTTCAGTAATCTTCTTGAGTCCTCCTTTTGTTTTCTACCAGTTATGATATAATAGCAAAGAAATCATCTCACTTAGAATAGATTTAATTTTCAAAATATCACCTTGAAACTTGTCAATTACCTAATTAGTGGGTCGTTTTTCTTGTGGGCTCGTAAGCGTAACCCTCCAAGCAGGTACCCTAAAAATCGCCCACTTTCTGCTTACTCAATTGTTATTTTATGTTTGAAACTTCGGTATTTTTGGATTAGGATGTACTTCAGGCATCCTTCAACGTCTCTGTACCTAGATGTAGGGAAACAGGTGTTTCCAAACTCAGAATGGGCCAGTATCCATTTTGTAGACGTGGAATCTATCTGACATTTCCTATGAATTCATACTTTTTTTGTTGAGAAAATATCATAACTCTTTCCAAGAATCAGAAATTTCAGATAGCTGAATGATTACTGTGATGTAACAATTGACAACTAGTAGACGATCATTTTTTCAACTTTTCAGGCCCCCGGTGAAGAAAAACTGAAGCGTAAGGCGCTGAGTCCTTGGAACTCTTGTGATAACCTTCCGGCCAAAATCTCTTCACCTGTCAGCCCCAAGCAGCACAACACCTGGACATCTCCCAAAAGCGGGAACAACAGCCACAGTACTGCCAGATCTCATATCTCCAAATCATTCAAATTCCTGAAGAAACAACTGCATCAATAGCGCCTTGCCACGTTATCGTACTAGTCTACCGACCAAAGCGTACTACTAAATAATATATTTATATAAATTTACTTTACTAATTAGCTCTATAATCATAGATATAAAATTATGTACTAGGTTAATAGAGTTAAGATGTTATTTCTAATTGGTACTTATTGAGCACTTTTTTGTTTTAGTTATTAAAACGTTTTTGCAATATATACATTTATTTGAGTTACTGGTTATCCCATGAAATTTAAGAACTAGAAGAAAGCATAGTTGAGACGGCCTTTGCCACTAAGATGTAGTCTGCATAGATGTACTTCGGTAGATTTGGTGTCTTTTTAGTTTTCTTAGTTCTTCATTATACTGATATATTACAGTCTAGGATTCTTTTCATATTAGAAGACGGGAGGAGAGGGGTTAAAGGGGCTTCATAAGTATCGATGCTATTAACGTTCGTAGGACAATCTGGCTGGCTTAGTCGAGGGGAATAGTGCGTGAAGGAAATTGAGGTTCTTGCTCTAACCCAGAGGCCATACTTCTCCTAAATAATACTATCTTAGAAAGGAGTCGATGATTATTCATGTTCCAGGTTTGGTGTTCAAAATGGAAGAATATTAATTTCCCACTTTTCAATCTGCAGAGCTTTTTGTGGATGATATTGTTTGAAGTTCCTTCTAATTCTGAAGCTTTATTACGAAATGCGTTCAGGTTTGGTTGGAAGGGGCGACGAACATGTCTAGAAACGCTAGATAACCATACCGCTTGCATCGCTCCTTTTTGTTGTTTCAATGGTAATATTAGTATTGGATAGCATACATGCTACAGATTTGTGGTGTACTACCTCTGACAAACTATTGAGAGCGGATCAACTTAAGACTTCACACAAACTGAAAACACGCACGCGGTTTTTATTTTATTTTATTTTTTAATGCTGACATATCCATTTTAAAGGTAAATTTTACTGCAGATTCTAAATCTACGGTCCTTTTTTAACCAAACATTTGGAAATTGGTGGTCCAAGTATAGCCATGACTTGACAATTTTAAAATGAGGTAAAAAAAAAAAAACAGGTAACCTCACGTGGTTTAGTATTGAAAAACAAGTCTTGTGTCACATTTGGAATTCACTGAAATTTAAGTTCTTGGACGTTTTCATTAAATCTGAATTTCAAACAAAATAAAATTAGGGGTTAGAAAACAAACAATTTAGAAGGTTTTGCCTGAGTTCCGCTGTTTAAGGGAGATAATGAGTAAAACAATATCACAATTCATTTACATTCATATCCCAGTCTAGTACCAGTTATATTTTTAGGCCTTTTGCAATACTTCCTCCTCTATTCTTCAATAAAATAAGTAAACTATAAATGCGATCGGTAGACATCGCGCACAAAGGTTTTCACACAATTTTGGTTTCGTTTTAAAGAGATATTAAACGGATTTAATAGGTTCTTCCATCAAACAATAACTTCATCTCTATTGAGGCACCTTCTATAAAGTATTCACACGAAGAGTTACACCATCGAAGGTTTTTGGCTCAAGCTACGACGATATTTTTGTCTTACGGTTTTTATGTTACCTTTTTTTTCAAATATAGGTGCCTCCAAGGGACAGAGGAATTTATCCAGAAGGTAAATCATATCTACCGCTTTGCAATATCGGGGACGTTTTTCAGGTCGCACAATCAGACTGCATAATTTTCTGTTGACTCTCCCGGATACTAAAAAAGAAGGGAAAACGGGTTATACTGCAACGTAGTTCCTCCAGCTGGAATGTGCCCCCGAATCAATAACAAAAACGCAATACAACAACACAATCAGTTCGAGTAAACAGAATTCCTAAATGGTAATGGAACAATGGAATAGTAGGTACCATTAATATTTATGAGACGGAAGTCAGTCACCCGAAATTCTGACTGTTCAGTTTGATCACTGTGTCCGTGGCGCTCGCATTAACAAACCAACCATGGAAGATTGGCAAAACAAGGTTGACTCATTGAGCTTGAGAGCCAAATTCGCCGTTGACCATAAGTTATTGACCGACTGTGAGTTCACTTTTGGACGAAAGGATAAGGTAAAGTATTTGATATCCGTTCAGTATTTGATATCCAATTTTCGTGCCTGAGATTGATTTCTATGAATTGAGAGGCAGGTAGGTACCTTCTTACAATACTTGACTCTGTTTACATTGAATAACAACAACACATTTTACTTAGCGAATTGATGTTCAATTTATATAGAAGCAGTGATTCCAAAAGGAGGTAGTTGGGAAGTCCATAGAACGGGATCTAGTTCTTAGGAGCGATGTTTTGAAATTCCAGCACGAGTTTAAAGAAGTTTTCGGTTTTTGAGTGAATATAACTGGTTCAATATAAAAGTGATGAAATTCCTTAAGTATTTTACGACTGGATATTTGTGTAATTATCAATTTACTTACCTATGTGATGAATTGTTGTGTTCCTTTTTTTTAACGAAAGCCCATTATTTTGGGGTATTCTGCCTCATTTTTTAATTTTAAAAATATGATTTGGAACCATCCTCTCTTCTACATTTGGAAAATTAAATATAGACAAACATGATGTACGTGTTTTCATAGTTTAAAAAATTAGAGGGCAGTACTAACGTTTTTGCCCAGTGAGATACTATAATACTCCCCCCCCCCCACCTATCCATCAACTGCCACGTAGTCTCGAGAAACACTCAGGCAGGATTACATGTTTGTTTTCTACTTTAAAAAAATCCTAAATCAATTCTTCGTGTAAACCATAGATCGGTTGGAAAAATAGACCAGAACCTGTGATTGGAATATGTGTTTGAATAGCAGACAGTTGGAAATCGATCCAGAAAATAATATCATTAATAATTACTTATTGAAATATGAACGTCTCTTAAGAGCCCAAGTGTCTTATAGTTTCTGGTTAGCAGCATCGATTAAATGTCCTCTTCTTTTGTGAAATTTTTGGATTTTGGAATGCATTAAACTAAAAATGAGTTTCCAGGTCTGCTGCCACAAACTGATATTGGCCATGACCAGTCCAGTTTTCCATGCGATGTTCTACGGAGGGATGAAGCATATTGGCCAACATTCAATCGAAATTACGGATATAGAGTCACACGTGTTCAAACAAATGGTTCAGTGAGTTCTACCTGCTAGAATGTCATCGTTATTTTTACTTTCTCAATTAATTTACAACGTTTACTGACTGCTTTAATGTTAATAATATAATACTTACCAAGTTGAATTTAACAAGATGAAATAAAAACACGAGCAACAAGAATGCTTCCGCTAGCACTCCTCAACTGAATTGAAGCTTGGGAGATGGCGGGTTAAAAATTCTTCTTGTTTGATTAGAAAGGTTCATTATTGAAAATAATGAACCGAAATAATACATTGATAGAACTTTATCAGAGTAGAGGTTATTCGCACAAGACAGGCAACTACGACATTTAGTTACTGAATATCAACATTCCATGAGTACATGCCAAGCTGACTCTGAATGAGAAGTGGAGATGAAATGGATCTATCATTTCAGGTGCCTGGAGCAAGTATACAGATATTCCCTAAGCAATAAGGGTTTGCAATCATTCTAGGCTAAGAAGGAATTGATAAGATCCATCTTTATATTATTAGCAAAGAGTAACTGAAAATAGCAAGAATCCTTTGCCGTGCTCCCACTTCATCGAAGTATTGGGGCAGACCCATTGGATGACACAGTTGTGAAAAGATCTCGGTTACGAAATCTGATGAAAATTACCTGTTGCAAGTGATATACGAGCCAAAAGGAGTAAGGAGGAATAATATATATATTTTTTCTAACTAATAGCATTGATTACGATGCCCAATGGTACTCAACTTGGGAGTTTCTACAATCTCCTCGCACTCGTAGGAATATTATTCTGTACTCCTGGGCATTTTGTTAGTTTCTTAAGCTGGTGTGGAGGCGTCCTATTTCTTTGGAAATAATACCGAAAAACGAATGAATGCAGTTTGACAGTTCCAATTTGCAATAGGTAATTCCTAATGAATCAAATGGAAATCATAAGATGTGTTTTTTGCCTCTAGATACATCTACGTTGGACAGAGCAGTGTCTCTAGTAACAGGAACGCTTGTGACCTTTATCTTGCAGCCAAGAAGTATATTCTGCTTCATTTAGAAAGGCAATGTATAGATTATCTATTGGAACACATTAACCAAGAAAATGCAATTCAGATTTTTGAGTTTGCTCAGTTTCATTGTGAGGTTGAGCTTGAAAAAAGAGCTGTGAAGGTAGGCACAAAACAAATATCAAGCTATAGTACTACTTAACTAAAATGTCACGACTGTTATAATCTAAACCTGTCGTTTACTAAACAAAATCTTGGAGTAACAAAAGTAAAAAGTCTCCTCAATTGGTTTTATCGTGTTTCTATTGCAGAGGATCCTTTCGATTTTGGGGTCTCTGAATACGAATCTAAGCTTTGCAAAAAACCTTTTACCCTGAATATTACAAAAACCTGTACCTATAATTTGAGAAGCTGGAAGTCGAAATTAGCATTACATACAAAGTGTGTGGTGGACAAATTATACTAAATCTTTAAGATGGAAAGTTTGTTTTTAAGATGAGTTGTTCTCTTGCTAGAGCATGCTGAATAATGAACAACAATCCAAAACTGTACAAAAACGGCATTTGAAGCTTTGTATATGAAAATCGTACCTTCAGACAGTCATCATCAATCATCCCCTCATCAACCATACCCTTACTCATTTAAAGACTTCGTGAGCAGCTCATGACGTGTTCGCCAAACGTCATTGATGCAGAATCGTTTACTGTTCTTTTGCTTCCTGGAAAAATTCCTCAGTTCCCACACCAGAAATATTATTTAGAAATCTGAACGCTCACAATTTGTCATATAGTTTCAGAGGTTCTCCAAGACCGTTGCACCATAAAATTTACTTTAGTAGTTCTAAATTTGGTTGTTCAACATTGATTGCCGTACCGCACATAATTTACATTGTGATGTCAAAGTTCAAAAGGTTCTCTTTGATGGTTTGGCAAAGATCATGAAATATGGAACCAATATGACCAGCCAAGTGAAACTAGAGACTATATGCTTTGTAATTTAACCTGTTACCCTCTAAGTAGGCCTCCTCTAGGTTTACTGTAATTGGGTACCTATTAAACCAGAGACAGTTTAAGTTTTTTTTATTAATCAGGAAATCCAATGCCATGCGTCACAAATACTCAAGGATGAATCATTTCTCGAAGCCAGTGAGTCAACATTGATGACCCTACTGGAGTTGGACAGATTGAATATTTCTTCCGAATGCGAATTGTTGACTGCAGTAGAGACGTGGGTCCAGACGCAAATTTCACGAGATGGTAAATTCATTTGAATTTCAATACCGATAACATCGTAAATTTTGATTTATTAATTAGCGAATTCGCTTTTCAAGGTTTGCCTGATTGTACTCCAAGGAAATTGGCTAAACCGTTAATAAAGAAATTACGACTCCTGACTTTATCAAAACAGGAATTTGTGTCGGGAGTGGCGTCGTCCACGCTGCTAAGCGACAGCGAGAAACTGTCCCTTCTTCTTCGGATCATTGGAACGGACTTACCTCCCATGATGAACGGATTGTGCGAAAAGAAAATCAAAAGAAAGCCCTGTCGAGAGATCATGAAAACAACGTTGGAATTTGAAGTAAATCTCCCGTCATTGATTTATTGTTTTGGTTTTACACCAACATGATGTCGTCGCCCTTTGGCAACATGCCGATAGGATTCGTTTCAATGTGATATTATCAAGGCGTATCTTAAAAGCAGGAACCTACCGACTAGTCTCAAGAAAAGCTCTAAGATTATCCAAGCTACTCCCCCCATCCCATAATTCCTTAAATTCACTCTTTCCATTATAGCTGGTGAATTGTGTTACAGATTACCTGAAAAATCCCATTGTTAAGTGAATTTGGAAATTAATAATAACGAAGCTTACGAAGAAGGAATCCGTTATTCTGAGTCCTAAACTCGGTAGTTTTGATTTGGATCCTACCAAATGCCATTATTAGTAGGGCATGTTTGTTAAATACATGAGATTAACATGGTTTAAATAAAAAATTATCTCCATTGAGAAACTGGACAGTAAATCAAGTTCACGGTTTCATATTATCCATAAAGAACAAAAAATCGCAGCAGGAGTGGCAGGTCATGGGACGAACCACCTGCATCCCTACTGTCTCTCATTTTCATTCTACTTTCTACGTGAGTTTGATAAAAAGTGGATGTAATTTCAATCTTATGTAGGTAGGGACAAGGTAGTTTGGAAAAGGAAAATGTTATTTAACGACCAAACATTCATTTCTAGGAAATATCAGATGCCAGATGCGATGGAAGTGAATGGTTCACATCTATCTTCACTACCAACACTCGAATAGCTTTGTTGGGAATTGAGGTAGGAAACTTTTTATCGACATTATCACTAAAAATTCAAATAAATTGTATCTGTTTAGAGAAAGCACGAACATCTGATTGTGGTATTTACCATAATTTCAGATCAATCTTCAGAAGTATGACGATGACAGCATATACAAGGAAAACTTGATGGTCAAAGTGGGATTAGCGCACAAAGAGGATCATTTTGCTGAAAGCAGTTTGCTCAGAGCTGTTCCATACAATAGCAAAGCGCAAGTTATGTTTTCAAACCCACCAGTGCTAGAACGACACGATCAATATGCAGTTCACGTATTTCTCTGCTCTGCTGGTATTTATCCTCTGGGATACCATAGCAAGTTATCCTGCACTAATACTACCGTGGAAATAGATTTCGTGTCGCACACCTCTTGGGAGCAATGTCATCCTTGGAATACGACTGTTCTATCCTCATTGATCTATACAGACGTGATAGAAACCTCAGAACAACCAGTGAGAACAACGAATACCTAATGTTAAATAATGTCGGTACTTTGACAACGGGTAACGTGTGTGCCAATAAAAATGTGATACAATTTTGTTATACTTTATTGGATTCTTGTTGTGCAATACCATTTACTTCCAGTTGATTCCAAAAGCTCTATTTTCGAAGGAAGGTGAAGAAATTATTGATATGTAAGTATTACAAGCTAGAGGCGAATTAAGACCATTGACGTCATGAATTCGTGGATAAGTCCCGTTTTACCCATCAGAAGGTTAACAAAATTTGGGGATTTGAATTGGCACCTGTGGCTTTCCCTGTACACGAATTTCCAAAACCACTTAGGCTACCCTATAAATAGTCCGTAGAATAAAATAAAGGACGAAGTTACTGTTTTGTTGTTTCGACTGTCGGAATGGATGTCAACAATCAAGAAAAGTAAAAACGCGCTGATAGGATAATAGTAATCTGAAGATAATAGATGGGAAAGGGAAAAAATTGGTCATTTGGACGACAAAAATCCCTAAGTTCGGCACTAGCGTACTTGGTGCCCACCCCCTTTACTACTACCTATTTTAACATGTTCTAGCGCCGAATATTCAAACGCTGATTGTGTTCGAACCTCCTCATGATTCTGTAAAGGATTGCAATTCTTTTGTTCTGGATTAAAACTAGTGTTTCATGCTTCTGAGATTCCACTGGAAAATCTTATATTGCCTACCACATTTATGTACTTCAGCGGAGGGGAATAATTGATCACTTACATCAGGAGAGAAAATACCCAAGCCTAACAATTGATTCAAGTTGCTATAAGATATAAATGTATAAAGATGTACTCAGATTATTTTTAATGAAAATTTACTATCGTAGCCGCATCCTTCAGGGTGCAAGAAAAACCATCGTAATTGTATTGTACATATAGTCACTTCTCCGAAAGGAATATCAAGAAGTAAGTGATATTCAGCTTGACTAGCCATTTTGGGTAAATCTCATTGAATATGAACACTATTGTCGCATAAAATCGTATATTTCCATTTGAATTGCAAACAAATATTTTCTGTATTATATTGTGCAGTAAAAACACATTTAAGAATTGAATGCATGTTTACTTTATAACCTATGTTCAAAATTAAGGAAAACAAACTCCAATAATTGATATTATACCATAAAAAGTCCCAGCCGTGAACTAGCATGTATACGAATTTTCGTAACTTTCTGCTGTGTATTTTGTTAATATTTCAATTAATCAAGCAGTTTGAAAAAAGCAGATACTATGAACAATATAAATTACGACGTTAACACTTTAAGCTATCCAAACCAATATTGGGATTTGAAATATTTTCCAGTTTAATTTTTATTTTTACCACACTTTAGAGAAATTCAAGTAAATATTTTGAGCACGAATTCCTCAATTGTTTAGTTCATAATAACTATATGAACTTTTAATTTATCAATTATTAATAAACTTGATTACGAATTATTAATAAATAAATATTCTGCAACATATTTACTCAAGTTCCAATCCGGGTTCCGCCATTTTCTGGGGTTTTCGAGAAAAACGCCTGCGAATTTAGTTTGGGGATGGGAAAAACTAGTGGATTTCGAGATCATATCGGATTGGAAACCTCTTCCCTCATATAGTTTTCTAACTCACCTCACGGAGGTGCAAATTGTGGAGTGGGATCGGATCAGGTCCTGAGCAGTGGTGGTATTGAGGTCTACTAAAATGTGGAGATTAAAGAAAAAGCAGTTATTTACATTATTTCTCAGCAGTATTTGTGAAACTGTATGCCGTCGCAGTTACCCGAAATTCTAGCGTTCGTATAATTTTTTTCAACAGTGCAGGCAGCAATAATAATAACAGATAAAATCTACACATGCAGTCATAATAAACTGTTAATGAGGTTTAATGTTTTAAACACACACGTAGACTCAATAAGTGTATAACTTTTGAATAATACCTTAATTTAAATTGTATTTATCTGAAATTAGACAGTTTTTTTTTTAATTTTAACATAAGTAGGTACCAGGAACATGTAGTTATAGAGTGTGAGAATGATAAGCGACAAGGTGTACAGATATTGTGTGAAGCTGATGATAACAACTAAAAAAGATGCCTAGTTATTCTCTCCTCATCACCTAAAACACATTATATATCGCAACGATTTATGAAAGATATACATGAATATTTCATGAGGAAGAATGGCGTATTATGTGGTCGGCCTCAGGGTTCTCACATTAAGGAAACTAAGCAATTAAAGGCGCTAACGCCATTCCAACGTCGCCTTCTCAAGTATGATGTTTAATTTTTATTTTTTCTTCTTCTTAATATTCCGACATTAATCGTGAATTAAACTGTAATGAATCATTTGAACAACTTGTTCGAAAAAGAGCTTTGAGCCCAGCCAATAATTTCTAGCCCTTTTACGCGAACAATACTGAAACCTGTGTACGACTTCTTTGTTAAGTTTTTCAGTGTACAAAATGTGGGAGCTAATAATGAGTAGTTTCACATGGTTAGCTGCCTTTCTTCCAAATAGGTCAATATGTTATTTTTTAAGTATCTATCTGTTCAACTCAAAAAATGGCAGTTACTGAAAACCGCTCCGCACCTTCCATAATAATCCGTTCTATGAGAAAAGTTGAGGGGTGATTTTGAGTAACTACCCAAAGCTCTGGTTTGAACACAACGAATCCCATAAAAATCTATAGATCCAAACGTAACTAAAGATCGTTCAATTATAAAAACCAGAGTTCTACCAACCAGAATGATCTTCTCAACAACTGGGTCACAATGCATCAAATAACTCGACCAACAATTGAAGTTCCTGCATTTGAAAGCTTCAATTGTGAGACTTTAATCACAAAACGTTGGGGCGATCCTTTGGTCGGCGAAGGTGGTGGTAGTTAGGTAGGACTTTAGTGAGAAAATCGAGCTGAAGAGTTTGTGGCTGGAAATAAAACAAAACAATGCAAAAATTAAGGAAATAATAACCAAAAGTAATGAAAAAATAGCTTATTGGGATTTTGTTGACGGTATCTAAGTGGCTATAAGTTGATTGATCAATTAAAATCATGGAGAATTTTGGAGAAATATCAATAATACTTCTAAAAACCAAGTTTTTTTTTTCATTATTTTGTTCATCAGAGGATTATGAATCTTAAGGCCTGATCTTTCGACAACCTCAACCCAAAAGCGGATTAATTCGCAATTACGTCCATGACCCATTATGGACGAGGAGTCACGTACAGAATGAGAATAAATAAAGTGCAAATCCTAATCGTAAAAGTAAAATTTCAGTTTCTGTCAACATCAATGCGCTTATGGAGAGGGGGTTCAACTAAATTTTGATTGGAACTGATAGTATACTTTCTATTTTAGGGAGTGGGAAAATGAAAATTACTTCCATCAAATGCAACTCAACATTTTAAGAGCGAGCGAAAAATTCGAAAATGTTTAACTCACTGGAGGACGATCAGCAGCGACTGTTCGATTGCATTGACTTCCAGTAACAATTAAATTGTCAGGCAGTTTTTCAGGAAGTCGCAGAGATACACCAGCACCTATAATACAGCCGTGGCCAACCTCCACATCAGGTCCTACATAACCTGAAGCAATAATATAAATAATAACAATAATGCAACAGCTACTGAATGCTTACCTTACACGATCTTAAGAGGAGCTAAACGATTCTAGAGACTGTGAGACACAACTTGTATTGCATTAATTCATTTCGAATTATTATCAAACTAGACACAACATTTTGAAAACAAACAAACATTTTTACATGACAACGTATTTAATACACTACTGAGTTCAATAATATTCCAGTCCCACAAACCCTTTATTGTACCTTAGACCAGTAATGGACTGTAAAATGGTCAACTCACTACCAAATATACAAGATCAACTGCAGACGGTTCAGAGGAGTTTTCTGAGATTTATTGGCTGGAAATTGCGGATACCTTGCGATGTCTACAGCTCCCGAGCCGTCGCCAATCATTGTGGTCTGGTCGATTTTCAGATACGTCGCAGCGTAATGCACATTATGTTTTTTGTATAATCTGTTAGAACGGTGGAATTGACTGCGCTGATATTTCATCTGAAATACTCTATGTATCCACTTTTCACTCCTGGAGTCTGACTATTTTTCAAGTAAATTCCTCGACAACTAACTACCTTTACAATCAGCCACTTAATGGCATTCTTCCTTTCACGAACTTCACTCTACACCATAATAATCTTGAAATCTATTTCTTCCACGACAGCCCACTCACGATGAGAGACTTTTGTTGTGAAATACATTGGGAAGACAGTAATATGAAACATCGAGGAACATCAACCAGATCATATTTTCATCCTCAATAATCTGAATTCCATTCGCATTTTCCTACATAAAAAATTAAATTTGTATATCAGAAAACAGCAGTAACGAAAAGGACCAGAGAATATTGCAAGAAACGACTGAGGACAGACATCGTGACCCTCTACAATAGTGAGTTGACCAATTCTAACCAAAAACCAGCCAATTATGACATTTACAGCACAATAGTGATAAGTGGTAGGAAAACTCTTAGAATCGATCAATCATTTCCAAAAAGTTATTGCTCATCGGTTCATTCAATAGCAGAGGAAAATGGGAAACTAAGTTTCATTAGATCATTTGCTTATTCTTTTACAAAAATTGCTGATAAGGAAATGAACCAGACAAATGATCCCGAGCCACAGCTGATCACTGCAGGGCCACTCCTGTATGTACTTTACACCAGTGATCTCCCAGAAACTAAAATGAACACTACAGCTACTTTTGTGGACGATACGGCGGTTCTGGCTGTTGGAGAAAATAATATTGAGTCCATCACAAAGTTACAGTGAAAGGGCTTTTAAAACTCTTAGAATCGATCAATCATTTCCAAAAAGTTATTGCTCATCGGTTCATTCAACAGTGGGAAACAAGTTTCATTAATCATGGAGAATCATAAGGAAATAAACCAGAAAATGATCCCGATCCACAGCTGACACTGTCGATGTACTTCACTTGATCGAAAAAATTGACTATGTACAGCTACTTTTGTGGACGATACGGCGGTTATGGCTGTAAAAATAATATCGAGTCATCAAAAGTTAAAAAGGTTCCTGTTCAACAGTGGACAGCGAAATGGAGAATCGAATTAATGAAAATAAATCGGTACACGTCGACTTCACTAACGAAAAAATTGACAATGTACCGGTTTATCTAGAAGACAAAGTTATTCCCCCATGTTGAGAGCCCATGTTAAGAAAAAGAAGGGAGAACTCCTATTCATATTCAGAAAAATGTACAGGCTAACGGGGAGACGGTCGAAGCTGTCGATCCAGAACATGCTAACCCTGTACAACCAGGTCCTGAAACCTGTTTGGACCTATGGAGCCCAGCTGTGGGACTGTACAGCTCAATCAAATCGGGATATCATCCAACGTTTCCAAAAAAATGGTGCTACGAACTGTTGTGAATGCACTATGGTACTTTCGAAATGAACGTCTCCATTATGAACTTCAGGTCGAAACAGTTAGTGTGGAGTGAGTCATCTCCAACGGCTAAGATGTCACGTCAACGAGGAAGCTGTCCATCTCCTTGACGCAAGTGACATCACCAGAAGACTGAAGCGTACCAAACCACTTGATCTTGCCTATTTGTGAAGGTGTTGAGTGGAACCATCAATCAGAAAGGACAAAACTCAGTGATGTATCTTAGTTTTGAATATTTATCCCTATTTTCAATATAATATTGTTAATAAGTTACTACTTGGTACAATAAAATTTCAAAAAAAAAAAATCCCGTGAAAAATAAATTAAAACTTATCCTCACATTTGGCTTCAAATATATTGTTATCACCAACGACCTTTGCCAAGACAGTGCATCCAACTTCGAACACGTTGTTTGAGCCAATATGCATAGTTTGAGGTCGATTCTTTGTTTCGCTGTTTATCCTGAAACGGCATAGAAACAGAGGACTTCAGCTTTAGTTGTATCATTTAATAAATGTTTATGTGCGAACAACTTAAGCAATAGCTTATTATTACTACTCTTTTTAATTCGATATTTTTAGATGACCTTATCAAAGATAATGTTACTAACGTATGTTTGATGACGGATTGCTCTTCAAAAATATTGTTTTCTCCAATGATTATTGATCCACCTTCAGCAATAATGCAAGCTTTTGGATGGATAACTGTGCGAGGTCCGACAGTGATAGGACCTTCTAATTTACAATCCATGCACACTACTGCACCCTGAGAAATTCGAACACTGAAAAATAAAGGAGCTGTGAATGAAGTTCCATATAAGTTAGATGTCACATTACATAGCACAGAAAGACGACAAAGAAGAAAGGCTGAATTTCATTTTCCTAATCGAATTATTCAGAAAGGATATAGCGAGTGTTGGTAGTACATTCGTTGCTCAACCTAAACAGATGAGAAATACAAAGGATTCCAAAGTTAATTGTACAATGTAGATAGGCGTACGGCATTGAACTTTCAAATTCCATTTCCACAACTTGTGGGACTACTGATATTTCGAATTCCTTATAAGATTGGGCTGAAGTAGAGAATAGGAGGCCCCTTCTGATAAGAAGAATATATCGATGTGTATATAGGATAATATATTGATACCACTGCCATGTATTATGGAAAGATTTTCACGACCGTTATATCGATAAAATAATTATTAATATGCAGGAACACAAGTGTTAACACATTCTGATCTATTTGTCCAACTGATCTATACTTTACTAGAAGGATTGATGTAGGATATTTTTTTGTTTTTGAGATGCGAGCGAAGCGAGCATCCAGCCCAGTGAACTGGACAGAACATATCGATAGGAGACATCGGGTTTTTCAATATGGTGACGGTCTTATCACGAAGGGGCCACCTATTCTCGACTTCTACCTAAGATTAATCGAAGGAGCTATGTGTACCTAAATACTACTATACGGCCAAGACAGCAAAATAACCCAACCCCACCATATCTAACTCGCAGAATAACTAGTACATTTTTCGATAATAATTTCAAAAAGTGGGTTTCTACCCTCAAGTGGTTAAGTAAAGGTTTTATTTTATTATCATCTAAGCTATTTATTCATCATTGGCTCGTCTAAGTGGATGTTTTGCTAAGTAGGTTAACACTGATCTTTCGCAGATGCATATTCGACTGAACGGAGAAAGTAGCAGGGTAACCTAAACTGAATCAACCGACAAATCTTCACTTTCCCAGGTTTGGTTTTTGATTATCGCCGAAATCTGTTTCGAAAACTTTGAAAAGTCAGAAATCAGATCCGATGCGTCCATGTGTGACGTGATTATCACATTAGCACTTCTACGATTTATATGGATATATTGCCCCAATTGTAAGTATAATCTAGAAGTTTTCGGAAATATTTTTCAGCTACTGATTGAAAAAGGTGGACTGAAGCAGTGCTCTGTATTGCAAACAAGCAAAACCTGAAGTTCAAAATGGCCAGTACACGCTAGTGTAAGCATAAATTACTAATTTAGAGGAAAATCTACGATCAATTTGACACATGAAGCAATCTTTCGGTAGCATTACTAATGCGATATCGAAGGGGTTGTCCGGCGTTTCCAACAAACCAAGTGTATGAGAGTCTTGATTCAGATACAAAAGCGTCTATCGAGTTACATGCTATAATTAGGAAGGAGGGTACATTCAGTAAAACTGTACATGTACACAATAATTTTTAAGTACAAAAACTTACTCTTTGCTTTGAGAACTCATAATTTTGCAGTTCTAGAGATACGATCTACGAGGGCGTAATTTGATTGTGCTAGAGCTGCGAATTATAATGCAGAGAAAACTTCTAGCTATGAAAAATTATCCAAGAAAAATACACAGCAGAAACTGCACTCCACAGAGCTACTTCGCTCCTTCACTTTACCAGATAAACTTTATCAGATAAAGTTTATAAAGTACTTTACTCTCACTTTGCTTTGCATCACAAGAGTACCTTTCCGGACTTCGTGGATGTTATCTTCGTGGATCTTGTTATCAGGACTGGGATGAATATTATACTTGCATGGAACTAACTACCAGCGCGTATGATCCATACACCACGATTTATCACCACAACCACAACTTATCTTATCTGCTTATCGTCTGTCTTCAAACCTTTCTCTATTTACTACTTCATAGTGATTAGTGTTCGTGTTGTTAACTAAAATATTTTATTTATGCTGCATTTTTTTGTGTGCCGTGAAGTCAACAACTAGTGGCCTGCGGAAAAACATTCTGTTCTCTGAAGTCGGTAAGTAATTACCTATTATTACTCAATGTGGACCTACTACCATGGTGAAATGAACATCATCTTCCCTAAAAATCATATGTCACTTATTAGTAAATTTCCTTTCTTCACAATAGTCCTACTTAAACTCAAGAGGAAAAGCTTTGGTTCAGGAGTTGTTTCATTTCAGCTTAGTGGCTGTATATGTACGAGATGAATGATGTTGATAACCAAACATGGGTAGAAGTCGAGAATAGGTAACTATAACTCCGCGTATTAAAAGTACTTTTATCGCTATAAGGGTCGCGAAAATCATTCTATAATACATGGCAGTGGTATCGATATAGTATCCTATTTATATCGATGAAAGTACACATCGATACATGTTCAAATGAGGCTGATAATATGTAGGGGTTACCTATTCTCTACTTCAGCCAATAACGGTTATGCAGGGAGTAGACCGAATCGGATTATTTGGGCAGGACACAAGACTTATTAGACTGTACGTTCTTTACATTTCCTCAGGTAGGATGATGTTGGCAGAAGAGGGAAGACGAGCTTGCGATCTAATGCGGATCCAAATTTCTTATCTCTTCCGGTTTCTTCAAGATAACTCCTTCATACATGTCAAACCGTTTTGTTTGTTGACAATGGTCACCGGGATTGACTATTTTAAAAATCAATGCTACCTTTTTCCCTTTCAATTCACATACCATTCCATTCTACAGGGGTGCCCCCCCCCCCCACACCCCAAATTAGACCCCCCCCCCCCCTAATGTAAAAAGTACTGGTAAGCACCCCTTATTTTATCCAAAATTAAAAGAATAGGTATGGAAAAATTTCAAACCCAGTCAACAATATTGTCTATTTAGACAAAACGTGTATATTTTTTTGAGGTTTTTCACCTAGGATGTAATTTATTTTAGAATGTCGTCACGCTAAACACTGTTTCAATCAACTTTACCCCCCCCCCCCCCCCCGTGGGCACCCCTGCGTTCTGCCAGTCACGGTCAATAAGTGATCATTTTCTTTTATCGAGATGGTTACCGATTAGTCTTCGTGTTCAGTAAGCTCCCTTAATGCTTAATTAGCCGTGGAAATAACCAAGTTACAGTATCTTAGACAATAGCTGCTTAAATATTCCTCTACAGGGTGTCCCAGGAGTTATTCACAATCCGACTCCTACGTATCGTACAACTCATTTCCGAACAAAAATGCCTCTTCGCAATTTTTTACCAGAAGCCTCGTTTCCGAGTTATTCGCGATTTAAGCTTTTTTCGTGTTTTTCGTTGTTTCTTATCCTTTTATTTTTTTAGAAAGGCAACTCATCGCAATCAATCGTAAATGAACACAAACAATAGCCGTCCCTCGGCTCTTTGATTGTCTTGACTTTGGCCGGACAGCTTAGAAATGCCGAAGACGCTGTTTATGCATCCGAGTTGTCACTTGAGAGGTCTGGCGTTGTCACCATTCGATTCAGTGACAAACGTTAAGTATATGCCGCCGAGACTTAAAAAAAACTAATTTTAACAGAAAACACACATTTGTTTGCTATTAAACACCATTTCCTCAACTAAAAATATTTTTAAAACCAATCGACTACACCATTGAAGAGCTGACATTTTGGCGCACGTTTTACCAGGCCTGCACAGTTCTGCGTCAAGCATTAATGGGGTTGCTAGGCGAGATGAAAAAACAGGTGATTTCAAGATTTTGACAAAACTGCCATTTCGCTCAGCAATCGCACATCTTCAATGCAATAAAAAAATGTTTTCTGGCATCAAATAGATAGAAAATTTAACGCTTTCTCCAACGGTTTCATCAAATTTGAGCTATCTCCTAAAGAGTTATGACAGTTTTAATGACAAGAGATCGAAAACACGGAAAAAGCTTAAATCGCGAATAACTCGGAAACGAGGCCTCTGGCAAAAAATTTCGGAGAGGCATTTTTGTTCGGAAATGAGTTGTAGGATACGTAGGAGTCGGATTGTGCATAGCTCCTGGGACACCCTGTTGAGGAATATTCAAGCAGCTATCAGGGAAGGAGGTGTCTAAAAAAAAATGTATTGCTCTGTCAACGGCCTATTTTTGACACTAGAGAGGTTCTTGGATAAACCAACGATGTAAAGATAGCTAAGATGATATAACGAGGGCTGTGGATATAAAGTACCTGGGCTATTCAGTCCACACCATAGGGCAGACTCTCATATAGTGGCAGCGTTTTAGGTTTGATGGTGTGAAATCCGCCTGATTCAAATTAGCCCTGATTAATTAAAATTGTATCTCAATGACGTTGTATTTTATTTCTTAGTTTCAAACCTTATTTCTCTGCGTGTTTTACACAATATTCTTGCAGTCTTGTATTTTGTAGAAATTCAATCCATGAATTCACACCTTGCTTAAAACATCGATTTTTTTCTAATTGTTAAAACCTTACCACAATTTGTGTTATTTTTCCAGAAATGGCAAGTCGTTTTAGTGGTGCTGTACAAATCGCTAATTTGGACGATTTCATCACGCCTTCTCAGGTTTGTAATTAGAACTTTAAAAAGGTACATGTATACGGTTTTTTATTTAAAACTATGTGTCACCCGACGAATGAAAATATTCTGAATATTTTGTATAGCTAATTGCTTGATTTAAAATGGATTGAAGTGCTGTACATAACAAGTGACAAGGGATTACAATATTCTATATCTATCTTACCTATTGTAGAAGTATAAAACTATGACATAAAGATTATAGTGTCATTTGGTTATAGTGTATTCAAAATGCTGTGTGATTATGAACAAACTTTAATTTGATCTGGTGGAGAGGATCACATTTCCTAGGTTTCAAAGTTACGTTGTTTGGGTAGGAAAATGTTATTTAGAACAAGTTTTTTGCCATTGAGCTACTTCTTTGCGCACAAAGTTCTCAAACTTCAAAACAGTTAACCGTGAATACCATAGTTTAGGAAAATTCGCTCGTAAATTTGAACCTTACAGAAGATGAAGACAATCGTCATTAATTCGGATGTTCATGTTTGTTTCTATGCTGATAAATACAGGCCGCTGTAAATCTGGGCATTTTGTTTATAATACTTTTAAATACTCGTTATAATGTCAAATTCAATTTCAAGCACCATGCTATTCTAGTTAGCCAAGCGAATTGAGATTTATGGATGCTAATATAGTAGGGAGTCAGGAAGGAGAATTTTATAAGAGCTGGAAGGTCACTCCAGATGCACTCTGGCACACTTTGTTGACTTGACCTAGAGGGTCGTCAAGAAATTGAACCTCTTTTAGGCTTCTTAGACGTTTGTATTCAAATCCCTGAATAAGATCCTAAAGTCACCTCTGGGAACAATGTGATTAATATTAACCAACTCTACTGACCAATTTTTTTTTTTTTTTTTCCAGGAGTGCATCAAACCTGTGGAAATCAAGAAAGATAAATCACGTACTGGTTCGAAAATTCGAATAGAAGAGGATGGAAGTTACGTAAATGTCAGCGTAAGTATTTGGTCCAATGCCTAGTGAATTACTCTCTGCTCTACAGCGATTAACCGATTTAGTGTTTTGTGTACTGTACTCTGGTTTACTTTTTTGATTTTATGATAGGAGTAAAGTCGTAGATCAAGAACCACTATTTTCAACCAAGATTTGTTTTTTTAGAAAATAAACTTACACAGCTGTTTTTTAAACTCTTAAAAAAAGCTTAACTGATAATTTCTTACTTCTTACCTGTACCTTTTAATTAAGCTTTCGTAATGGTCTATTTGTTTCCAAAAGTGTAGAGTTTTGCTCATTAGTAGGAGTTAAAACATACTGCTAACCCCCCCCCCACCACCCTCAAAGTTATTGATGGATGGGAAAGTTTATTAGGGGCTGCATTCTACCACCGATCACTCAAGTTGTTTTCCACGTGAAGCCCTTACACCGTAAACGAAAGTAACTATTTTTATATATTAGAATTGCCTATTGTAATAACATCATTGCTTCAGACATTTATCCAAATAAAAGAGAATCTTTACTTATCTGTTCTACAGGACGGTGTGCCAGAAAAGTTGGCCCGAGTTGACATCACTTTAGCCGACTGCCTAGCGTGCAGTGGGTGCATCACCACCGCCGAAACCGTTTTGATAACCCAGCAAAGCCACGAAGAAATGTTGCGTGTCTTTCGTAACAAAGATGCTGTAAGCACGCTAATTTTTCAAAAAACTTGTCACCATCCATATTTGATTTTCAAATTACACTGATTTCTAGACAAACTGTATATTCATTTTCACTTCTTCGCTCTTATCAAGAAGAAAACAATTAGCTTTTCACAACCAAAACCTTTCTCACGTATTAAATTTTGTTATTGTTTATTTAATTTTACAAAGAACTCATTTCCTAGACTGAATTATTTATTTTCAACAGGAAAATAAGCAGCTCGTAGTAGTGTCTTTGTCGGTACAGCCTATTCTCTCTTTGGCGGAAGCATTCAAACTACCTACAGAGATGTGCCTTAAAAAACTTTGTGGTATGTTTCTCAGTTTATTACAGTTCTTATTCAACCTGTATTCACACCCGTGAATTTGCTGCACAATATATTTAAGAATTTTCTGAGATTAAAATGTTACTTTTAATGTTGTAAATTCGTGTTCATTCTTCATTTTAATGGAAATTTAGTATTGGATAATTTCTATTCAATTTACATTTGAGGTTTAAATTGTATTACAAATTTTTTGAAGTCATTCTGTTCAGCGAGTTTTTAATGTTCTTCGTGTGCCTTTTGGAACATTTCAATGATTTTAACGCATAAGATTAACGATTGTCTCTGTCCACAAGTAGATTATTAATTTTTATAATGCCTTCCTAAGTTTTTTAAAAATTTGCAATAATGTATAAAGTTGATTTCTGTTCTTTTTATTTGTGTTTGATCTTTTCACATTGATTTTGTTATACTTATTGCTCAATGTTGGTTCCATTTTTATTATTTCATTTATTACATTTTTGTCCAAGTTGAATGTGAACATAATGTCGACTTGACACAGTCAGTTTGTACTAAAAATTGTTGTCATCTCCTTATGTTACTGTATTGTCTCTTGAATTATAGGTCTTTTGAAGAGGCTCGGTGCAGACATGGTAGTAGACATGGGCATAGCTGAAGACTTAGCTCTCATTGAAGAATACAAGGAATTCTCTTCGAGATACCAACGGTTTTTAAATGGAGACAAATCCGCTCTACCAATGCTCGCATCAACATGTCCAGGTATTTTGAAAACAGTGTTTTAGTTGTAATAATAATATTGTTATAATTTAGTAAGTATTCGTAGGTATGTAGTACGTAAAGTAATTAGTATTTTTATATATGAAGCCTCTAGTGTTCTTTTTACTTTATCGTTCCTTTCTGATTTTCTAAAAAATGTTTACTGTAGAGTGAATTTGATATTGACCGTGTATGTCAAAATTAAGGTGACCAGACGTCCCCGTTTTCCGGAGACAATCCCAGTTTTCAGGACGCTGTCCCTGGTTAAAAAGCGTCCCCGTTTATGTCCCTGGTTTTCTGAATCTTTCCCCTTTGTCCCCGATTATTGCCATCGACAAAATTCGACACATCGCTTATTTTTCTTCTAGTTTAATGTGCGGTTGGTATTGCTGTAGCTCTGATACAATTACCAAAATTGGCACTGACTGCGTTACGGTTGTCAGATAAAGGTATCCAACATTCATCCTATCGGTCGTCTGCTACGTGTATTACGCTTTTCGAGTGGATGTGCGAGGCATCTGTCAACACCGGGTTGTCATTGTCTTTCATCGCAAAACTATTGGCGCGTCTTCTTTCAGCTTTATGGAATTCTGCTCACCGATTTCCCACAGTGCTCAGTGCAGCCTGATTTCTTTATAGTTTCTTGCTTACCGATTAAATATTTACACCGGAATCATGAGTGGAAAAGGTACCTAGCGTAAAAGGTATAAATTTAATGAACAGCTTCGGAAGGACTTTCCTCACATTCTAGACACTGCGGATTCAGGCTATTTTATCTTCCACTTAAAAAAATACTAAAAGTACTATGAGACCTGTGAATCAATGTTCTCGGTAACGTATAAATAAACTGTTTTATACACCCACCCTCGGTAGCCCCTATTCCTGTGCCCGATTTTGCTAGACTTTACACACAATTTCGTCGGACCATCTCTGCTTCGGTGGGGGGGACTTCACCTGTCCCCGGTTCACCCCAGCAAAATATGGGCACCTTATCAAAATATGTTAAATCTCTAGACTAATCAGCTGTGTCAAATGACGTGTCTTCTCTGACATGTCAAAGTGACCGATCTTGGGATAATCGAACGGTAAATAAAACAAATTTACTTATAAAATATGGTTATCCACAAGAGTTACCCAAGTAGCTTAAATGAGTAAGATGCATGCTGCAGAAGGGCTACCTAGAACGACTAAGTACTGGGGTTGGAGAATGGAACAACCTTTTGGCTCTATGAAAAGAAAACCTGTCGCCTGAAATTCTTCATAGTAAACTCCGTATAATTTGTCATAAAGGTAAATAAGAATGTTTATTGTTCCAGTAGATTTATAACCTAGAAATTCACTTAGAACATTTACGGTTCACAAGGTGTAACCGATGACTTGAAACCAAGCGAATCGTTGAACATAGGGTTCCACATTTCTACGGAGAGGAGCCACCTCAAAGGGTTCTCATCGCATCTTCACTACCAAACTGAAATTAAAATAGTTTTAATGATTCTCGATTTTTTATTACATTACAAGCCCGTTTTAAAGCCTTTTATTTCAGAAGGTCAACTTTAATAATGATAAATTTCTGATGTTAAAAAAAAATCCCTCCTAACATGTACATGGGATGTGGGGGAGCGTACGGCCAGCACTCGCTATGCAGCTGCGATAGATTTTGGAGATGAAGACAGACTCTTGGATGTTATGACTTAGGTCCCATTAAGAATATTAATAGATTAGTAGGCATTAACATCAAATTTAGAGTTTTGAACCAAACATAAACTCACCGTATCTTGTATTCCCTATCATCCTCTCATCCATCCACTTCTACAATTGCCAATATTCACAATTCATAAAAATTTAATTGTAGTCGTGTCTCTGTTTAGGTTGGGTATGTTACGCTGAAAAAACGAAAGGACATCTTCTACCGAATTTGAGCACTTGTCGGTCACCTCAGCAAATCATGGGCCGGCTTTTGAAGAACTATGTATCACCTCAACTCACACCTTCCCAAATCTATCATGTGACTCTAATGCCTTGTTACGACAAGAAGTTGGAGGCCTCCAGATCCCAATTTACGGTCGATGACATTAGAGATGTGGATTGCGTCGTTACACCAGGTCCTATTTCCATAAATGAAAGTTAATTTTCATGGTTTATATTTGTTAACGTTTATTTTCTTTTATTTGGCACGAAGGACTGGGGAGTAAATTAATTTAATGTTTTGCAGTTGAAATAGTATCATTGGTGAAGGACGTTTGCGGCGAAGGTGGTTTATTGACAGAAGAGGATGGTGAGATAGACTGGCCATGGGAAGGGGTAGATAAGTGCCAACCGCTGACTAGACATGATGGCTCAGGTTCAGGAGGTTACGCCCAGCGGATTCTATCCTTGACCTCTCGATCTCTGGAGATAGAAAACGTTCCTGATTTTGAAAAAGTGAAGTAAGACCATCTTTTCAACCTTATTTTAAAACATTAGCAGATTAATTCATTGTGCTTGAAAAATGAATGGCTTGACATTCTCACTCACCATCTTTATTTAATTGGATAACTAATTTATAAGTTAGTATAATGGTATACACTCAGATATTGATTTTCCAAGATAATTGATTGATAAGTTGAAACTATATTGTGACTGATAGACTCTCTGAAATCAACCAAACATGTAGAGAAGTTGTTCTGCCAGTTTTGGGGTGGGATTGTTAATCACCAATAGAGTTCCAAAATCCTAGGTTTGGGTTTGGGTTTCTTTACTTCATACAAGAATGCGACTGATGATATCTCACTCTTCAAGATTAGTGTATGTATGAAAAAACTATATCAACATTGTAAATTGTTGTTGTATAGTCGTAGGATTGACATGCAGATGGCTCACATCTCTGAGAGAGATCAAAATTTGAAGATTGCTGTCGTCACAGGATTCCGTAATATTCAGAACCTAGTTAACAAAATGAAAAGAGGAACTTGCGACTATCAGTATGTTGAGATCATGGCTTGCCCGACTGGTAAGTGTTTTTACTTATATTATTTTATGTACATTCTACGTATTCTTCACTTTATTATTACTAGAAGTTCTCACTAATATTAAAACATCTAATCTTAATATTCGTTTCAGGATGTTTGAATGGTGGAGCGCAAGTTAAAGGACAGCTAAAGGAAGTGGAAAAGGCTTTCTCCGAGTTGCCTGTCCGGGATGTTGCAGACTTGGAGATTCTGTACAACCGATGGTTCGAAGCTCATGATTCTCCCAAAGTCCTGAAAGAGCTCCATACTACGTTTGAGGCTGTGACGTACAATCCCAATCCCCTAGGAATAAAATGGTGATTCCGAAAACTAGGTATGTTCCTCCTCCATCAAGTGTGTGGAAGATATGCAATAATTCTTGTATTTTATGATTTTCAAAGCATTTCACTAATTAATTCAATAATCAGGATATTGCTTCCGAGTCTACTAAAGTAGCGGAAGCATTGTTTTCACTTTCGGAATGTGAAAATTTTTTTGTCTCCAAAATCAAAAATTCCACTCGCATTTTGCGTTTTAGACCTTTCTGAACAATTTTGGTTCCGTGTCTGTCTGTGTGTTACTGTTATAGTCCGATTTTGATGAAATTTTCCTTCAATTAAACGCCTTGTTAGCGCATAACTCTGAGAGTTCTTGACCAATTTCGATGAAATTTTCAGGGATTGTTCCGGTTTGATGTGTAGATGGTCCCCTATGAGTTTCAAGACCCCCGGATCAATAGTAGCCTCTGCGCATGCGCAAACGTGAAATCCTTGCCACAAGCATAACTCTGGGAGTTCTTGACCGATTTCGATGAAATTTTCAGGGATTGTTCGGACTTATTAGGTATATTTTATAGTTTGTTCAATAGAATATGCCTACCTTTATTTTCTCAAGTTATGCTCCTGCATAACAATAAATTTACCCTAATTCAATATTTACTTCGCCTAATTGAACGAAGTTCTTTAGTCAATAATAATTTTCAATGATCTATACAGTCATGTTATGGATACGAGGAAGCTATGTGCCACACCCACTTGGCAGAGGTTTTTTTGAGGGTGTTATATTACCTGAAGCCGAACGCCTTTTACGTCCAACAAGCGTTGCCCTTACTTACACTTTATAATCTTGGAGGTTCTAAAATGATAAAGAAGTCTTCTGTATCAACTTGGATATAAAGCTAGAACATTCCTCTTTCATTCTAATTTCAAGTTGGGGCAGATTGGTAACTGAACTAGTTACCCCCTATACTGTGAGGCTATTTTTATCGCATTCAATCTATTCTAAATTCTAAATCGAGCCTTCTTAAGAAGTCGTGGATAACAATAGAGTAGATTTTGGATAAATCACCCTGATTTGGTGAATGAAATTATCATTATTGGTGTTATCTGAGCAGGTGTTTAATCTATGCAAACCCCTAATTTTATTCTTGAGGGCCGACTGATTCAAAATGATTCAATCTCTAATCACAATAACCCGTGTTAATTTAAATGCTACTGCGTTATTTCATAGTTCACAATTAATTTTTTTCTAGCTTACCACTATTTTGGTACAGCTGAAGATAGCATTGGCTCGCCAGGGGTTCGTCTACGAACTTTCTGGGCCAGAGACGTTGTCCTGGCCTCAAAATTTCCCAGCATAGGACTACTACTACTGTAATGGAGGATACTACTACAGTAATCTGTTTTTAGTGACGACAGAAACAATGAATAACATATTATTGTTACCTTAGAAAATATTTTCATGTACATAAACCAATTACATTTTTCCATATTGATACGATTTGTTATTTTTTTGTTTGTTTCCGTTCTACCAAGAGTAATAGTTCTCATTTCACTAAGGAGAACACTATTCGCCAAATGGGTCATTCCAGAAATTTGTGCCGGGGACTGTATTACAATAATAAGGGAGTGGCGCCTAACAACATCAAGGTTATGGCTGTGACCGTGTCATGGCGCGGAGTGTGGTGTGGGAAAAGTGCCACGGAGTTACTTGAGCTGGGCATCTCGTCAGGAGTACTTCGTGGTATCACCACCCGCGTCATCCGGGGCTCGTACTTGAATTGGTGGTCATTTTATAGGGGCACTTCCCCCTCCTCCATCATCCTCAACTTCCCATATCCCAAGGGCCGGCGTCGGGTAAACCTGGGCGTCCCCCCCACTTTTATTTCATTTAGTTTCTTCGTTTTTGTTTAATGGCGTGCCCCCTCCGTCTTTGAGGAGAGATTATTTAAAAAAAAAATAATAATAATTTTGATTTGAACCCTGAGGGTTTGATTTCTCGAATAAAGTTGAAGTGTTGGGGAACAGACACCTCCTACTGCAAGTTTCTTTGTAGGAGATAGCAATTTCTTACCCAACTGTCTTGGATCGCGAGATCTTAAAACACAGATATGGTGAAAACCTTACATGACTTTGTACAAGGTCCACGAAACATTTTCAATAGCGATGATCTCCTGCAACACTGGATTAATCTAATAACGGTCGACTATGAACACTTAGATGTAACATTCTACCTGAAAACTAAGGATGCTGACGATTGTGATTGTAAATGAAACACTGAAAATGAGATGATAATAATTTATTGGAATACTGCACAATCGAATAACTGGCCAACAATTTACCTATCTTGACTTTTTTTCTCAAGCGGTATAAAATTTCCTTATTGTAAAACAATTACAAGAACACTTTAAGGTACTTAAAACTACCAGATTTGCATTAGTGTTTTCAATATTCCATTAATCAAAATTCAATAAATACGTTATGTATTTTGAATAGTGAATTATGAGTTTTATAGATGAATTTGATCTGATGAATTAATGACTAGCAACTACAATTTCAAGTAAAACAATTTTCCTAATAGATGATACAAAATTACTTTAATGGCTTTTGGGCTAAGAATAACAGTCCATATCAATATATATTTTAAGTCAACAATAAATTTGTGAGGTGAAGCGGTTATCGGAACATATTTTTATTGGACAGGAGGATTGATGATAAGCATAATTGAAGACAAGGTGTTGATGATAAGCACATCCAAACTGACACTAGATTTCTAATTCTTGAAGTTGAAGGCTGAAGAAAAACATAACTATAACATTTTCATGGAAATGGTTGATGCAAACATGGGACAGAATCGTCGATTGAGGCTGACTGCTCAAATAAATATGCCTTCTTTGAGGCATCATCAAAGTCACCATCATATTTCGGAAAATAAGAAAGAAAAATGTAATTTTGTGATCATGTTAACAAATGGCAAAAGTAAACAATTACGAGTGCTAATTTTTCGAATTTGCATTTGTGGGTTAGACAATCACTCACCCGAAGGCATGTAATGTTCCGTTGCCCTCGGGTAAATCATTTTTTTTAAAGACCATTTGTAAGCCCCAATTTTTAGTGATGTCAACGAAATGCAGTAGGTGGATGTCATCTATCGAACAAGCAGTTTCATAGACGTTTACTTCGTCCAATATTTTCCGAAAATTGCTGAATGTGATTTTGAAATTACACCCTTAACCTCAAAACCCAAAAATTTGGAAGCTGTTTGAATGAGCTGACTATCGCTACCCTGCCTTTCAATGTTCACCTGTTGGCAATAGACGATATTTCTATTTTGTTCGGTACTAAATGATTGGGCAAGGGAAAAAATGCAGCTTCCTCTCCAAACATGATGGGGGATATGAAAAATGGATAAGGCGTCACAGTGGGCCCTATGATTGAAACAATAAAGCTCCATCAGGAAACACTTGTTGTTCCCAGAACAGGATTAAATATTCCTCATAGTAAAAGATTCGGATAGGACCGAAGATAACTAATCTACACAAACTGAATGGACGCAAAGTTGCTAACAATCAGAAAGTAATAATATGGCTTCATCGGGCCATAATCCAAAGTTTACTAGAGAATGCTACTATCCAACTCGATGCCTCATAGATTCTACCTAATAATTGTTGATAGCCGATCAGAGAGTCGAGTAAGAATTCCAACATACAAAACAGCATACTAAAATGATCGCACTGTCGCAAATATGAGATTCCAACCACATCATTTGTTCTGGAAAAACACCCAGTGATATAGAACGGATCTAATAGCTCTGAGATAAATAACAGGAAGAGAAAATTATGAAGGGAATCCTCAACATGTAACTTCAGACTTGGTGTTACGGCATGAACATCAATATTAAAAAAGTAAGATAACACATTTTATGGGCAATTTAGCAATTTTTATTACCTACTTGAAATTAAAAGCAAGAAAACAATCTTAAAGGTGAAAATATGTACTCTGAAAAAGGGGTTTTCAAATTATTTCGTAATAAAATAGATGGGTTGCAAACCCCTGGCGTTATCTAAGCCTCAACACCTCTGAGTTGAATGTAAAGATGTGCCATATCTACCTATTGACGTTTTAACTACAGATAAATGAGAGGAATCAAATGGCTGATATAACGAGGTAACCTAGCAAGTCCTAGGTACCTTTCTTTTTTTAAATAGATAACGTTAATCATAGCGATATTCAACTAGTGCGATCTGCACAGTTACACATTAAACTATCATCACTGAGAATTCGACATCTCATAGAGCCTTGACCTTGAGCTGTTTCATCTTCGGAGCTTTCTTCTTCATCTGCCTCTTCATTTCTTTCTCTTCCCATTTCCTTTGCTTGTCCGGATCGTCCTCCTAAGAAATCGTAAGATATATTGAAGATCGTATAGATTGAAGAAATCGTAAGATATATTTAGTTATTCAATAACTAAAGTTGATATATGATGGATAAAATTTCGCTAATGGGTTCGACACATCAGCTTTTCATTAAAGGTTTAGGGTGATTCTATAGTACTGAAAACAACAGAACAATAAACTATATAAAATCAACTGAGGTACACTTTGTCTCCGATAATCTCTCTGTTTACATAGTTAGTCTCTGTAATCAGATTTTGTTATGTCTTTATCAATCAAACCAAACTTTTATACACAAATTAGATCTTAGCGGAATTTTTAACAAACAGCTAACATCTAAAACTTCAGTGGTGGATTATGTAGATATGTATTTCTCTGTGTTGGGTACGGCTATCAATATGATTGCATTGCTTCAAGACAAGTGAGATTTAGCAGGTATCAATCTTTTATATTAATAGTGTGATCACGTTAAAGGATATACAACACTTTTTTTCATTCAAAATAGAGATATAGTTTGGTCATTCAAGCAGAGAGATAATTAAACTAGACTTCTGAACTGGGGAGAACGGCTGTCTACTCGGAACGGACATTGTGAACCATTTTGTATAAATTGCAGTCATTTTCCAATATCATTCAATTAAATCTAAACTATCCCATAATTACCTGGAGAATCCTTTCTTTCTCTTGCCTCCTCTTTTCCTCTCGGCGTGCAGCCGCAGCTTCAGCTCTCGCAGCATGAGTTGTTTTTAGGAAAGCTTCTTCTACTTTCAGTCTATTTTTATCAGCCTTATTCTTCCCCTACAAGCGAAAATGTGAAAATCGACTCTTAATGGAACTGAAAACTGTAATTCGTTTAACTAAGGTTGGATGAGCCGTATAATAACCTAATAAAACAATATTTTCATCTTCACTCACACTTGATGTTCTGTTTTTCGGGCAACTTGCAACACACGCAAATAGCTACACACAATGACATTATAACTGACTCGAGAAAAACTTGATTTACTTAACTCCTAAAACCAAAATAGGTAGTATTTCTGAATTCATTTTGTAATCCTGAGGAATCAACAGAGCTTTTTCATTACAAATAGCATAAATATCATATCATAGATGGGAAAATCTCATTTCACAATGTAGGTAATACTAGTTTAAAGGCCCTGCTACGCAGGTTAAAAAGAAATAAGTGAATAACACAATGAGGGAGTATAAAAACAATACGCAAAGTAAAAAAATCGTATATTCCAAGTCCCCGAGGAGAGGAGCGATTGCCCTGGGAGACGCTCCGCCTTAGTGGGGTCCCCTTCACTGGCGTCCAGCGGTTGCCCTGGGAGACGGTCCGCCCTCTCCCCTTCCTCCTCAGATATTTTCGTCTTTATATAGTTTGATGATGATGATATTAACTATTTCTCAGTTTTGAACAAGGAAACGATGGAAAGGAAAATTTCAAGTGGGTTTAGAAGAGAACGTTTTTTTTCTTGGTATACCGAATTTGGCTCAAATGCGTGAAAAGTTGGCTGACAATTTCTATTTCCATGTCAGATTAAATATATGATCAAAACTGAAGAACAAAGTTGAGAAATAATACAGATGGAATCCACAGAACTAATTGCTACGTTAGATACGTATTTTAGGGAGGGAAGTCCTTTTACTGTGGAAGTGTGAGGGCATGGGAATGTATGGCTTGTCTGCAGAAGGTACTGTCGTTTGAGAATAAGGCCCTTCCACTGATATTGTGACTTCCTATATTCAGTAAATGACAGATTGTGTGTATATATACACGCATAGCCCTGTTATTATCAACTATCTTGTTAGTTTACCAGTAGTAACTAATTAGATGGATGCATCATTCAATAGTGAATATTCGAGTTTTGTTTGTGGTTTATAGTGAACTCTATTGGTAAATAACTCTTTTTTTTACCTCTTTACTAAGTCGATATCTTCGTACTTTCTCCATGCAGTAGAACACCAGGTTCAACAATGGTTTATGTTGCTCAATAGCTTCTTGAACAGTACGTCCTTTCAGTTGAACGTTAAACCCGAACAACAAAACCTTCTTGGTCGATGGCAATTTCGTCAAACTAGTCTCTCTGTAGAAGAAAGTTATTATTAATGCATAGTAGTTAAAAATAAACAGCAGGAGAATGTAATGGACAGCATCAACTTACTCTTGTTGCTTTGGTCCAGAATATTGATCGGAGAAGTGAATGTAGTCGATCAGTTCAGGGTATCTATTTATTATTGCCATAACTTTGGAATCAAGCATTGCCAAAGACACTTCACCAATTTCTGACATTACACTAAAATTGGAGGGTAAGCCTAGTTTTTCACCGCTTTTACGTTCACCGCAGAATAAACTCTGAAAACGAAAGACGTATTATCAATTAAAATCCACGCGATAATCACAGTTTGAAAAGTTTTCTGACGTAGAAAGAAACAAATTTTAGAATAGAAACAATCACATTTGACTCGCATGCAACTGCCAGAGCCTTGATCTATCGAAGCAGAGATCCACTAACCAAGTCAGTCATATCTTTCGATAAACGAAGAGCAGTTTTCTTAGCAGCAACGCAGAAAACGAAGCAATCCATATCATCTTTCCCCATGTCAACTTTAATGTGGATCTGATCCACAGATGGTTTCATCATCTGTGCAATTACAGCCACCAAATCTTGTCTCTGAAAGATGGAATCAAGATGATGATAAGAACACAAACTTTATTCTAAACAGGATATGGTTGAATTCCTGAGTAAAGACCACCATTCAACATTGAACGGCGATCCTCAATTACCTTTAGGAATTTCAGCTCGACCAACATTCCTTCGCAGCAGGTCCTCCCGCTGCACCATAATGTGTACATATGTTCGGACTCCTTCATCAAACCACGGTTTTCAATTTCCATCTTTCCATCATCCCCTGGAGAAAAAATATATACTTTATTAAAAAATATACATTGATTGAACAGGTTATTTCTCATCCGGAAAATAAACGTGGTAATGTTTTAGGCCACAGGAGTGCGTACCTAACGTGTTTGACAATCACAGCATGGGGTGATGTACTCATGCCACTAATATACATTTAAGAGCATCTATTGACTGGCTGGTGATTTTGAATACTTTACCATAAAAGTTCATTCATAACTGGATGAAAAGTATTTAGAAATCAATTACAGGTGTTTCAGAAGTACGGAACTGCACACAACAGTTGTTTGTACTCACCAACATCCTTGGGGACAAGGGAGCTAGGACAGTTACTGTCCCAATCAGTAAGCAAGGGAGCTCCCTTTCCCCAACGAGGTTGGAGAGTAGACTCATCCTTACGAGTTTGACAACATTTACAAGCTCAGTGATGAAGATACATAAATAAGAACAAGAATGAAATCCACTAATTGGAAAATGGGAATCAGAATACGAATACGGATATGAGTAAGAGATAGGAATAAATTGTTAGTCTAATTGTGAATTTATTGCAAAATCGGGAAGTTCAGGTAAAATTCATCCAATACGCATAAATTCACGTAGTCATCTACTTACCAACTAATGAAAAATTGTCTTCGAGGACACTCTTGTGAGTTGAGTACCATAAATTGGCCATTTTGCTATTCTTGCTTTTTCCTGAGAAGAAATTGATGAAGTACACCACTAAGCCTGCGATCATGAGCATCTCAAGGTAGAAACTGTCCCAGTTCGAGCGAAAGTGTACAGGCACCTGATAATTTAAGAAATTCCATTACTGAAGTAGTTTGAAAGAACTTCCAACAGATGGAGAGACAATTCTGAATAACACAATACTAAGGAGCTCAGGCTTATGTAAGAGGGTATGTGGAACCTTTTTTTCTTTCATAATTCATCTTAGAAGTGGAAATAGTTAGATGATGAGTGATTTCAGGAGTTATGTAAAATACGTATGCCCAATTTTAATATTAAAGCATATTCTCTATTAATGTGGCTACTCAGACACCTAGATCCAGGTTTTCACTATCCATGCTCTGAAAAAGAATGATTAGTGATTCGAAACGTCGCCGTAAATGTATTACTTTATAATGAATCACATTTCTATACAGAAGAATAGTAGGCAACTATCAGAAGCAACTATCTTTACCATCAAGCCCTCCTTACAGAAAGAATTTTAGGAGATCATTATTTAATTTGGATGCCTGCAGCCAAGTTTCTAGTGAAAAACCTAGATTTTGGGAAAAGAAGGGTCCCACATCGCAACCTCAATCTTCTCAGGTAAATCAACAAAGCTTTATCGCAGTTATACTACTAATGCTAGAAAAGTTCGGTTGCTACCAAACTTGAAAGTAAGAAATTTAATTGCTTTCAAAAATAGTGAAAGTGTCTATTGACAACTATGGATAAAACGCTTTTAGCTTACTCCTAGCGAGAATTTTCATTGTGTCACAGAAGTGTAATACAACATAATTCCAAATTTCGGCTGATTACCGCAACTAGGTTCGCACACCGTCCAACATCGACCCGAGCAAATTCAAGTCAGCAGATAACCCATAAATTAGTATAAATTGGCCAAGAAAGTGAACGTACTGGGGTAATATTCAGTCTGGGTTCAGGAACTTCTTTGTTTTCGGCTCTATTCACAGTGCCTACTCTATCGCTGTCGTATCCTTCAAACTCTTCATCGTCATGAAAATGTTCAAATTCATTTTCATCATCCTGCAACAACAAAATACATCCAACTGATTTTACCACGATTAAACGAGTTAAACACATTGGTTATTTTATGAAGAACTTAGGAAATTTGTTAACTTAAGAATGTCCATACTTCCAGCGCAGATGTGAAGGGTTTTACTGTTTCTACTTCAACATGAGTTCTAGTAACCAATGTAAAAGATTTTAATAACTATAGATTGCCACTACATCTCTTCTATTTTACTTGAATTAGACGGTTTATTCTTAGGAAAGTGAGTGTCTTTGCTGCTCCGCCTGTACAAATAGAGCAACCGTTGTTTTCAACGCAATCTTCACATCCTCTTCTATAATCGTGAAGCACCCACACTAGTCTCCAACTAAACTCCTTAAACATTTTTACTTAGGTTTTCTCTCTTATTATTGGGTTTTGTACAAGGTTCAATAAGTCTCACGTGCAGTTGGATAATTGTGTAAGGCAACACAAATTGAGCAGCTCATTCTTGCATCTGGCCTTTCAACCAAAGCTTAAAGATTTGTAGTTTTTTTTACTAGCAACAGCTTAAGGAAAACGTTTACTTCAAGCGAATATAAGGGGGGGGGGGGGGGGTCAAAAACCTCTTTTGTTCTTCAAGAAAAAATAATGCTTAATCTCTGGAAACGAATTCTTAAATTCCTTAGTGATTAATGATTAGCTTCAACCTCAAAACGAACACCAACCTCGACGATAGCGTCTTCTTCAGTTTCATAATTCTCGTCACCCGCCTCTTCCGTTTCTACGTACACATTATTATTGTCATCAGGCGCGTCGCCGTCGACCTCAAACTCTTCAAATTCAGCAAACTCGTTGTTATCCGTGTCAATATCCAACCGAGAGGATCTTTTACCGACTTTGTCTTCAGCATTAGCACTCAATGCTATGATGACACCTACAATCCCTGCCAATACCAGGAGACTTTTCATTTTCTGAAAGAAAAAACACACATTTAAAAATCTATAACCAATAAACGTATAACCGATAAAGTGTTTAATGCCAGAGTTAACATTTCCAACAGGCCCTAAACCAGCCCAGATAAGGGTAACATTCCCCATGTTGAAAGTTCATGGGGAACATAGTTAATTTTTTGAATTTGAAACTTTTAGTACACGACAATTCCTAATATAAAATATTCAAAAAATCGAGAAAGCAATATTCTACAATGCAACAGAAAACCATTTCAGGCGCTTAGGCCCGTCTTGAAGTTTTTGATGGTATTTCACTAATCCATCAGAACATTCTTTAGTCAGTTAGCAGTAAAGGAGAAACCAATGTATCCAAAATCTTCTCAACAAGATTAATTTATATTTGATATAAATAAATATATTAAAACTAATAATTAATTTATGTTATTCTGGATCGGGTGTGAAAGTTTCGAAATTGGATTCGAAACAGTTCTACCAACAACGTTTTTCAAGCAATTTAATTTCAGTTGGTAAGGATGAGTGAGAGCATATCAACCACCAGTACCGAGGGAGTAACCAACAGAGTTTCCTGTATAATGGTTTCCACACAATTGAATTAAAAAACTATCCTCATTAAAACAAAGATAACGAAAATCCATTAAGATAGAGTGATAACAAGAACGAAAACGTTCCCAACAGGATTTGAGCACCTCTCAATCCAATGGATTTCTAGATGGTCGTAGGTATGCAAAAAAGAGAACGGGAAAACTTTTCTTTTTAGGAAAATCTAGAGATGGATCACTCCAACTATCTGTAGACGTCTATAGTCGTACTCTCCTAATCTCTAACCAACCCAACAAGACTTTTTTGCCTCATTCTACCATTTATAACAACCAAGAATATATGGTTGCTGGCATTACCGCGAGGGAGCCAAACTTTTATGGGGGCATAATGAATACCATCTTCTTTGGATGGAACTATACCTACATACTATTCTACTATGGATGGAATTTATACCTACATTCTTGATACTCGATTAAAACAAAAAATATATGTACGTCATATGATTGTGATATACGGTGAGGATACAACAAAATCTCATGACCTCCTAAGATCGACTAGAGTGGAGTTAGTCTAACAAGAGTGAATCCTTACAGTACAGGACACCCCACGAGTGTATGCTTACAAAATTATGAAAAATTTCAACGCGTTCTAAAACGTTATCCAAGTCAAAACTCACCTACCTAGATGCTATCAGATCTCTGTAATGACGAAATAAATCTTCAAAAGGTATCTACTATGTGCCCAAGGAACACATATCACTAAGATTAAGGTTGATTTATCGTCTTAAACAATACAGCGTACAATAGTCTTAATGAATATGTACTCAAGATAAAGGGCGATGGGAATGGGAACTTTTAAAACAATAATGAAGCAAGCACAAGTTATAAAGAAGCCTGCAACTACTAATATTTCGTTTACAACAGTCCGGCAGTTGGAAAAACAACACACCTATCTGCCTACTTGAAAGTGTGAAAAACATCATATCGGTTATCTACCAAGTACCATCTATCCTGCTTATCAATCAGCATTTCAAGCTTCTTTACCTTAGTGAAACTCTTCGTTGAAGGCGTATTGACAACCACTACTCCAGTCGTAAAGGTCTATTGAAGAGCTTAATCAAGTTTCAAACCTATATACCGCATAACAAAATACCGCACTGACCTAGATTTTTAACGCGATTTGATGAGCTGAAGACGAAACGAGGGTGACGATGACGACATGACAAGGTCTAAAAAATAAAAATAAACACGTTTGATCAGTAGGTTATTTTCTTGGTGTTTCGTATCGTTTCCAAACTCAGACGGACAACTGTTTAGTTGGTCGAAAATGTTTTTGCTCAATTATAACCGATGGTTAAATCAAATTTTAGTCGTAATAACTAAAGAAATTGATTATATATTAAAGTTTTAAATTTAATTTTCTAAAGAGATTGTGAAAATCCCTTTTTAGAATACCCATCTGATCGGCCTCCCTCATGTTTCTCAACTGTCTTCCTCCATGTAGAAGAGAAAATAACTTTTTAGGGGAGTGCAAGATGTTTCATGTAAGCCAACTACAACAAAAAGTCTGTAGTTACCCTAGAGAATGAGACTAATCAAGTATCTCTTCTTGCTTTAGTATTCCGTGATATCAATTACGATAAGAGGCAAAATGTCGTGGTTTATCAACAAATCTTCCTATCCTTTTCATTTTCATGCTGCACCTCCAGGGTTCTTATTTCTCGCGAAGCATTTATCCCTCACACCTGGACGTCAATAAATCTGTAGGTAAACTACTTTTATTGATCAGTTGGCAATCTTTTATTTGTTTGGAAGCTTTTCTTCAAGTTTTTCCTTTTTGCCGAACGCACTTGGATCAGCGAATTACTGATTAGATGCACTTGCTGATAAGGTAGTTGATTATTCCTGCTTACTTGAGCATCTGTCTAATACAGAAGAACAGCATTCTACGTTTTTGAGGAAGGGTGTGACAGATGGAAAGGGGTGTCTCCCGAAAAGCTCCCTCCCTACTCGTCTCGGTCCTTGCTGCCTGCCACTCCTCCCTGCTGTGCTGGTCGAAATCCAGGTAGTATACTTTCCGCCGTCACTTCGAGAGGTTGTTTACTAACATTGATAACTCCTGGATTTCAGGCCGTATAGATTTACTAGTTCTTCCACGGAATGCCAAACTGTTTTTAGAATTCGCGATCGAAACGTCATTAGTTATTTTTATCAATAAAAATAGCATTTATGCTTAGCCTACATTTTGTAGAATAGATATTCTACCCCTTTACCGGCTAACTGAATATTTCCGGAGGTTTCCGAACGTGATCTTTGTTTCTCCCTCGGGTGATTCTGATATTTATAAATAGTCCGCAAGTTAGCCTCCGTCAGCGATGAATGAAGAAGATTTGCATTTGGCCAAGGCTATGGCCAGCATGGATTTGCAAGAGCCTCTCAACAAAAAGACTGTTGTCAGCAAGTTGCAGGAGAAAATCCAGGGATTCAGGTGAGGATTAATTTGATATTTTTTAATCATTAAACACTCATTAAATTACTTGTGTTCCTAATTATGATAGTTACAATGAGTTGAAGTGAAATGTTTTTTTCTTCACTCTTACTCATAACCAGGTTTTGATTATTGGTACCTCCCTTAGAGTCTGCTTCATCAAATTCAGCGGTAGGAGATAGTTTTCTTAATTCGAAGGGTGTGCAGAACAACTAAGGAAAGAAAGTGTCGTCTGTCGGTAAACTAGGTAGGTTCCGGCATTTTCTAAAATTAAAATTTAATGTTTTAAATGCAATTGACATGTTTTTTTTTTTCTCAACTTGTGATATTAGGGAGTAGAAATAAGTTTTGTATACACACACGGTAAGGTCACCTATACACTAATCAATTATCAATTAATAAACCCTATGAAACACATTACTGGAAGGACTGCGAGCGGAAAGGGGAGTTGACAACAATATTTTGGGAACGGTCAGATGTTTGACAACGTTGTTCTTTTTGTTATTAGTCAGTTATCATTTATGAATCGGTAAATTAATGGATCGTTCCCGCGGTGTAATGAATTCAACGTTACCTGAAAGCCTTTTAGGCAATTGTTTAAATTTAAATTCATAGATTGGTTAGAACAGTAAAAGCTGCAATTCTTTCATAAAAGTATATTATTTCTGTATTAGATAGCTGTTCTGATCTACGTTTATTAGACTTAGTCTGAGGTACATAACCTACGTCTGTCGCCTCCAAATCCTGTTTTTGTATTCAAGATTTCTTAAAAACAGCTCCGTTCTATATTTCAGCGCCGAGTAGGAGCGAAATTAGCCATAAGGATACTTAAGCTGATCAGTACGCCTCTCGACCATGTAATTGACTCCCAGATGTCTTTAATTAGCTTTGTTTCAAATTTCCACACCTTAAGGAAGATTTTACGGAACCGAAACGAAAGTTGGCACCCACCAATTGAATACCAATATAAAATAAAACACTACCTACTCTTCACTTGCCCTCATGTTGGTATATAACAAAAGTTATAAGAAAGTTGATTTTAAAAAGAACTCTTGGAAAGATTGTATTGCAATTATATCAGCTGATTTGATCGTTACAATTTACTGGACGATTTTTCGACGTTCAAATACGCTGATTCCCATTCATATTGACATTTTATTTTTAATCAAAGTTCTAGCCCTTAGGGAGAGCGAATTGATGAACGTGAAGCTATCCGAATGGGCTCATTCGATTCATCGAATTGCTTGATTTCACCCTTTTGGATTGACAGAAAGTGTTACCAGGAAATCAGTCCCTTCTAGACATCAAATGTAATGTTTGTCGCAAGTACCATCCAGTGTAATTAAAAAATTTTGGAGATAAGCTTCGGATGAGGCTCCACGGCGGTCGCCCGATTTTCGGTTCACCATTTTCAATAACGCATCTTTCTAATCGACCAAGAAAAACTTTATTCCTCCTTTTTTTAACCTTCTAAAAATTGGTTGGTTTACGTTTCAAGATGTGAAGAATCCATAAATCAAATTTAAAAACCCTCCCGTCCGCCGTCCGGACCTTTTCCCCGAAAATACAGGACCGAAGTTAACGAATTTTCCGAGGATGAATCACCTGCATCAATCGGAATGGCAGACTCGAGTACAGCGCTAGCACGTCCTGACAGATCTACTTCTTGACGAAGGAGATCCACTAAATTTTCAGTAAAAGAAAAATGTGGTGGGCTTTTCCAACCTTTTCAGCACGCAGTGTTCTTTTTTTTTTTTAATTTCTCACAGATGAATCGGTCGTGAAATGCAAACAATATTTTATATTTAAATTTTTCCAAATTTTCTCATCTCGACTTCAAAAGGAACTGTCAGGGCACCACTCCTCATCATCATGTTATTCAGTACTACCAGGCGTCCGTGGTAGTTGTCAATCGAATTCGGATTGAACGCAAAAATTTTCAATTAGAGTCTAAATTATCCAGATTACATTAAAATACTCCAAAATACTTCGAAATTTCAAAATCAATTCAACATGTCATTTTTTAAGTAACGTCCGATTTTCTTTCCACTTTCCAAATAGAATCCAACGTGTTCTTATTAAAATCCATCATTTTACATTATAAGTTCAGTGGTTTTCGAATGAAATTTTACATTTTCAAAATTTTGAAAATCCAATTATAGAATACGCTTTTGCTTTATTATTTTCAATAATGAACCTTTGTAATTTTCCAAAAAGAAAGTTTTCACTCCCACAAAATTCAAAAATCCTCCCGAAAAATCCTTCCGTTCACCGTCCGGAGCTTTTATGACCAACTCCAGGAGCTTAATGAAGCTTGGGTCAAAAACCTCATTTGAGTAATAGTTAGGACGGAAATCCTGTCATCACTTTCTGTCACTTCTGAAAACTTGAATTAAAGGGCTAAAGTACCTACTACAATATCAGAATTTTGGAAACATTTGGAAGAACACTATTGTTTTTATGTTCGTGCTGGATAGACATCCTTTTAATGAATCTTGCACACGTTCTCTCTTCCTAGTGTGGCTTGGCCATAATGGCTAGAACATGTGCAAAGGAACTAGTAATGGTTGGCGTTCAGGGGGTTATATTTATGACGAACACATCCTACTTTCTTTGGAACATCTAGAAATTAATTTCCAGGTACGGAGACACACTGATTAGCAGAAGGAGTCTTGTGGCTAATTTCTTTTATAATTTATCAACCGTGCAGAAATGCAAATGGACATGACTATTCAAGACATCTAGACTACAAGTACTAGGTATGGAGGCGTAAACCTTTGTACAATGATTTGCAACGTTTTCATTTCCGTCCAACAAGCGGTAAACAGGATGCTCAACCCTCATGCACTTCCTCAGCAATATTACTCACAAAAAGTTGTTAATTAAATCAGGGGTGCCCACAGGGGGGGGGGGGGGGGTATGACGCAGACTGCGTCATTGAAATTCTTGGGGGGGGGGGGGGGTTTCCGAAAATATTTTGGGGGGGTAAAGTTGATTGAGACAGTGTTTAACGTGATTGCATTCAAAAATATATTACATCACTAGATAGAACGTAAATAATAATGAACTGCTCTGAAAGTGGTTTATACAACTTTACTCTCCTTAGCAATTAATAGTAACTATTACGGAACAACTGTTGTTCCGTGGAGAGAGCAATAAGTCGAGTTGACATTATCAAAAACAGACTCAGATCAGCTATGGGAGACTCATGGTTGTCCAATCTAATGGTTCTAGCGACAGAAGAAGTTGTACTTGAGTCTATATCTAATGAAGAAATAATCGGAAGATTTTCTGTTTCCTCGTCCCAAAGACAAAAACTGCTATGAAGGGTTTAAAGAGATATATTTAACAATCTTAGAAGGTGCCAAGATAGGTCTTGGACTACAAATTTAAAATTTTTGACTTCAAACTGTTAATGTTTTTATGTATTTTACGATATTATTAATATTTGTTTTGGGTACCAACTCACATGGGGGGGGGGGGGGGGCACCCCTGATTAAATACTTCGAATTTGATTGGTTTTTTTCAAATTCCTTTCAGTATACTGAGTACCTAATTATGCAAGTATAAAACATTTCTTACAGGATACAACTATTTCTTCATGGGAGTTTCAATGTTCACCTCGTAACGGCTTGTCGCCCTGCGCTATCGATCTTGGGAAACTAAAAGACAAGCTGGGCTTGGTCCCGGCGTCGCCCAACAATTCAATGCCTGCGTGATACCCTTTTACTCGCGCCACCTAATTAGCCCATATAAGGGTATTATATGGGCTTCAATGGAGGCGGAGTTCAAGGCTTTGTAAATCTTACGCAGCACAAATCAGATCCTTCCACGAGATAGGTAGGTATACTTATTGTATAAAATATCGCTCCCCAGAATAAGGAAGGTCGGTTTCTATCTCAATTATGTTGGGTTCCATTTTTTTCTTTCTTATTTTTTTTTTCTGCCTGGGGGCTTCGGTCTTGAACCGCTCCCACCCCCAGCTCGCCTGCCCTGTCCTACATCCGACATCCCGCGCCCTTGCTCGGCCGAGATCTTCATCAAATTTAACCTTTTACACGGTTTTCGACAACCGCTTTATTAAAGACGAAACCTTTTCACTCGCCCAAGGATGTAACTGTTACCGAACTTGATGGAATGACCGTTGCCCTGTCGAACTCTGAGGCCGGCATCCCCCCCGCAGGTTGATTGATCAACACTTATAGCCAATTACACTAAGATGGATGAATTACTTCGGCTAAATATTGCAGAACGGTTCATTTTTTCAAGGTTGTACAAAATATCAATTATGTTCAGACTACTGGGAATCCCTAAGAAATATTGGTTTGAACCAATCTCTGAAAAGACATACAAATCTTGTTAAAATTGATCAAGAAAGCATGGGGCAAAGATTCACTATTATCGCCCGTACGGAACAGCCATCATAACTCATTTAAGAATGAACTCAAGACATTATGAGGATCAAGGGGACACCGAAAAGTTTGGAAAAAATGTTAGGCTTGCTTTGTGAGTTCCTTTAATCCAGCTAAAATAACATTTTAGGGAATTAATGATGTTCCAATCTGCTTAATTCTGGCAAATTTCTCAAAAGGGCAAACGAAATTGAGAAATAATTCCTTCGTTTTATACATAGGGAAAATATGAATAAGGAAACAAATACGGATAGGAATTTATATTTATAAATATATGATTTCATTCATTGAATAAATGGCACTTTTTAAGAAGAATTTCACAAAAAGGCTCATTTGTTTTGGCGAATTTCTCCAAAATTTACTGTAGTTAATTTAAATGTTACTTCTATTTCCAGATTTTACTGGAATTCAAGTTTTCACCTGAATTGTACTAAAATTAATTTTTTTGAGTGAATTTAGTAGGTGCAATTCACTTGGTTTTTTTTTCAATTCATGAAAATTGTTCTTTCTATTAATACGTTCAAACAATTTCCGTTTTCTGATATAAATTTTACTCAAGTTCAACATTTCAAAGCTAATTTAATCAAATTTTGATTTTCGGTTTATTATTTTCAATATTGTAGAAAATTAAAGTTATCCAATTATTTCGTATTATAAATAAGTTTACAAAACAATGTGAATTGTAGGAAAATCAACAGAAAAAATATATTAATTTTAGTATAATTCGGGTTAAAAAACTTGGTTTTCAGTAAAAGTTATTGTAGAATTGAGAAATTAAGTCAACAACACTAAGAAGAAACTAAGAGAAATGGTAGAGAAATCACCACAAACATTTGTGTCAAATTATTTTTAAAATGATATAATTTCTGTAATTGTATTCCGATTTATCCGATTTATGAGTTATACTTAGTTTACTCGCGTTCCACTATTTTAGTGAACCTATGAACATACAACGAAATGAAATCTATTAATGACATATTTCGAAGGAATGATATATTTTTTATTTCAAAGATTTCTGTGACGGTTCTTTGTAATATATAACTTTTATATTTTGCCTTTTATGGTAAATTGAGTTGAGTTTTGTCACAACAAGAAAAGCTAATGATTCGGCTTGAAATTATTTTCCAGGTGTTCCTTTAAAATGTTGGTATTACAATTTAATCAGGAAATTCTTACCTAAACTGTAATCAAATTCGATTGATCCAAATTGAAATGAAGTTTAACCTTTAATTCCATCTCTGGTAACATCTCGATGAAACAAAAAACCTCGCTCCCACCTCTCAAGGACGGGCTCGTTACCGAACTTGATGGAGTTGACCGTTGACCCAGACTAACCCAATGGCCGTCATCCATGCGGTCACGGCAGAGGAGCGGCTCTACGCATTGTAGCTACGCCTTGTTCTCAGGGTTTGAAGATTTCACCTATCTTCTTACCCATAATATCAACCCTTATAGTTTTTAACTAAATCCGTATTCATCATGCAGACGAAAACGTTGCAAATTATATGACAAAGACTAATTATTTCTTGGTCACTAGGTTAAACGTGCCTGAACCTCTCAAAACCATTGGGAAAAGATAAGTCGCTACTAGGAATCGAACCGTGGAAGGGATAGTGAGAGTTTCCTCATGATCACGGCACCTTCCATTCGTATTGAATCAATATTAAATCCTAAGAGATTTCAAGATTTTCTTAACTTTCTTGCTCCTGACGCTTCAAAAACCTACTAATAGAAAGGAAAACGGATGGACGAATAGCAACGAACAGCAATATTAATTGAAATACGAATCATCAAAATCAACTAGAAAATTACCTTTTAATTTCAAGAAGTTTCCAAGATAATCATTTTTTGAAATCTCATAAGTGGAGATTTTTAAAATTCGATTTTGAAACTGGTAGATCAATAGTAGATCGATAGTAGCTGAATACTCAGACACTGGAATGTATAAACAACAGTTTAGAAGTATTACCTGTAGCAAAGCTGAAATTTGAATTGGAATTTTGTTTGTATTCATGGTTAACAAAGACGAAGTTCGGATCTACCAAGAGCAGCCGAATGAGGTTTGAGGTTTTCCCATCCTAAATGCGATGGCGAACTTTGAAAGTCCATCTGATAGCTAGATAGGATCTGGCCAGCTGATAAAGCTCTGAAACTGTAATCATTCAAACATGTTCTATGTTTATCATTTTGCCTCATCTGTATGTTGCTGTCGCTCAAAGCGAACATACCGAGTTCTTCTACTCCCCATGTATTTAGTTTGGGTCACATTTTCATCGATGACTAAGGTTTGTTAGAAATAAGTTGAAACATTCGTTGGAAATTAGTTGTACGACCGATCCCTGTTGTGCTGTTTGAATTGGAAACATCATGCAGTTACCTATCACTCAACCTCTTGTACACTCCTCTCTTCCACCTCCGAGCTAATCGAAAAATCAAACTCTAGCTCGAGGCAGGCTTTTTCGTGTTGCCGCAGAGATAAATGACTCCATTAGACTGTTTCAGGGATCACCCTCTCCCACTCCCATCAATAATCATGCGGGGCCAACTGATCCGATTTAATTGTTTTTCTTCGACCTGGAAAGACAGATTGAAAACGATTGCCAGGCAGAGTTAAGCAAAGTCGCCACCCTTGAATAATTAACATTACAAATTGCCTCCTCGGAATGGGCTTCACCAGTTGCCCATTTATAGAAACGGGATTTCAAGTTTGCGGTCAGCGTTTATTGGTTTTGAGCAGATGTATACATATTCAAAACATCTGGTACGAGGCTTTACACTACTTTCTATATTCAACTAACATGAGGGCTGTTTGCATTTTTGTCATGAACATGTAATAGATTACTACTGACACCGACAATTTGAGAGTAAATGAATTAATTTGTCTTTCTGACTGATTATGAATTGGAGTAGGTAGAAGGGGATTGTATGTTTTATAGAAAATTTCATCAATGAAACAAATGTGGTATTGAAGTGCACTCAAAGTTTAAAAATATTCTTTGGACAATTCCTCCTTGTTATTCATTTTAAAACATTCTTAAACCTGTTTAAAACTCAAATGTTGTCATAAGCATACGTTTGTGTATCTATATCTGGCCAATATTGAAATAAAAAGTCCCTCATTCAACAATCAAAAACGTGAAATTGTGCCAAAACAGACTGCTAAATGGTCAGCAAATGTCTCATCGTTGTCGTGCCATTAGTTTCTCATTCTATAAACGCATTAGTTTTGAACGAAAATGACTTGATGGCCATTTTAATAAAAGTTTGTGAAAAAAAGTATACCAAGTTGGGTGTGGCGCATGGACCAACATTTCTTCTTTTGGATGATATCCGAAAGATGTAGAATGGAAGCTTGTTACAACGATTTACATGACATGTCATCAACGTCTTCTAAACGTTATATGGCGTGTATGGCGGATCTGCCGCCCTAATCCGAAAGCGGATAGATTGATGATAGAGCGTGTTGAAAACGATGTGGAATCATTTGACCGTTCTTCCCGATTACCTTGAACATGTTAGCGCAATCAAACCACCAAAGCGCATGCGTATACTGATGAATTGATTAGTGAGTAGTGCGACTGACAAGGGAACATGTAGGGCCTAACCCGCACATTCCCTGAAAATTTCATCAAAATCGGATGAAAACTGTGCATTAGGCTTCACTCAAGGATTTCCTGTTCATGCGCATGCACATTAGTTACTAATTATACCATCGCCTTGAAATTGATATGACGTTATGGGTGATTCTCATTCTACGGGTTAATCGAGGTTTTGATTCTGACTAAAAAATTTCGTTCTCCTAAATTAATGATTTTTTTATTATACAATCTAGATGTTACTCTAATGGTATAGTGATGTACAAGGATGGATGATTTTCGTTTTTTTCCTCAAAAATCAGGTTTTAAAATTTTATAGGACACGACAATGATATGTATCCATGACAATGAGCTTTGTCAACCAAATAACGATAGAATTTTGTAAACGATGTGTATGTAAGGTTGAATGAGACAGATATTTAAACCAAAAACATTTTAATTCCTAGTTGAAGCAAGATGACTTATTCAATCAGTTAATCCAATATTAAAAGTATCAAAATATCACGGTTCACAAAAGTGTAGGTGGGCGGGCATCTGATTTCAGTTTTTCCTGAGCTTGTGCTAGAACAAGTATCATATTTTATTATTGGTATTTATTTAGTATCAAATACCAAAATTGAAAAAAATAAATGTTTCAAACAGCCATGACGGCTTTTGTGGTAGCCACCACAATGAAGTTCAAAATCGCCACGACAATGAGAAATCAACATTAACCTTCTGCAATTAGGAGTCTAATGGACACTTATAGAAATTGAAACTTGCATTAAATAGAGTTTTTACATCTCTATCCCAAAATGAATGCTAAACAAATCAATAAGATTGATTATGAGTGATTCTCGAATCCATAACAATGATAAGTATGAAACGTACATACCTGTTTCAGAAACGGCTAACTTCATTTTTGAGCCCCAACTGTATAGAAATGGCGGAAGCATGGTGTTTCCTCAAAGGGCAGGGTTACTAACGCTGAAAAAACTGTGAATTGACAAAAAATGGGGAGCTACGATGATTTCCTTCAAACCCATGACAAGGAGACAGAAGGTTTGGGACAAACTTTGAGCACTTGATTCGTACAGACTATTCAAAAGTTAGTCACACTTGTAAGCGCACTTACATCCAGTAACTAATTCTAAAAAAATACTAGTTAAAATATTTCCGGCAAAACGTGCTTTGATCCGATAAAATGTCGGATTAAGTTCAAATTCCGACTCACGGACAGACCATGACAATGAGATTAGAGGTACATTTCGATCGATTACCGGCATGTAAAATGAAGAGTAGCCGAACTTCATGACAGCCATGATTAGGCCTAATTACCACATAAAATCTACAAAAATAATTTTTGGAAAAAGTTGAACAGAAAATGATTTATCAATGAAGGACAGCGATTGTCCCGTAAAATAGGAATCACCCGTATCAGACCGTTTTTCCTCGACTTCCCTAGAAATTTGAGCACTATCGATCTGAAACTGAGAAAATGTTGCTTGGTGGACTTTAGGTTTGCGTATGTGCGTTCTGGTGTATTGATTTCTGCGCATTGAAATTCTTAGGGAACTATCTACCCTGCTCATCCTCTGAACATTTCTTCAAAATCGGAAGGCAACTGTAGGAATTAGGCTTGTCACAATGCACACACAGATAGGAAACAAAAGTTGTTCAGAATGATATAAAACGAAAAAATCAACTTTGATTTTGAAGGAGACAAATTGCTTCCGAGTCTACCAAGGTAGCGGAAGCATTGTTTTCACTTTCGGAATGTGAAAATTTTTTTGTCTCCAAAATCAAAAATTCCACTCGCATTTTGCGTTTTAGACCTTTCTGAACAATTTTGGTTCCGTGTCTGTCAGTGTGTCTGTGTATCTGTCAGCAAATCCTTTTTACGGGCAAAACTGCACGAAGTTATAGTCCGATTTTGATTAAATTTTCAGGGATTGTGTGGGTTGGGGTGTGGATGGTCCCCTATAAGTTTCATGACCCCCGGATCAATAGTAGCCTCTACGCATGAACAAACGTGAAATCCTTGTTACGCGCATAACTCCGGGAGTTCTTGACCAATTTCGATGGAATTTTCAGGGATTGTTCGGGTTGATGTGTAGATGGTCCCCTATGAGTTTCATGACCCCCGGATCAATAGTAGCCTCTACGCATGCACAAACGTGAAATCCTTGTTACGCGCATAACTCCGGGAGTTCTTGACCAATTTCGATGGAATTTTCAGGGATTGTTCGGTTTGATGTGTAGATGGTTCCCTATGAGTTTCATGACCCCTGGATCAATAGTAGCCTCTACGCATGCACAAACGTGAAATCCTTGTTACGCTCATAACTCCGGGAGTTCTTGACCAATTTCGATGGAATTTTCAGGGATTGTTCGGTTTGATGTGTAGATGGTCCCCTATGAGTTTCATGATGCCCGGATCAATAGTAGCCTTTGCGCATGCGCAAACGTGAAATCTTTGTTACGCGCATAACTCCGGGAGTTCTTGACCGATTTCTTTAGAAATCAATAGTTCGGTTTTTGCGCATGCGCACAACGTGAAATTCTTGCCACAAGCATAACTTCGGGAGTTCTTGACCGATTTCTTTAGAAATGTCATAATAATTATTTATCAGTTCAGTCATCTATCCATTCAGCGCCAATGTCAATTTTTATTATTAGGTATATTTTATAGTTTGTTCAATAGTTGAACATGCCTACCTCTATTTTCTCAAGTTATGCTTCTGCACAACAATAAATTTACCCTAATTCAATATTTACTTCGCCTAATTGAACGAAGTTCCTTAGTCAATAATAATTTTCAATGATCTATACAGTCATGTTATGGATACGAGGAAGCTATGTGCCACACCCACTTGGCAGACGTTTTTCCATCTCCCGAAAGTAAAAACCAAGATTTCGATCCCTGTACTTGGACTCGACCGCAAAATAACACTAAAAGCGACGGAAATCTAGGGGGTTTTCTGGCAGTATCATTTATTAATGATTGAGATTCGTCTCGGACTGTCTTAGGGAGGCTCACTATTGAATTTCGGCTCTCCATGGTGAACAGAAGATAAGGTAGCTCACTCAACTGACCAAATTGGAACCCATCATGTCAATAATTATTATAATCTCGTAGTGCCTCAGGGAGGCCTATTGAATTCCAACCTTCTATAGTGAACGGAAGAGAATTTAGCTGACACAACTGACCTAGTTGAAGCCTCTCGGCTAATCCGGATTTTATTATCCGGAGATCCGACATTTCAAATGACAGTTTTGTAGGGGGAATCGTATAGACAACAAACTCTGAATAAAATATCGTTTAACGTGTCTTGACGTGATGAACAAATATACAAAATTCAGTAATTCAATAATTCTGTCTTTTACGTTGATTTTTTAAAAACAATCTAGTGCTATCGTACCTACAAAGAAACTTTTAATCATTCAATCATAGCAAAAAGATTAGTAAAAAAAAAACAATTTTTCGGATTTCAATAACTTTTTGTCGTTTTTATTTTATTTTTGAGGTAATTTTAATAAATACACAGCGCAAAAAAAAGGAATGTATTGCTTACAGTAGGTGAACGTTCAACTATGAGGTTATAATGTTGGTGAATTGTATATTGAAACGTATTGGATTGCTTCCAATTCCAAATCATAAATGAATCCATTTCAATTAAGGGTGCTGTTTTACAGGTCACCGAACTTTGAGCACTCGTGCATGCAGCAAGTCAGGCCTTGGGAAAGTGTGTTAGGAATCTGTCCACAAACTGCTCGTGTAATTCAATCCTTCTCCCTTTGTTCTACTTTCTCAATGCCCAGTTTTGTCCTCAAAGTTAGACGTCTGCAAAGTCCACGTCCTCAAATCGTCCGTTAGGTACCAGAATCACATTTCCTTCATGGTGCCGTCTTCAAAAACCATTAGTTCTGACCGATAATGATACACATTTTGGAAAATACATAATTCATCGATATTGATGTTTAGCGCATGCGGGGTATGAGATACGGCTCCAGACGTCAAATTACTGCAGCCACGGTTATTAGCGTCGCTCTAAGTCTTGGCAGGCGTATTTCAGCTCCCCGAAACTCCTCGGAGCGAGACCAGTTTGAGAAGAGAGTGAGATAGAAAAAAAGTTTTTCTCGACGACGCTTTTTTTTCTCCAGTTAAGATTATTCAGATTAAGGTGGAACGCCTTGACCCGGTCATGGAGCGGTCTTATTATTTTTTAATTATAGGTATCAATCAATAATTAAGGCGATGTTTAAGAAAATATTATTAAAAAGTCCCAATGCACCATGGCCCTACTGACAAGAACAATTTATTATAATTTTCTCAGTAACACCCTGAATTTGAGAGTTCTTTTCTTAATAGTTTGCGGTTATTACCTAATTTAATATGGGAAAAAATGTATTTTTTAAAAGGGGAAAATTGAAAAAATATAATATAGGAAAAATAAATGAGCCTAATGGCTTCCACCTAGATCTTCGGAAGGTTTTGTTACATATTATGAGTCTCATATTTCTGATTCTGATATTGACGAAGGCTGATCGCATTGCATTGATGCGAGTTTCGGTTTTAACCTTCGGCAAAGAAATCATCTCATGGCTACTTCCCAAAAATCTCGGTAAATGGATTGCTTATTTAGTCAAAACCTGGGAGCATATAGCATATGGGAGGAGCGTTGGGGTATAACATGCTAAGAGTATTAATAGCATTTCTTTTGAAAATATAGCTCTTTTATATTTCACTTGGGAACAAAGTGGGGGTGTTTCACTTGGGTTCAGAACTCGAGGAACATTACCGAGCATACCTTACGGTTTTTCAAATGGTAGGTATGGTTAATTTCACGAGCACCCATAAGATTTCTCTCAGTAATATATGAAGGAAACTACGTATAGACCTATACCTGTCTCTAAATGCAAATCTTAGTTGCTCTTTTCTGATTTAGTGCCTCCGAATTCACCTGGCATAGCGATCGAATGCTTTACATTTTCGGAAGATGGACAAAAAACTATTAAAATGGAAGCTCTTCGAATGCGTAAACATGAAAAACATCATCGTCATTATCTCATGCTCTTCGTACGACTTCATTAAACTGTAGTTGGAAAATGACGAAAAGACGTTGGGAATGGATAGGCCACGGATACTAGAAGAGTATCTCTTCTAGTATCCGTGGGATAGGCTATGCCATTTGAGTTTCGTCACGATCCATCATTAGCTGCTGCGCATGTGTGAACTCTAAATCCTTTTAACGAGTATTACATGACTTCCACAGTTTCCATCCCATGGGAATTTTCAGGGATTGAACGATTTAGGATGTAAATGGTTTCCTATGAACTTAATCACCTCCAACACACTGACAGTTGTTGCGCAGGTGCAATATTAACATCTTTCAAACACTATTTTATTCATTACATTTTTCATTCTGTCCTAATTTACTTTTCCTCTAAGCGAATGGAAACCGCTTTGGAATCTTAGAAGAGTAGATATTTGAAGAATTTCAATGATCTATGCCTCTTGTTATAGATACGAGAAAGCTCCCCACCTAAGCATATTTTTCCACAATTTGTCGGTATGTACTTCAAGAAGAACTCCTCAAAAGTATGGGACAGATCAATAGAACGGGATTTGTGTGACTCAGTAGATCAACTCGTGTTTTAGACTGGAAGTTGATATGGATGGTTTGGTGTGACGGACCTTTAATAGAGATCTGTAGATTTGATCTGTTCGAGTCCCCCCATTACATCTTGGGAGCGTCTTCCCTTCCGACAGCCAACTCCTACCTACCTCTTGACTTCCTTCTTGCCTCACCTCATCTTTTACCTATTGAATACAATGGGTTACGTAACTTGGGTTATTGGTGAGTAAGCTCTGAAAGGAGGTGGAATTAAGGAATCCGTCACTTCTAGTGGAAGAAACCGCATTTCACTCGTCTGTCGTGCTTAGGGTTGATTTCCAACTCGAACATTTCCTGGAAGCGGTGAAAACAGGTCTTGAAGAATCTGCATGTCCTCTCGCTTTTCTCGTCTTTACTGTCCACAATAATGTTGGTATCAGGTCTGCTCTTCATCTGTGTGTCCTACCGCTTATAACCCGTTCTTAGTCAAGGTTTGAGGAACATGAGTGAACCAACCGCTCTTACGCACCTCATGAGATGGACCACGACTTTGCTAGCGACGCCTCTTGATGAATTTCGTACAATCAATCACCTTATATGGGACGTCTTTCGGAGTCCCTGATGGCAGAATGCATCAGAACAAATTTCATTGAGGGAAGTTGGTGAGATATTGCATTAGCTTCATTTTCTACAGAAACTCATTAATAACGTTGATGAGTAAGTCGAATCGACTATACAATTTATGGGACAAATAGGGAGATTTTCGCCCAGGTTTCACTCATTTCAGTAGGTAACTGCCGAATTTTACTTGAGAGTACAGAACATTATCTATCTAACCTTCCATCTTCGAAGGACTGATGAAAGTAGTAGGCTGAGAGGTGTTTCGGTGAAGTGCGGGAGACGTAGATAAGCTGCGAGAGGCCTTCGGCGCTTATCGCACAGGTTGCCGGAGGTCAGTTGTCGAGTGTTGCGCCAAGCGGTTTTCAGAATGTCACCACTTCGGGGAGAAACCATCCGGTCATACGATGTTGCTACTCCGTCGGATCAGGAATCTCTCTTCCTCCTTCTGTTGGTAAGGTAGGTAATATTTTCTGTGTTTACTACTGGTAAACCGAATTCAGGCTGCCTAAATGGAGGGTTGAGAATACAGAGAAAAACCTGCAAGAAAGTTGAACACTACCTTTTTATACTATTTGACAGGAACCCTTCTGCACGGATCATTGATCTATCTGAAGGCCTCGTAGGTCAAATCAATATGTAAAGTAGATTATGGATGCATGATTACCATAATCTTGTGAATTGCTCTACAACGTTCTTACAACTGGTAAACCTCGAGGGATATCCCAAGAGTAATAAATTGACCAAGACTATTTACATCATCTCGACTCAGGCTGATATTTCTTTGCGAGAGTTCAAATCCGTCAATCCACTGTCTGAGGCCTCGGGGTCTCTCAGCAATTAACTTTAATTTCCATCTCCCTCTTTCATATTTTTAATACGAGACGTGTAATTATTAACTGTAAAACAAACCCGGGGTAAAAGCTCCGAAGGCCCCTTCTTGACTTGTGGGCTGTTGATCGAATTGAAAGGAACTTCCCCGGTTTGGCCGACAGGTTTTTAGGGTTACGCCATTATTGTCTGCAGCTCTCCTCGTTGCGTCAGGAGCGGACCGTCTCCAGAAATTTGGTTTGAAACTCTCGTCACGTTCTGAAGTTATCACGAATATTACCCGAATAATTAATCAAGAAGGCCTTGATTGTGCTTATACGGATGGCTCCAACAGGTTCATCCGAGAAACGGAATTTCTATTACATATTACAGACTTTGACCGATTAAATACATTATTATGCGTGTGTAGTTGCCCGGGCTGGTTTAGCTCCTTCGAGGAAATTTCAATCCTCTAGAATACCTGAAGGGGTCCTCACATCTCTAGTTAATCGCAGGTGACATCATTCCTAAATGACCAAAATAGTTTCTGCTGCTATTTTAAAAGCTTATCTCTTTGGAAGTGTCACCTTTCATTTCATTCAGCATTACCTTATTACCACGAATATGGGAAAACCGAAGTAAATGCGCGGTTCCGGAATCTTACATTTGTCCTGACTTTGCTCTTTCAAGCTTTACGGCTTCTTAGAAATCCTCCTCATGTATTTTGGTTCAAACAGAGAGCATTTGTAACGTTATGAACGCAACAGGCTTGTGAAAATCTTCTAAATCGTTGGAGTCGCATAACCGAAAAGTAAAATACTGAAAATTTCTTGCTCAATTTCACATGTTTTCCGTCCCTGAAAATGTAAGTGTTAGTTATTTTATAGCAAAAACCGCTGCAAATGATTTGAAAAAATTGTCTTCTTTGCCTGTTGATTTCTTTTGTTACCTTTGTTACCTAAGTTTACGCATGTACTTTTGATATATTAATCAATTTAATTTTTCGTCTTTGAACAGCCACGACTGCCAATCACAGCTCCACTGCTCCTGAGAAAGAAAATCCTTCTCAGAAACTAAAACATTGTCTCTCTTGTCCTGAAACATTTGGAAGGAACAGCAAACCTGCAAAATATCATATTAAACGAAAATAAAAAACAAGAACTCATTTTTAAGCTTTTAGATTGGTGAAGAGTTAGGAGTTTAGGGCAATTATTCCACACCTTGAATTGTTGGGGAAGTAGTGTTGAAATCAATCCATCTTCACACACAATTTTTGCACTCCTAGTCAAGTAGACAAACTTACTAGGGTTCTTCTTTAGTGGAATTTTCTAGTCCAATGATCTCTCCTAGATGCGTGACCTTCAGTGTCAGCACGAGGCACACAGCCTTCACATTTTCGTCTGAAGATTGTTCTCCGTCTCCCATGGCCCTTTGTTCTTTGCGATTATCCATGATACTCAAACCCCAGCGACCATCCATCGTGATTTTGACTCCATCCCCTCAGTCGTGATATTTAGGAGTGAAAATGATTACCTGCCAGGAAATTCCGTGGGTTATCTATCCCCTTGAGCAAGAAGAAACCTTGACCGCCGGCGCACGCTCCTTGATCTGGGTCAGTCCTTTCCACGATTATGATTCCCTCGTGAGTCATGTCGCGGACAGCACTTGGCATCAGAAGGCGTCTGAATCTCGTTTGACCTGTCGTGAATCATATCTAACTGAGATTGCCTCAGCAAAAAAGCAGCACGCACCTGGATATCTAGAAAACTAGGATTTATGCATTCAACGATCTCGGAGGCCAGATCTGTTTCATTCGATTATGTAGTCTAGCGTCTACTTGTCGTCTGATTGATGGCTAATATCAAAGATTTTAGGTGTTCGGTATCAAGACATCATTCCCACCAAAGACTCATTCTTCAACCCTTCACCTGTTGGTGAAACATCCCTCAAACAATTCAAGATCATGTTGCTCTTAATGTATAGCATTCTTAATTTTGTTGAAAAATATTTTAATTTCAACCATAGGTTTTGGTTTATTATTTCCAATTATAAACCTTTGTAATCGACCATAACATGCGAAGCTTTTCTTCGAAACTGCACGACAGAGGTTTACGAAATTTCGTTCAAAAACTCGGTTTACTAGTTGGATTGTGCAAAAATCCAACATCGATCCGGGATGTGCCAGCAATCTCGGCAATTTGATCAATTAACCCAAGGGGAACTAAGGATTGAACTTTCAAAAAATCGAAGTATCAAAAAAATTTTATGTAAGAGGATCGTTTTTTTTTGGTCTATTATTCAATAATAAACCATTGTAATCGCTCTGAAAAAAAAAAAAAAAAAATCTAACCCACCCTGAAAATTTCATGGTTTACGTTTCAAAGGGTGTAGAATCCGAATCTGCAATAAAAATTTTTCCGTCCGTCCGCCCTACGCCGTACGCACGATATCTCCGAAACGGCTGGAGCAAAACATCTGAAATTTTCAGGAAAAATCCATCTTGGTCCGACGACGCCCCAATTCTTGAGCCAGATCAATTTAAAGTGCCCTTTAAGGGCTTCAAAGTTTTGTAAAATCCCTAAAAACCTCAAAACAAGTCAAAGCGGCCTAAATTTGGACTCTATTTGAAGAACATACCATCTGGAATCGAATGAGCCCTTCCCCACGTCCGTAGGTCAAACCATTCTCGATGTATCGCCCAATTTATGGTGACAACATCGTTTTTTCGTTTATTATTGTAATTGATGCCGATAAGTTTCATACATTAGTTTATAGCCGATACACGGGTTGATTCTGAATGTAATCATCCCCTGATATGTATGAAACGCTTATACAGGTAAATATTATTACTTGGGATTATTATTCAATATTATTACTGGGGTAAATAAGTAGTCTTTCACTCGGGTTTATTATTCAATTGGCTTGTTTTAAATAGAAACGCAATACTACTCTTTTTACATTAAAAAAACGCTGCAAATTCTTTCACTGGGGTTTATCTGTTCTCAACCAAAATACCTATTTGGATTGATCAGATGATCATATTTGTGTGCCTCCTGAAATTCAATAATCGTTCTATCACTTGTGAAACACGCACACTCCAAAGCTTAGTAGAAATTCAAATCATGAACGTAAGCCAATTGAATAATAAACCCCAGTGAAAGAATTTGCAGCGTTTTTTCGATTTTGTTAGACGTTAGTTCCGTGAACCGGATGAGTTCTCTCGGGTTGCTGGAGGATCATCCCTTCCCTTTCCATTTGAAAAATCTTCGAGTAATTCACCATAAGTATTCATTATAACGTTCAACCGGAGATCTGAGCTAGACCGTGTGGCTGGCGTCATGCCAAGTATTTTCATCTTGAACGAAATTACACCATGTCGAGGGGGTTTAGATAATGTACCACAGACTACGTAAAATCAGTAATTTACTAGGAAGGGCTATCTAATACAGAAATACTTAACCACTGTGCAATAATTTGCGATTTTAGTTGTTCTTTCAAGGTGGTGCGGTTTCCAAGTCTTGCTTAGGATGTCAATTTCGATAGTGTCGGTTTCGTTTCATAAAAATGGAATAGTAGTGTCTCTTCTTTCCCGCGTTTCTCACGTGAAGTTCGCCTTTTTTTCATTTGTTGAACTTACCTGGGTCGACTCGGATGTATTACAAATCAGAATAGACTGAAACGGTTTTGATGAAATCGGTGGTTCTGAATCCTAACAGAAAACAATATTGTCGTGATTGTCAATGGCTTTTTACAACTCCGTCTACTCCTACGGTGTGCGCTAAAAACTCACAAATAATTCAATCAACTCGATTAATTCATATGACCATTCCAAGTGAAAGCTTCAGTTCGTAAGAAGGCTGTTTTCGCTTTCTAGATTATATTTCACAATTCAACACACAAATGTGAGTCTATTCAAATCAAAGCGATGTTGAATATTCGGTGCGTAAATGAGCTAACACAAACCTTTAACCTTGCGGCACAGCGTAGGGCGACAATTATAAAACTTCACACCTTTGCAGATTATGATAATATGTTGTCTCGTCAAGTTGAAAGGAAAGAAACAAATTATTGTGCCGACTAATTGTCCGAATTAGTGATGTGGTCGACTTTCTTTTTGGCTCCATATGTAGGTAGCTATGTAAGTCCCGATCTGTGGGAGTGGAAATCTCAACATATCAATACAATGACATGATGCAAAGGGGAATAAATGTTGTCCAAAAGTAGCCATAATAGTTCTGTTCGCTCACATATTTATATTATATCGTGCATGTGAGCCTTAGGTGTGAAAATTGTACCTTTACTCATTCTGTATTAAAGTAATAATCATTTCTCTTTAAAAATATTTCTCGTGCACCATTGATAATTTATTGACGTTAAACTTTAGAAACTTTAAAAACTCGCTGTGAAACTGCTCATCGATACTACTCAGTTGTCAAACTTCCGAAGCTGGAGTCCATCTATCTGTCATTAGATCTAAAAGATCTCATGGTCAACCTCATTTTTGTTCTCTCCGTGTTGAGAACATTCTTCAATTTTTCATTTTGGTGGGATGATGATAACTTTCAGATAACTACGTGGAAATCTCTTTGAAAACTTTCAAGTGACAAAATTAAGTGTTTCTATGTGCTTATGTGTGACTTGGAGTTACATGAAAAACACCTCGGCAAGAGTTCTTGTGGACTACCGTAGCTCTCTTCTCAACTCCCTGGATCTCTAGGGTTCTTGTAAATTATTCCCCGAATTTGATGAGATTATCAGGGATTCTGTATTTCATGACCGGGATGTTCTCGTTGCGTTAGCTCCGAATTATGTTCTGCATTAAACGTCGAAAAAACAAATTAACCTCTCAAAATTTGTTAGCGTACCTTTCGAGATTTGAAAACTTTTGCTTAAGGAGCTGAGTTGACGGGAACGACTTCAACGCTTCGCAGTTTTTGATACCCGTGACCTGTCATTTAGGTGGTTATCTACCCCGTGCGTGCTCCTAATACCATCGAGCCATCAATTGGGATGCCCAAGACTAACTGTGGCGCCCCAGGCCCTATTTATTGTCAGAATGAACCGGTAATTGGATTCCGTGTGTGGTCTCCTTAAAAACTCAACAGTTACGTGTAATACAGCTAAAAACTAAGGTCTTTAAAGCGGTAGAACGAACGATTTCACGATACACCCAGGAGGCTTGTGGTTTTGGGCACCGTTAGGGAGCCCGCAAGATGATGATTTTGGAGTTTTAGCAGTTTCCAATCATGCAGAATAATCGTATGCGGGAGAATAATCGTATTTCACTATATTATCCAATCGCACCGTAATACTTAAGTTGAATTGTTTTGAAATTGAAACCCTCTTTGTGCAAAGAAATGCTAACTATAAACATTATGGCAAAAAACGCTGCAAATTCTTTCACGGGGGTTTATTATTCAATTGGCTTGCGTTCATGATTTGAATTTCTACTAAGCTTTGGAGTGTGCGTGTTTCACAGGTGATAGAGCGATTATTGAATTTTAGGAGATGCATAGAGCACGTAAATCTGTTATCATCCAAAATACCTAATTGGATTGTTCAGTTGATCATATTTGTGTGCCTCTTTTCAATAATCACTCTATCACCTGTGAAACACGCACACTCCAAAGCTTAGTAGAAATTCAAATCATGAACGCAAGCCAATTGAATAATAAACACCAGTGAAAGAATTTGCAGCGTTTTTTTTGCGGTTATCAGAATGCTTCAACCCGTGTATCGGCTACAAAGCCTTTTAAAGTATCCATTACTACATCACTACAACACTACGTCATGAATCAACACAAAAACAAATAAACCAAAATAACGCGAATGTTGGCACCATAAATCGGGCCATAGATCGGGAATGGTTTGACCTACGGACCTGGGAAATTCCTCCTTGACTTTTTTCTAAAGTGTTTATTCCAGTTTTTTTGAGGTTTTTAGGGATTTTACAAAACTTTGACAACCCTTAAAGGGCACTTTAAATTAAGTGAGAGAGCTGGCTTTTGGGCGTTGCCGGACCAACATGGCTTTTTCCTGAAAATTTCAGATTTTTTGCTCCAGCCGTTTGGGAGAAATCGTGCGTACGGCGTACGGCGGACGGACGGAAACATTTTTTATTGCAGATTCGGATTCTACACCCTTTGAAACGTAAACCATGAAATTTTCAGGCGGGGTTACAATTTTTTCTTTCAAGAGCGATTACAATGATTTATTATTGAATAATAAATCAATACTAGTTCTAAATAATATTCTCCTTTTCAAATCTATATTTTGGATTTTTTAGTATGTTTATCTCATTTTAAATTTATTTCAGATTTACTGTTAAAAATATAATTTACGTAGGTAGATACAAAATTTGACTTTAGTTCCACTTTTTTCTGTAGAACTAAAGTAAAATTTTGTATCCAACTAGATGAATAATGAAGTTCTACAGTATAAGCACTTATAATGACAAGAGAATTACAATTTCATGTACCTAATGTCGGTATACTTCCTGCCTAAGGTACATTATCTGTTTCGTTGGCATCTACAGCATCGGAAGCGTTGTTCCCACTTTCGTTTATAGGAAAATGTCTATTCTTCCAACTGATCAACTGAGCATGGTTTCCGAACCTCGGTCATTACTTGTGGGGCCGTAGATAATATTGCTTGGGTACCGTTACGATCCATATAGATACTTAACAGTGACTGAGTTATTTAAGTGTTCAATGAAAACATGTTTTCTTCACGATGTTCTTCTAACTCTGTAGCCCCAGGCCCAGGGTCTATTGATGGTTTGATAATGAACCGGTAATTGAATTCCATGTGTGTCTCCTTAACAACTCACTTTGACTGGAAACGAATTGTCAACCATCTATAACCGCGAAGTCAGAGCCCTCTCCTATTTGTGTCGTATTTTCTGGTCTGGTTTTTTGAAACACGAGCTCACAATTTTAATTTCTCCCCCATTCGTCTCACCGTCGGTGAGTTAGCTGCGGTTTTTGAAGCTCGTGTTTTTTAAAAATGTCAGGGAACGGTCAGTTTCGACATTCACGACTTGACTAGATGAAACTGCGTGACTTTTAAGATGAGACCGCCAATCGGCCTTTCTCCTTGAATAAATTGATAGGTCATTCTTCAAGGGAATTAGTAGAACGTGTTTCGTTTTTCGCTAGTCACAAACTTGTGAGCGGTTTCGGATTTAGGTCACTCGATTTTCTTTTCGTGTACTAACATTGCTCCTGAACACAAAACTGTAAACGGCATAGTTTGAAAAGGATATGTTCTGTTCCCTGGGAAATCTGGTGTGTTAGGTATAGGCTTGTTTGTGAGTTCTTGACTTCCTTTCTTCCCTAACCCCCCCTACTCTGTAGTACCAATCTCTACCGTTATCACCTTTGACGATAGTATCAGAACTAAAATCCCCTTGGTACTATCTCCTCATTTTAATTGAAATGTCTTGTGACATGTGGTTCTTATTAGATTTCCTGTACTAAATATGATCTCCCGATTTCATCTTGATTGAAAACTTGGATCAATCTTTTTCGTCTGAGCTGTCATTCGGTATGTACTCTGGAATGAAATATTGTTCATTCTGAAGTAGTTATGATAACTAGTGTGTAATGGTGATAATCAGGTTTGTTTCATGGCAACAAGAAGTCATAATTGATTGATTGTGTACGTCACTGCATAAGTTTTAAATTTGGACTATAAGCAGAACCTTGTGCCACGGGTTCTGCCTTCGACAGATCCAACTTTTTAACGAATGAAATAAAAAACTGCTAAACAAGCACGCGTTCATTTAAACAATTTAATTTAATTTTAAAATATTAATGCATAACTAAAGATTACTATTTCTCCGAAAGGAGAGCCGCCGATGATGAAACTTATAATGGTAAAAGTTGTACTTTCTAGTGAGATCTCAATTTGTGTTTTTCATTTGAAAATATAGTAACAAATGTTTATTATCTATTTGCTAAGTATCCAAAACGATTCAGTTTATTTGCATTGTTCTACAATGCTACGTGTGAAATTCTCGTAAATAAACTATTATCTTGATTGTTGAGTTTTTTTCCCTCCAAAATCTTCTCTATCTTCAATTGTGATAGCTTCAAATTCCCTCAATACGAATTTATGTTTGAATGGAATTGATGCAACGCGTTATCCAAGGATGCTTCACAGTAGTTCCTGTTGGCATTTACTGGATTGGACCCCATGCGTGTCCTTATTCGATAAATTTCTATGCACTATACCGATACGTTTCCTTTGCTTTGTACTTAGAGTGTTCGGTGATAAAGCACAGGAATAGCAATTAATTCATCAACGAGAAGGGTCTTATGTAGTTTTTAATACAGTACACAACCAGAATACAAATCCTAGTGAAACCTTCTGCAAAAAGGGAAAGTCAGGTACATAGAACGGTCAAAGGTTCATTTTATTTTCAAAAAGGTCAACTGTTGTGAAAATACTGTATTTATTCCTCGAAGTTGAATGATTAAGTGGGACGATGCATTTTTGAATGTATATATTCTCCAAGTTATTGAGATCCTCAACTGTACGTTAAAATTAATTGTAACTACCCATCTTGCACTGTAATTAGATATTGTCAGCAACTGCAACAAGATGTCGCCTCAATGTATGTACGTGCCTAATCTATTGAGAATAATGTAATTAATGTTAGGGCCGAGCTCTGCAGTTTGCTACACTGTATTGTGTGCGCTTTGAATGTCGCCCCCTTGAAACCTATTGCTGACCAGATTTGAATCTGGCGATTCTTCAGTTAGCCGTATTGACCTGGTTGATTTTATTTGCAGCACCATGTTGAGTCCGGTGGGAGTCGATGACGACGCGAGCTCCGGCTCTTCCTGCTCGGGCATCAATTCAGAAGCTGAAAGGTTCATCAATATTCCGATTTGTAGTTTTCTCTTTGTCTGTCTCCACCCTTACCTCTTCTGTATGTAGTGCACGAGTAGTTTGTTCGGACAGCTGATGGTCAGCACCAAACTGTGGTAGGTAACTTAATCTGCCTCACGCAGAATGTCTGCGTCATATTTATTTGGTAATAGAAAGCTCTTCTAGACCTTTTAGTCTTGTAGACGGAAACGTATGTTGCTACTCTTGGAAAGACCTTAAATACACTTATAGTTTCATTGACGAGAGCGAGTAGACCTAGTCGCTCAAATGTATAGACTTTTCGCGAACCCGCAGCTATTGCCTCTCAAAATTAATTATAATTATACCCAGTGCTCGTACATATAACTTTATGAAGCACCCGTGATACTGCAGATTCAGAAGGCACAGGGCTCAATGACATGAAAAGGTTTTCTGACTTTTAAATTGAACAAAGTTAAGAGTTCCTTACTGTTGTATCTTTTTTTTAATTTTCGGATAAAACTTTTTCTCCTAGAAAATTTAGAAATTCAAATTTGGAAATCGATTGTACAATACATTTTGTATTGATATCTACTACAGTGCCGTTTTCAGAAGCACAATTAGAGAGACTCTCTGGTTCCAATACAAATTTACCCCTTTTAAAACATATCATGGTGGCCGTTTTTGGCACTATTACATTCATGATTGGCCTTGAATCGCGAACAATGTGTATGGGATAATAGCTTCAACGTTTTTTTAACTAACTTAGATTTTTAAAGTTTGGACGAGCACGTCAGTTAAAAACGCTCATCTTGTCTCGATGCAGTTACTTTCCTCTTCTATGTTTCTGAAAGCTCTGCAGAAAGTTCCTAATTAGGATTCAGGTTAAGATAAAGAAGATAGTTTAAGGCGAAGAATTGAGGAATGTGTCAAGCTATTTCCTTGCTAAATTACGACAAACGGTTAATGAACCAATCGCTATGAGTTTCATAGGCATTCATCTTTGCTAAAAACATAAGGTTACTTGTTGAGGCCATTCTCCAACAATCATTTAAATTTGAATAAACTCTAACCTTTAAATCTCTGTTTCTGACTGGAAATCCGTATTTCCCAAAATTCTTTCCCACATCCTCAATCCTATTATTGAACCGGCGATGATTAAATTGGTAGAATTCCACAGAATCCCCAAATTTTAAGCTAAATTTTTTAGAAGTTGTGAAACTGAAAACCAAGTGAAATGTCGTATCACGAAAATGTGGAAGTATTCCGAGTTCTAGGGATCCCAACCGACTGATCTGTCTGAACAAACCTATTGCCTGAGACCTTTTTTCTATAGTTTTCTGTAGTTCTCGATTTGGTTTGAACTATTTTCCTTTTGTTATTGGTTTTTTAGTATTTGTAGTTCCTTTTTTTTCTTGCCTGAAATACTTCTTTTTCTTTGTTTGTTTTCTCATTAGTGTGACGTCTCGAACTTATGTCTGTTTTTCTTGTAGCCGTTCATAGTTTGTTAAGGTGTTGTTTTCTTCATTTGTGTTTTTTTAACGATCTGGAATGGTTTGTATGTTTTACTTACGCTATGATATGTAGCCTTTTAGATTTGTCAGGAGGACATTTTTTTTTTTTTTTTTTTTTTTAGAGTATCAAAGATATCTTGCATTTTGACGAGCGATCCTGCTCATTAAATCAAGTTCGCCCGAATACAGTTTCACACATAGAATTTCACCTTTGAATGTGTAGTTGCCATGTTCTTAAGCCAACACCTTCTGCACCCTCTTGATTCTGGGCGAATTAGACTTACTACATTGTATGTTTCATGACATTCACGTTTACGCTCCTATTCAAATGGTGAGGTGAAAATCCCGTGTTGTGCCCTGTACAAGGAATTGGCCACATACAATTCGCACGTTAGGAAGAGTAATGGTACATTTCGAAAACACTGTGAAGAGTGCGGATGTGTCCACCGTGGATCTGAGAGGATTTGCAAACAACGAACAGTACTTTGCATGCATAATACATGATCAACTAAAATAAAATGTGGACTGTTACCGAAATTCAATCCTAAACTGTCTGATCCTTACAACGTCAAAACCCATTTATTTCTCTTCGGAAAGAGTGGATCCGTTTGTAATTTTTATTGGATTGGTACTGCCACCATCCAATTTAGTGTAGACTTTGAAATTTGAAAAATCTTAAAAATAAATCTACTTTTAGTAGAATAGTGCGGTTGATGTGTGCTCTTAGAATTCCATATGCTTGCATTTAAAAATATAAATCAAACTTGAAGGTATCTCGTTGTGCACACAGCATACAGGTTGAAAGCAGACGGAAAAGTGTGGAAATGATAGGCAGATCTTTTCTGCGCATTTGTGATTTTTCAAGGTTTTTCCCGAATAGAAATTTACTTATATTGAGGTACTTGAGCAATAAAAATGCTACTTTGTAATACTATACAGCGTAACCAACTATAATATGAAAACTTCAGCTTTGATGGTTACATCAAAATTTAACTATTTGATTTCGAAAGTTTTATTTTGGAAGATTCAATCACGGTTTCGAAAACGTAATAGATAATGATGCGAAGGAGAATAAGAGGTGAAAAAACTGCCCAAGGGTCCTAGATCTGGCTATTCCGGTACATCGGTTTCAAAAGAATGTCCTTAACACAAAATCCAGGTAATATGGTCATTGCTACATAGAATTACATAGATAGGGCGGAGAAGTTATGGTGGAACTTGCATGTTGGTCTAAATGGCTACAGTAAATTTACGTCATTTCCACTCACAAAATTGAATTTTCTGTGAAAATCTATTGTGGGTGTTTTAAAACATGAGGTATACAGTATGTACCAACCAAAGTAATTTCGAACACGGCATAAACAAGAGTATCATGAGTTTCCCATATTCGGAACCCTGTTGTACTCCCTAATACATCTCCTATGTCACTGGGAAATCACATCGTGGTGCCCTTCATTCGTGGTCAACCATGTAAGACAACAAGGACGAACTCGACTATCCCAGAGCGTACGTGGTATATATTTGTGTTCTACCCGACATCTCTTATGAGTAGAGCGCCACGTAACGAGCCGTAAACTTCAAAGCCCATATAAACCCCAAAGGATAACATATGACCGGTATACAAGTCAGGGAAGGCCGCGAAGCAGTACCATTAATCCTTTGGTTAGAGGACATTCACGTCTTCCCATCCATCTTGTTTGGACCCGAGTGAGCGGAGATCACGACTTGAGGACTTCAAGTTGGGCAATTGAGCAAACACGTTACACACGACTGAAGCTGGAACCTACGGACGTAGATATGGAACTAATGAATGAATCAGGTAGGTTTAAAAAAAAAAAAAAAAAAAAAAAAACCTCAGCATAATTAGATGATATCCAACTGTCCAATGACGAGCAAAAAGGCAAAACGAGAAAATAATTGTTTTAAAAAACGCTGTAAATTCTTTCACTGGGGTTTATTATTCAATTGGCTTGTGTTCATGATTTGAATTTCCACTAAGCTTTGGAGTGTGCGTGTTTCACAGGTGATAGAGCGGTTATTGAATTTCAGGAGATATGCATAGAGCACGTAAATCTGTTCTCAACCAAAATACCTATTTGGATTGATCAGTTGATCATATTCGTGTGCCTCCTGAAATTCAATAATCGCTCTATCACCTGTGAAACACGCACACTCCAAAGCTTAGTAGAAATTCAAATCATGAACGCGAGCCAATTGAATAATAAACCCCAGTGAAAGAATTTCCTGCGTTTTTTATGGTTATCAGAATGCTTAAACCCGTCTATTGGCTACAAAGCCTTTTAGGAGTTCACTCCGGTATCCACGTTCACTACATCACTAGGTTACTGCAAACACAATAATAAACCAAAATAACGCAAATGTTGGCATCATAAATCGGGGGCAATGGTTTTGACCTACGGACCTGGGGAGGGGATCATTCGATTCTTCGTGGAAAGTTCTTCAAAAAGAGTCCAAATTTAGGCCGCCTTGGCTTTTTTTGAGATTTTTAGGGATTTTACAAAACTTTGACAACCCTTAAAGGGCACTTTAAATTAAGTGAGAGAGGTGGCTCAAGAATTGGGGCGTCGTCGGACCAACATGGATTTTTCCTGAAAATTTCAGCTTTTTTGCTTCAGCCGTTTGGGAGAAATCGTTTGGCGGACGGAAATTTTTTTGCAGATTCGGATTCTACACCCTTTGAAACGTAAACCATGAAATTTTCAGGGGGGTTAGACTTTTTTTTCAAGAGCGATTACAATGGTTTATTATTGAATAATAAACCAAAAATTGAATAATAAAATACGAATGTGGTGGTCAAATCGCGCCTGTACATCGATGGAAGAGTCGAACCATCATACTCTCTAATATCTCGGATTAGTTACGTGGAAACTAGTACGCAGGCTAGCGGTAGCTGGGGCAGTTGGACTCCGCAATTATCTCGTCACACAAATAAAACGCATCTTCTACAATGAACAACGCTGGATTGTTCCTACCTACACTTCTTGCAATATCTATCTAATAATTTCATTTGATCGATGTTTTAGAGGTTTTATCCTCAAGCGAAATCTGTGCTGCACGTTCTCCTCGCACAGCCGTGGACAATTGAAAAGTCATTCATCTCGTTGAAAAGAGTCAACCTCAAAAAGTTGGTCCTCGAGAACAAAAGTCAATTTGGTGTTGAAATGTTGAAACCTTTTCGTGAAACCCCTAGGCGTTTGATGTTACAGTGATATTAATTCTCAAGTTTTTCTCAATTCATTACATTTTACATAAATTATAATTTTTCATTCATGATGTCATGGTTTTGTCATGATGTCCAATTATCGTTTGCCCCAATAGTGCTGTTATATCCTGATAGCTGTATTGCTACATATTGTACTAATTACTGTTACTAGTAATAATTACTTGTAGGCTGTCAACCAGATGAGCGCAAAACATTTTACCGATTTAGTGTAAACAATTGACAGTTGACGTTTGTATTTCGGTAAATACTGTTGCATTCAACATTTGAAACGATATGTGTAGTTCGGTGATTACGATGCTCACAAGCTTGAATCTCCAAAATGAAATAATCCTGTATCAATCCTTTTAATAAAATGTAGACAATTATACAGACAATTTTGTAGACAGAACATGGTTAGATAATTATTGATCCGAAGCTATGGTTATGAACAAGTTCCGTTGATAAGGCGAATTCAAGAAAAACAAGTTGGATGTGGCACTCAGGTTTCTCGTCTGGGTAACATGGACGTTTAGATCTTTTGAAATGTTTTAGATAATCTCGAAGTAAGTATAACACAAGCTTGTCACGGGAGAGACGGAAATATTGATTTCTGGGCAAAGAAGCTCATAGGGGACTACCGACAACCTAACTCGCACTTTCCCTGTACATTTCATCGATCTGCGGACATACAGGCAAAACTGCGTTCAAATTACAGTAGCTGTTGATTCCTGTAGAAGTAAACTGTCATGGAATTGAGTCGAAATGGAATTACGCTATATGGTAAACTCTGTATTGCAGTTGAGATGCATAGTTGAATATGAAAGCATTCAAGTTTTTTGGTTTATCAATAATAAACCAATGTAATCGCTCTTGAAAAAAAAAAAATTCTAACCCCCCCCCGAAAATATCATTGTTTACGTTTCGAATGGTGTAGAATCGGAATCTGCAATACAAATATTTCTCCCAAACGGCTGGAGCAAAATATCTGAAATTTTCAGGAAAAATCAATATTGGTCCGACAACGCCCCAATTCTTTAGCCAGCTCTCTCACTTTATTTAAAGTGCCCTTTAAGGGTTGTCAAAGTTTTGTAAAATCCCTAAAAACCTCAAAAAAAAAAAGTCGAAGCGGCCTAAATTTGGACTCTTTTGAAGAACTTTCCATGAGAAATCGAATGAGCCCTTCCCCAGGTTCGTAGCTCAAACCATTCCCGATATACGGCCCGATTTATGGTGCCAACATTTGCGATTTTTTGGTTTATTATTGTTTATGTTTTCATCGCAGTAACCTAGTGATGTAGTAATGTGGATACTGGAGTGAACTCCTAAAAGGCTTTGTAGCCGATACACGGGTTGAAGCATTCTGATACGCATGAAACGCTGCAAATTCTTTCACTGGGGTTTATTATTCAATTGGCTTGCGTTTATGATTTGAATTTGTACTAAGCTTTGGAGTGTGCGCGTTTCACAGGATAGAGCGATTATTGAATTTCAGAAGGCACACAAATATGATCAACTGAACAATCCAAATAGGTATTTTGGTTGAGAACAGATTTACGTGCTCTATGCATATCTCCTGAAATTCAATAATCGCTCTATCACCTGTGAAACACGCACACTCCAAAGCTTAGTAGAAATTCAAATCATGAACGCAAGCCAATTGAATAATAAACCCCAGTGAAAGAATTTGCAGCGTTTTTTCTTACCGATACGAAGTTAAAGTTGATCACAGACATCTCGGGACATTACATCCCCAAGTTGGTTCCCCGTCTTGTTTATCGGTCGCGCCGCCTCGCTCTTACAACCTACCTATTTTGAAAAGGAAATACACTTTTCTTACCACTCTAAAACTTTGATAAACAAGCCTCTCAGAAATAGGTAGTGTAGAATTACAACCTGTGGAATCACTATGATCAGCCGAATCAGTTGTGAGATCAATTTCTTTCCTAATTGAAAATCGATGCTGGAATTTAAATCACTACATGTTTAGGACAGATAAAGTAGAATTACTATGTACTGAACCATTCTGATCAGCTGATTTAGGTCTAAACCATTAATTATTAAGCTTACTTCCTACATAGTTTTTTTTGTAATGCATATTTCTTGCTATCGGTTGTTCACAAATGTTCACAAATCGTATTCTTGATACGATGTTGAAATTCGAAACGGAGTCTCTCTAGGATGTCCTTGTTGTTTGGAAAGTAAAGCCGATTCTCGCATTCCTTTCTCTTCAGACGACAGTCTGTCGCGTTGTCTCGTTCACTCTCTGTCGATCTGGACCCATCTTGTCCTTCATGGCGATGCACAAGTTCCTGGACTCCAATAGTGCGGATTTCAACAGCCAGAGTCATCATGCGTTTTTAAGGTTTTCCGTTTGTTGTAAAGGTTTTGACATTAATTTCCTAATCGATTTCACGTGGGATGACTTAAAAGTCTCTCTTAACATATGCTTTGAATTGCGTGCTTAGCGGAACGTATTATCAAGATCATATCAAACGTACGTTAATTACATCCTAGTCGTTGGGGGTAAAATTCCTCAAATCCCTTCGTTCTATTCAAATATTGAATGTTAGCTTACTTTCCTTTTTGATTGATAAGGTACACCTCATATGGGATTATCTAGTTCAGAAAAGGAAACGTGATGATTGGTTCAACAAATTTGTTCGGTCAAAATTTGCTTAGTTCTGTTGTTCCTCAGTGGATTCTGCAAATTCCCCTGTACAATTTCACCCACGAGCTAGGCCGGAAACTCCAATGGATGAAATTCGAAAGTACAGCGCTTATATTACTGCCATTCGAGAGAACAAATAAGTGATCGGATGAGTATTTATGTCAGTTAGTAAATGCACGATCGCCAAGCTCTTAGCGCCTTCAAAAAGCATGTATGCTATTTCGCTCTACCGGTCTGTGTGGGGGGCTGCATACTCAGTAATTCACGGCACTGCAGAGATGATTTTGTTCGAACTCCCTACAAAATTATTTCGAGTAGGTATATCCAATTAAGAACTCAGTAATTTACTAGGAAGAGAACCAACTTTATCCATAAACTAAAATTCAAATTAGGATAATTCAAGAAAACCCTAAATTCAGTATACCCTCAGAAATTGCTTCTGTTCAAAAATATTAATTGGATAACTTAGCAACACATCCCAAAAGCAGTTAGATGTTTTTAATAAAAATTTTTTAAAAAACATTTATTTAATTCAAATAAACAATGAGTGATCCTTAAGATTCTGATGTTATGCTAAGTTTGATACTTAAGGAAGTATTTTTATTTCCTATAATTGCGATTGCTGGGTGTGCATTGTCGAAATGTTGGGTCTTGCTTCTTCGGCGTCCTTCACATTTTTGAAATGGCGGTCCAAGGACAAGGATTCTTTACGGACCACTTGATTTTTTAATTTTTATTCATTCATTTTTTGTATCCTTGTTCGGTCAAAATTTGCTTAGTTCTGTTGTTCCTCAGTGGATTCTGCAAATTCCCCTGTACAATTTCACCCACGAGCTAGGCCGGAAACTCCAATGGATGAAATTCGAAAGTACAGCGCTTATATTACTGCCATTCGAGAGAACAAATAAGTGATCGGATGAGTATTTATGTCAGTTAGTAAACGCACGATCGCCAAGCTCTTAGCGCCTTCAAAGAGGATGTATGCTATTTTGCTCTACCGCTCTGTGTGGGGGGCTGCATACTCAGTAATTCACGGCACTGCAGAGATGATTTTGTTCTAACTCCCGACAAAATTATTTCGAGTAGGTACATCCAATTAAGAACTCTGTAATTTACTAGGAAGAGAACCAACTTTATCCATAAACTAAAATTCAAATTAGGATAATTCGAGAAAACCCTAAATTCAGTATACCCTCAGAAATTGCTTCTGTTGAAAAATATTAATTGGATAACTTAGCAACACATCCCAAAAGTAGTTAGACCTTTGTAATAAAAATTTTTTAAAAAACATTTATTTAATTCAAATATACAATGAGTGATCCTTAAGATTCTGATGTTATGCTAAGTTTGACACTTAAGGAAGTATTTTTATTTCCTATAATTGCGATTGCTGGGTGCATTGTCATTGTTGGTTCTTGCTTCTTCGGCGTCCTTCACATTTTTGAAATGGCGGTCCAAGGACAAGGATTCTTTACGGACCACTTGATTTTTTAATTTTTATTCATTTATTTTTTGTATCCCTTTCGGGATCCAAAATCCCCATCCATTTTCGTATCCTTGTTCGGACAAAATTTGCTTAGTTCTGTTGTTCCTCAGTGGATTCTGCAAATTCCCCTGTACAATTTCACCCACGAGCTAGGCCGGAAACTCCAATGGATGAAATTCGAAAGTACAGCGCTTATATTACTGCCATTCGAGAGAACAAATAAGTGATCGATGAGTATTTATGTCAGTTAGTAAACGCACGATCGCCAAGCTTTTAGCGCCTTCAAAAAGCAGATATGCTATTTTGCTCTACCGGTCTGTGTGGAGGGCTGCATACTCAGTAATTCACGGCACTGCGGAGATGATTTTGTTCAAACTCCCTACATAATTATTTCGAGTAGGTGTATCCAATTAAGTACTCTGTAATTTACTAGGAAGAGAACCAACTTTATTCATAAACTAAAATTCAAATTAGGATAATTCGAGAAAACCCTAAATTCATTATACCCTTAGAAATTGCTCCTGTTCAAAAATATTAATTGGATAACTTAGCAACATCCCAAAAGTAGTTAGATCTTTTTAATAACAAATTTTAAAAAAAACATTTATTCAATTCAAATAAACAATGAGTGTTTATTAAAATCCTTAAGATTCCGATGTTATGCTAATTTTGACACTTTAGGAAGTATTTTTATTTCCTATAATTGCGATTGCTGGATGTGCATTGTCGAAATGTTGGTTCTTGCTTCTTCGGCATCCTTAACATTTTTGAAATGGCGGACCAAGGACAAGGATTCTTCATGGACCACTTGATTTTTTTAATTTTTATTCATTTATTTTCTGTATCCCTTTCAAATCAAAACGTTATAGTCTATTCACTATAATTTTTTCCATGTGAGTAGTTTTAAGATGCAGGGGGAGGGAGTTTACTTTTGCCCTCTGTTAGCCATAGATGACTTTCAGGAATCATCAACTCCGAAGGTTTCTTGCGTGAAAACAGTTGAATATCCTTGCTCCTTGCTATATTCCGAAGAAGAGAACGGCAAGTTTCAGCCTATTAACTAGATGTTTTGGCAGAGAAAACTTCAAAGCACTTTTGCACCTCTTCTAATTTTTTGAACGGTGAAGTTATCCTTGTAGTTCCGATAAAGTCGTAGCTCTATAATTTCTTCTGCCACACCGTTAGGCATTTAGAGCTCGTTGGCATTAGACGTATTACGAACTATTTTTCGAATAGTGTCCATTTCATCGTCCCGGGATACATGAAAATAACGTAACGATTCTAAGTGCGCTGTAATATTTTCTTGATCAATTGCATTGCGATTGACAAATCGAATTTACCTCATATATAGGTACATAAACCTTTAAAAAACTGAGACAACTGGATTAACCTTGGCTCAATCTGTGATCGCTCGTTGTAAATGGAAGAGCATAGGTTAAGTGGGGGCAGTAGCAGCTACAAGGAAAAAACACTCGTGGGCCTTTTAGGGGAATCCGTGCCCTTACAATATCAGTCACAAGACCTCCTTGATTAGTTAGTTGCTCTCCAAAGCTCTTTCGGATTTCGTCAACGGCAGCGGAAAAAATTCGTCTGGTTGTTTTTTTCATGTTTTCATGTAATATTTCTTTTGATCTAACTTAATTATTTCAATAATGGTTTGAGCTATTTTCAAAGAACAACTTAGAGGAACGAGCCTCATTGATTAGCCATACATTCCTGTACCTAATTCTGTATTAACACTTGTTTTCATTGTTGTGAAAGTTTTAAATATACAACGGGATATTTCTCACATGAATATTGTTTTGGAATTTATTAAATTCTAAAAATCAATAAATTGGCTAAGAATCACTTAAAATCTGTATTCAAGTCTTTTCTTTCAAATTACCTACTATACAAATATCTGCTGGGATGGAAAAAACAATTCATTATAACTTAATGGAGATAACGACAATCGTAACTATGCACAAGTCAGGTGACGCAAGTAATTTTAACACTGATGTGCTGTAACTAACAATAATAATTATTGTTATATAGTGTATTCACACTTTCAAAATGGAAATACCACAACAATTGAGGAGTTGACGTGGGAAAGGTGTTAAATCAAGGAACTAAAATGTTGCAGGAGAATCAAAAAACGATTTTTCACTATTCAACTCGAAATTTATTGAACAAAATCGCCAAAAAAAGGCTATGTTACTGAAAACTGGCTACTGGAATTTTTTAAGAAAATCTTGAAATGTTACTATACAATGTTTGAACGGCGGCTTCATAGCAAATAAAAACGATGGTACTTCACATCCATGTAATCAAGCATGGCCAGCAAGTCCTGTTTTTGTTTGTCAATGTTTGGCCGATTCTGAAGCTCTCGAAAAAGGTCCCAGTCCAATAACTGTATTAATTAATAGGCCTTCTTTGAATATTTTTAGTTCCTTCCACTGTTCCAATTCGTTCAGAGTGAGGCGAGTCTTGATGTTTGGAAATCCGGCTCTTCATATCTGTATCCAGGGTAATGTGCTGATGTCAACCCAGTCGTGATTTGTCACTGGATTTAGCCATGTCTTTGAAATCAGCAGAGAGCATTTTGACGGTTTGGAATGGTTGAGGACCCTTTGCTTCACGAATCATGTCTGCGACCATAAATTTACACACTTTCTTTCTCTTGTCGATTACGTCCTTCTCCATGTCAACGACTCAATTATTGTTGTGGTATCTCCATTTTGAAAGTGTGAATATGGGGCAAAGTCATGCACCATAAAAGGGGGAAGTCTCCGCACTATAAACGGGACAAATTTCCATTGCCCTATAAGTGAGCGATCCAAGTTTCCTATACCTAACCTAAGACAGCAAAAGTTGGGTTCGTTTATAGAAGACTGCTAACTACAGTAATTTAAGGCAATTTAATTGGTATGACGGCGGGTTACCAGACTCCTCGATCTTACAATAAGAATTATTACCTATTTTTCCCAGTCCGAAGTTAAAGTAGCCTTTCTATTTTTTCTAATACAGATTATTGTAAAAGCTTACTAATTGGTTCTTTTTGTCTACTTCCTGACAAACTTGAAGCGAGGCAAAACCACGATATGCTCGGACAATGAAAACCCCGCGAATTTTGTTTGAACTAAAACTTCAATTCTCAAGTACTAATTGGTTAAATTTGGCTCCTTATTCCCTGGACGTTAACCATAATTTATACCAAAACACCGCAATCTGAGTTATTCCATTCTTTTGAAAAATTAAAAACCAAAAAATTCGGCTGTTTGTTCCCACCTACCCTACCAGTTTGATCCTATGTTAATCTAATCATATCTCTACTATTTTGGAGATATAACTTCCATTCAAACCTCTATGGTGATCAGCCCCTGAGGTACTTACATTTTAATGTATTATGGTCAGTTTTCTAATAAGTCTCGGGGTTAGGTAGGTTAAAAACTATTATCTGACTAACAGCACTGCAGGTCTCTTGTGATTCATCGAACTACTCTTGGCTTATTTTATCTAACAGCTTGGATATATTCCACATGAGTGAAATAAAATAACAATCCCATAATGGTTTTGGAGGGAAGGGGACAAGTGGAAATTTCGAGGCCCAATTAGTTTCCTTCCTCTAGATTCTGATGAGGCACTTGAAGTTTTCTGCTTGTCACCTCCTCGTCTCGTGAACGCGATAAATTTTTCATTGCCGGCCATAAATGATTCAGTTTGTTGCCGTGTTTGATCGAAGCTGGAGTGCGGTGGAGTGTTCAGTTTATTGTTTAGAAATTGGTTCTTTTGTGGCGCCTACATTCTGCTATTGCTCAAGTTGGGTTAATTTCCAGGACGTGATGATTTGACTCGGTGCCAAAGGGAGAAATCCGGGGTTAGTGAATACTTTTACTTATTGGCGGTATATAATATTTGCATGATTATGTATTTAGCAAAAACCATGATCGTGCTAGCAAATTTTTATGTCAACTATTAATTTTATGTAAAAAATTCTTGTTCTAAATAATACTTGGCTACTCAAATAAAGCATTTAATTTTTGTGGATTTTCAGCACTATTTTATGAAATTTAAGTACATTTTCAGAATAATTTCAGCCGCAAATTTTCCAAAGATTTGTTTAATAGTTGATAAACTTTTTTTAAACGAAATTCTGCTTTAAAACTATGAAAAAACCGACATTGTCATTGGAGATGTCTGAAATGAATTTTGCACTCCATGTTGTTTTTGTAGTATAATACTTTTCACATAACTCCTTCAAGACAAGAAGACGCTCGTTGGGCGACCCGCAGTGCCGTTAGGTCGTGCGGGCTATTGCCTACCCGTTATCGACCGAAGGAGCGACCGTACGTTCACACATTCGGCTCGAAATGTATTCGAAACGTTTTCGGTCAGAGAAACAAAACATTGATCGCTTAGTGTAGGCACATAGTTCATATTCGCTTCTGATTGGAACTTGTCAATTTCAATAATCATAATGAACAAGTAGAAAATGTTCTTTTGCAATGTTTGTCTTCTAAAGTTAGATGTACTCAAAACTACTACCTATTTGTTTGAAATGAGAAGACTCCTTGATTCATACGTTTCTGTGTATTCTGGTGAGATTACTATTTGATCGAGGGGTTGAGTGCGATAACTCGAGTTCTAATTGCTTATTGCCCTATCATCTCATCTCAGGTCGTTAACTTCCGATCGAAGTATTTTTTTAATCTAGAATTTTGCAAACTAATAACAATGAGCGGATGAAATTTCCCGTTATAAATAACTTGAGGTTTTGAGCTTTTTTAACCTCTGATCAACTTTTTTTAAATACCAGAATGTAGGTGACTTGTTGACCAAACTTTTGGCTTGTGGGCCTTCTGGAGTAATGAAGCGAAATGTCAAATCGCTATAGTTCATTCGATGTACCATTGGAAAACAGTTTTAGAACGTCCCTCTGAAGATGGGCAATGCTTGGAAAAAAGGCCCAGTAGAATCGGTCCATGGTGGTGTAGGACAGCCCAATCCAGATAACAAAACAGTATAATATGAATCCGATATCAATCTAATATACCTACACCGAATGTTGGGAAAAACTCGTAGGTACATTTCTTAACCGATTTTCGAAATAATCTTTTTGCTGATCCCAGTTTTGGTCTAGTTGTGCTACAAACTTCATACATTTTGAAATACTTGATGTAATGCTAAATTTTATCAATTTTGAAACTGATTTTTCTGAACTAAATATATCCGTTTTTCTATACGGTTTAGTCGTTAGGTAGGACGTTGAGAATGCCGGATTCTTTTCGGAAGTGATGAGGAGGATAGTATTAATTTTGTCTGCCTTTTTCCGCAAATTTTCTTTGTTTCTATTTTTCAATCTGTTCATGGAGGTAACTTCATGCCTGTTACTTATTTGTGTTGTGTTACACTTGAGGCGTACATCCAGTAAAATCATGATCTGAAGGCTGTTCTCACCCTCAACATCATGTACCTACGTTCAGTTTACTGCCTTATTGGCAGTAATAAAAATAAAAATTTGGAATAAGGTTCTTAGGAAAAAGAGTAGGGAAGGGGTGTGTAATTTAGTGAGAGAAATTGGACTAAGTATACCTTATTATGGGAAATTTCGGATAAACTCGGTAAAATTCTGTCGTCCAGGGGTTTCAACGTTGGGTTTAAGAATAAGAATAATCTCAAATCTTCTTTGGGTACGGTTAAGGATAAAATTAACGTTCAGGATAAAAGTGGGTTTTACAAACTAAAATGTTCTTGTGGGCTTGAGTACTGTGGTCAAACTGGTAGGAAATTTAGGGAACGAATAAAAGAGCATGAAAAGGATTTCAGGGACAACAAAGGTGATTCTGCCTTTGCAAGTCATCTGTCATTTGAGCTATGGATCCAATCATAGCTTCAGTTTAGATCTGACCAACAGGCAATATATAGAATTTCCTCACTTTTGTCCAAAGGGAGGTATTTTGGATGTGCTAGAAAAATTCGAAATTGTTAAAAGTGATAGGTCAGGAAAATGTTTAAATGATGTCATTCCCCAAAATATTTCACCATTATTGGGTTCTTTCTTGCAATAAGTTTGGCTCCGCCTCTCCAAAATGATACTGTTAGTGCCCCATTCACTTTGTAAGCCTTGAGTGACATTGGTTGGTCCTCCCGCCCCTTTCACTTCCTTGTGTCAATAGGATTTCATCTCCTCTCACTTGATCCTATATAAGATATGCTTTCTGTGATGTACTTTCAGTTCATGTTTGTTACTGATGATGAACTAACCGTCGAAATCGATTTAACAGTGTAACTATTTACTTTCGTGGAAATATAGACAACGTTCTATCTATCGTTTTATTCGGCATCGAGTCATTATCGCTGGACTTCAAGGCAGGTGTTATCTTGTGGACTTTGATGGGGATCCCCTGTCTCACCTCGGAACCATAACAAACACATCCACACTCAGTCAACAATTATTCTTGCCTGGACTTCAGACTCAAGGCAGGTGTTATCTCCTGGACGTTTGATGGGGTTGCATCCCCCTGCTCTCACCCTCGGAACCATAACAAACACATCCACACTCACTCGCGTCAACACGCCACAAAACTTACGACTTCTACATTCTTGGTGTTTGGCCTAAACAGCAGATTCACGACAACAATTTGTTCAGTTCAGTTCAGTTGTACAAGCCAGTTTGCGCAAACGGCATGAGCGTTGAACGGGCCTTAAGGACGTCACTGTAATGCATTTGTTGCCAGCACGTTATTTCAAAGAAAAATAAATTGTGTTAAGAGCAGCGACCCCATCACTGTGGCCTCTCTTCGTAAGATATTGTTTAAAATAAAATCAATATCGCTACAAATGATTTGTAACAAATCTAAACTCAAGTCTAATGAGGTCTACTGTAAAGTGAGCTAAAGTGTCAAAAGGTTATTGACCGAATTCAATTATGCTCCTTCTTTCTGGCCTTAATGATGCACGTTCTGCAGCTACAACTCCATTTATATTGATTTGGCGCCTAAGGCTGATGACTGTTTTTGTCCTCCGAAGCAATCACAGCTTGTATTCCTCTCGAGATCTTGTCGATCCCCCCCATTCGCCTCATTTATAAACCAGTCGTTATCAGTGTTACGTACACGAGGGCAAATGCCTCGACAACTCAGCTCGGGTAGTCGATTTCCGAGAGCGTTTATCCTACTGTCTCCGTCCTCGTTTCACGTTGGCAATGCACCTTCGGACATGCGCCGTCAATGGAAATTCGTTTCGCTGTGTTTCAACCCTTTGGGTCGTCTTCTTCAGTCCCACAATCCGGAGGTGATCGCCCGGTGAGTGTTTCACTGACAGCATTACCTTACCCTCCTCACCACTTACGCCATACTAATGGTAGAATCAATGAAACCTGGCGAGTGCAGCTGGTACAGATATCTGTGTTTGATAGCCCAACCGATAAGAAAGACGAAAATGCTCCATTCGCGTGAAATGAAAAGATCAAATGTCATGCAGCGACCGTTATCCTAATACTTATATGTTAATTTTTGAAACTTAAGGATTTGAGCACCGTATGCGCTCAAATGGTTCACCACAAATTTTATGGAAAAATCTTGTTTTGAATAATAACGTTTGGATTTTAGCATTTTTGCAGGTTTTCATATTTTGATGAAATTTGAGTACACTTTCAGCATAGGTACTCTAGAGCATGAATTCTTAAATATTCTAGTTCATAGTTTAGACGATTTCATTGGATATCGAAAGTTACCTCTGCTTTTTAGAGTTTTTATCGATTTTTAAGAATTTTTTATAAATTTGACCAATTTATTGCACTACGAAATTAATGTTCAATGAACTCATGTTTTCTTTTGGAATTCTTGATTCCAATTAGAAAGAGTGGATTTTCCCCATATTTCTGAGGTCATAGCAATAGCCTAGTTTTCTACGAATATTCTTGAGACATTCACATTTTATTACAAAAAAACAGCGGTTTCTGTTAGTTTCTTTGAGAGCTGTGGCTATAAACCGTGGTAAAGGTTGTGATGAGCTTCAGATATTTGATTATTTGTCAAAAATTATTCCATATCACTCAAAAAGCTGATAGCTAATATGTGAGTAATATTTTGTTTCCAGATCCCCACCAAACATTTTCTGTTTTTCAATAATTTTGCGTATCAATAATAGGTAATTTTGTTCTTTGGATCACCAACCTCTTCTAAAGAATTTAAAATGTAATTTATCCATCTACAGTATTTTGATATCGTAGTAGTTGCAGTAGTTGTTGTGCTTGGTAACATATTAGTGATGCCTAAATCAAACTTTCAGCAGGTATTATACATAATAGCAAAATTGAACTATAGAAAAGAAGAGGTAGATGTTACTGATGATTTTTGAAACACTATTCCAAAATTCGAATTTCATAAACCCTCTCATGAGTGAGTCACCAGACAAACGGCCAGAGAAGACGTCAGAAAACTCGCCAATATCAAATAACCGTTCCAAATTTGAAACGTCCCCAAAAGCGGATGGTGTATCAAGTGCAGATACTGCCATTAGAACGTTCAACTTAGATATCCCGCCTAAGCCGTCTAAATCCGGTAGCAAATCCAAACCTGACCCTCATTCAGAATTTAAAAATGCATCCGATCCCACTTCGAACTTTGAAAGGCCAGTACCAAATCGTCCCAAATCTGAAGCTCACCCAAAATCCAATAACAAATCTGTTAACCATGCTAAATCGGATAACTTGAGCAAGGTTAACACGTCAAATAAGGATGCCAAAACGCCTGAATTAGGTACGCAGTATAAGTCTGTCAACCCGCCTAAAACGTCCAAACCCAACAGCAAATCCAAGTCTCATCATCATTCCGGAGCACAGAACCCACCCAAGCCCACTTCAAATCGGAATTTGCCAATCAACGCACCCAAATCAGCTCACCGTTCCAAATCGGATACTGAGACAAAGTATAACAAGACGTCCAAGTCAGCTCACGATTCCAAATCGGAAAACTTTCCCAAGCCTGGCACATCAAATCAGGAGCATCGGACCGGAACGACTAAATCAGATAACCAGTCCAAATCAGAAACCCCATCCAAGCCCAGCACATCAAGTCCAGAAATTCCAGTAAAACCCCCCAAACCAGGCGGTCGCTCCAAATCTGATAACTTGCCTGAGTCGGGAAACCAGTCAAAATCTCAAAACCAATCCAAATCGAGCACCTCTCACAACCGGCCTCCTCCTTCTTCTATACCTAGAGTGTCCACGAGCGCCCCAGTTTCAAGATCTTCCGAACACAGCACAACGGACATCAGTGTTGCTACATCAGTCAGTGTAGATTCCTTGCTCAAAAAAACTCACATGAAGAACAGGTCGTAAGTTTATTTTCACTAGATTGGTTGAAACTTGAGACCTCTCCGGTTTAAATATTAATTTAATATTTCTCTTTTGAGAGCCGGTATATGAATGGCAGATGTCTACCGTCGTTAACCAATACACTTCTACTAACCAGTTTCACTTACCTTGAGCTGTAGATTCGAAGCTCGTGCTTCAATTTAACTTGCTGCTCAAAGTCTGACTAAGGGGCCGCGATTTTTCATTTACATAGAGACCATAATTGTTAGGTGCTAATGATTTTACGTAAAGGTTTATTATTTCTGGTAGCCCTTCGCTGGTTTATAATCCAAATCATTAAACAGAGCATGTAGCGTAGACGTAAGCATCTCATAGACCTGTAGGTATACCCACAAACAGGGTGTTACACCTAAGTGAGTGACCGGCAGGTACCAATTCTATTAACCATTTCTGAAAAAAAAAGAAAAATCATCTCATTTAGGTAGTTTTTGAAATAGTCAGTTATAGGATTTTTTTTCCTGTTTTCGACTTTAACTCACTAAAATTATAATAACTCCCTCAATCGAAAGAGTAATTTCAACTTTGATTATACCATTTGAAAGAACGTTGAATTTCCTATCCCACTGATGAAACGCTGCAAATTCTTTCACTGGGGTTTATTATTCAATGATTCATGATTTGAATTTCTACTAAGCTTTGGAGTGTGCGTGTTTCACAGGTGATAGAGCGATTATTGAATTTCAGGAGATATGCATAGAGCACGTAAATCTGTTCTCAACCAAAATACCTATTTGGATTGATCAGTTGATCATATTTGTGTGCCTCCTGAAATTCAATAATCGCTCTATCACCTGTGAAAAACGCACACTCCACGTGGTAGAAATTCAATTCATGAATGCAAGCCAAATGAATAAAATTGAATAATAAACCCCAGTGGAAGAATTTGCAGCGTTTTTTTAATGGTTTTTTGATTTTATGGGACCTTGTGACACGTACATACAGCGTTTTGTTTTGTCTTGGGCCTAGGTGTCTCTGTGGGGCAAAACGTTTCTCTTGTGACCATGTGTGTATACCATATTCATATGGGGCAAAATTTTCCTGCTGAACGCGGGGAACAAACCCGAGAACCTGTGTTTGTGAGTCCCGCACGAAACCCTTGCGCTAAGGTTTTTTTTAAAACTTAGTTTATGAATAAAATTGAATAATAAACCCCAGTGAAAGAATTTGCAGCATAAGATCATGCCATACATCGGGAATGGTTTGAGCTACAGACCTGGGGAGGGCCTCATTCGATTACCCATGGAAAGTTCTTAAAAAAAGTCCATATTTAGGCCGCCTTGGTTTTTTTTTTTTTAAAGTTTTTAGGGATTTTACAAAACTTTGACAACCACCCTTAAGTGGCACTTTTAATTAAGTGAGAGAGCTGGTTAAAGAATTGGGGCGTTGTCGGACCAATATGGATTTTTCCTGAAAATTTCAGATTTTTTGCTTCAGCCGTTTGGGAGAAAACGTGTGTACGGCGTACGGCGGACGGACGGACAAATTTTTATTGCAGATTTGGATTCTACACCCTTTGAAACGTAAACCATGAAATTTTCAGGGGGGGATAGACATTTTTTTTAAGAGCGATTACAACGGTTTATTATTCATTCATTCATTCAACAAATACGAATCATAAAAACCGGTTGAAAATTGCAGCCGAATCAAAGCATTGTTTCGCGAAAAAACACATGTTTTTTACACATTTTTTTCCAAATAAACATGTTTTTTTGTGAATAAGCACGTTTTTTGCGGATAAACGCGTTTTTTCTGCTATACCCCGAAGTTTGTTGCACAGCTAGAGTAAAATCGTAATTGAACAAAAAGTGGTTTATAAAAGAACTGCAGGCTGGGCAGGGTTGACAAAATTTGTCACACACGCACCTATCGTTTTTTCACGGACTCGGTTTTAGAATGTTCTGCAATGGATTTGAATGTAGTCATTTTTTTCTCGTGTGTGTTGTCCCAAACTCCACTGGAACAATTCTCATAGGCTGGCTCAGACTGGCGCAAGCTTTTCTTCCGAGGGACGACCCAAAAAACACTTCTAATGCTTACCAATAAGGTTAATAACGAGCGTATTCCTTCTTTTACAACTACGTCTTAAAAACTGTAGGTATGATATGAATGGATGAGTAATCGCATTGTAGGAATTCACTATTGACAATTGATCGCATGATCCGCATAAAAATAACAATGGTCGATGTTACCGGAGCTTTTCCACATCGAACATCGAAACACCGATAACCCGGCGGCCACCTGTTTGAATACGACATCGATTTACGGGAAACGATTCGCCTTCCAGTTCGTACGGAAATCGTCCGAGTCCCCGCGTTTCCTTCTCCGTTGCACGTCACCGGAGGAGGGGGCGCCCTGGCCGCGATCGTCGGCGGCGGAGAGGGGCGCCCCGAGCGTCAGTCCGCGGCCAGCCCCCGAGCCTCCTGGTATGGAGGACGATCAGCAGCAGTTGGAAGAGTGAGTCTCTTTGTGTATCGTCTATTTGTTGGTGTTTCCCGACTCCGGTTCTTTCTCGCCGACGAACGTCTTCCTCCCCCGTTACGTAACCCCGTTCGCGTCGGTGACCCGATCCCGACGTCTCCGGCCCCTTCGGTGACCTGCTCCCGACGCGGTTCTCAGCTGTGGCACGGCCAGATCATACTGACGTGGTCGTTTCCGAGGGAAAGCTTCTCCCACATTGTCCACGCTGCGCCGATAGTTTCCTATCCCCCCAGGAATACAAAACATCACTCTCCTTCACAATTGTCAAAATTTCCACAATTCATAAATCGTCATTATAATAATTCCTTACCAAACAGTGTAACCTCACGATACAGTTTCTATGTTTTCTACTTTGGATTTCTATTCTGTACGTATCTTCTGAAAATATCAGATTACGCTTACCAAAACATTTCCAGGAATTTCCGTAGTTTTGGTTTATTATTCAATAATAAACCAGCTCTTGAAAAAAAAAATTGTAACCCCCCCCCTGAAAATTTCATGGTTTACTTTTCAAAGGGTGTAGAATCCGAATCTGCAATAAAAAATTTTCCATCCGTCCGCCGTACGCCGACGACGATTTCTCCCAAACGGCCGAAGCAAAAAAGCTGAAATTTTCAGGAAAAATCCATCTTGGTCCGACGACGCCCCAATTCTCGAGCCAGCTCTCTCACTTAATTTAAAGTGCCCTTTAAGGGTTGTCAAAGTTTTGTAAAATTCCTAAAAACCTCAAAAAAAGTCAAGGCGGCCTAAATTTGGACTCTTTTTGAAGAACTTTCCACGAGGAATCGAATGGGCCCTTCCCCAGGTCCGTTGGTCAAACTATTCCCGATGTATGGCCCAATTTTTGGTACCAACATTTGCGTTATTTTGGTTTATTATTGTTTTTGTTTTGATATCAGTAACCTAGTGATGTAGTGTTGTAGTTATGCAGTAATGTGGATACTGGAGTGAACTCCTAAAAGGCTTTGTAGCCGATACACGGGTTGAAGCATTCTGATATGCATGAAACGCTGCAAATTCCTTCACTGGGGTTTATTATTCAATTGGCTTGCGTTCATGATTTGAATTTCTACTAAGCTTTGGAGTGTGCGCGTTTCACAAGTGATAGAGCGATCATTGAATTTTGGAGAAATCGTAAATCTGTTCTCAACCAAAATACCTATTTGGATTGATCAGTTGATCATATTAAATATGATCAACTGACAAATTTTTTGTGCCTCCTGAAATTACCATTCAATCGTTTCCTATCCCCCCAGTAATGACAAATTTATCAGAAAATATCAGATTACGCTTACCAAAACATTTCCAGGAGTTTTTTTTCTTTCAAAATGATTGCTTGTCACATTTATTTGCAAAAGCTACCGCAATGTCAATAAAAACAAAACGAGACGTTTCTCAATGGTCTTGCATATCAAGTCAGAAAATTAAAACACCCATAAATGTTGATTTACCACATCAGACAGACGATTTGGCGTAATTCGTAGTGTACCATAACTAGGCATCAAAAAGTTATGCGTGCTACCGCCCTATTATAGATAGATTGTCCTAAATTAATTTATGGGATTGAAGTAGCATGTATTTACGTATGTGTCACATTTCCAAACAGGTTTGACCAACGATTGACAACTAAGGTATTAAGTCCAACAGTCAGAGATGCAAACTCGTGTGATAGTTGGGCGGTTCGATAAAAAAAACGTAAATTCTACTCCCTTTTGTATGGACTGCTTGCTTTATACTTACGGAAGTTGAAGACTTTTTATTGCTCAACAAAAGAAAATAAGGATACATTTTGCGTTAACTCGTTCATCTGCGCTGTTCGGTGTACCGTTTTCGGCTACAAACTATGATCCGCATCGTCCCCTGTGAAATATTTTTCTTTCTTCAAATCCCCGATTTTTTTTTTCTCGTAGTCCCCTATCAACACTAAAATCCTTAATTTCTTCTGCCCCCATTAAATTCAGTTGATTGAAATTATTTTTCCAGTAAACCCCCCTCCTGTATATTTTTGTAAACCTCCCTCAGTATATTGTATTTTCTTAATTTCTGTGACTTTCCGCTCGTTGATTGTAAATTGTGCTTGGCCGTATATAAATAAATAAATAAGTAAACCTGAAACTCGATTTTGGTTTCCTCAGATGGCTGAGGCATTGTTTTCACCTCGGGTAGATGATAAATCTTTACCACCAAATCAACATTTCTGCTAGCATTCACCGCCTTAGACCATTCTTAACGACTTTAGTTTCATTGTCTGTATGTCTGTGTGTGTTCATCCGTCATGTGCCTCCCAATCCTTGTAACACACTCGATTCATTCATTACGTCTTATTTTGATGAAATTTTCATCTAATTTGCGGAGCAGATAGTCATTCACGAATTATGTGGCTCAGAAGTCAACGCTTCCCTCTGCGCATGGGTGTTTAGAAAATCCACCAAGCCTAATTTACTCAGGTTCTGAAGATCCAATCTCGCTTAAATTAGAACGTAATTGGAGAAGAACGGTTCAATAACCTCATATACATTTCAATAGGATCGTATCATTAGTAGCTGATGGGTTATTATTTCTATATTTGAATAACTCTTCTACGCAAATCACTGATTACTGTACATTAGACGGAATGTTATCTGATCTCGGCATCTACGCTTCACTTACTCAAAATTGTTCAAGTTTTGAAAAACTTGGTTTCAAATGGAACTCTTGAAAACAAACTTGCATTGCAATTATATCAGATGATGATATCCTTACATAGTACTAGGCAATTTTCACGTTGTCCAAGCACATTCACATTCGGGATGACGTTATTTTTCACTCCTAAATTTTACAGGGAGGGAACGGATGAACGTTAAGTGGTCCGGGTGGGCTCATTCGATTCATGGAAGGACATCCATCAATAACGAACATAAGAGCTTTAGTGTTATTCCGAAAGTTGTCGGTATTCTGATGTTTCATTGGTTCGGTCTTTGATTTCACCCTTTAGCAGATAGCCGTGCCGAGGATTCGGTCCCAATTACACACCAGATCTAATTTTTTACCCAAGTTTAATTAATTTTTGTTCAGTTGTTTCGGAGAAAAGCTCCGGACTGCGTACGAACTGATGTTTTATAATTCGACTTTCTGGTTCTACACATCTTGAAACGACAAATTTTGAGGGGTTACATTTTTTTTTCTTGGTCGATTACAAAGGTTCGTTATTGTAAATAAACTACAAGTGGACAAAGAGGGAATGTCTGATTTTTCGGGCACCATATCGAGAATCCAGAACAATTTCAGAAGTGTTTTCTGCGAGGCTGTTTTTGACCCAACTGCATGAACTTCATGAAGTTTTTTTCCCTTTATTAATTTTACGCATCTTGAAACATAAATCAACACAACTTAATTGAGGAGGTTAACAATTATTGTTTTTGTTCTTGAGAACGATTAAAAAGATTCATTACAGAAATAGTAAACATGCATCTAATTATGCATCCAAGTTGTTATTACGGATACTGCAATGTTAATCTCACGTTGACGCGCCTCCGTGTCATTGGCGAAGGGGGTTCATGAATAGAAATCGATGTCCCGCCCTCAAAACTCTTCATGTTCCGAGGAACTGTGTCATTACCATTCTCGCGTTCAAATTATATTGGCGCGAGCTCCCATTATCTCCCGTTGCGCAAGCCTCGTAGAGCGAGTTATCTCCGTCTGCCTCACAACTCGTCAAAGTTTACCTACTCGTTACTTTTATTAAGGTCTTGAAAGTTTCGACTTTCCCAACATCATGAAGGGCTAGGGAATTTACGCACTGAGCCTGACAACTGTTTTCTGGATCACCCATAAAGACTGTGTCTCATATTGTGAGGATGGAGAACAACACTCTCCTTCCATTTTCTATCACTGCAATAACATTCAGTCGAAAATGTTGAGAAAGCGTTTAGAACGTATTACTCTATTATTGTAATAATGCTCAGGTCAAAAGCACGGTAGGCAATCAGAAAATAAACAAAACAAATAGGAGTTAGATGGTCAGCTTAATAAATAAGTCAAATGAGCTAAAGAAATACTGTTGTAGATAAGCCAGAACGACTATGTTGAAAGACAGATTTGCTCCACCATAAGTGAAAATGAACAAGCATGGGCATTTTAGAGACTCTGAAATTAGAGTACGCAACTTTAATTTAAATACCTAGTGGTAGTTCGGAATTACCCCAGCACCAGAAGATAGGCTAAATACAGTGTGGGGAGGTAGAGAATTTTAATAATACAAAATTCAACAAGCATCACCTACTTATGAATTGAGGAAGAAAAATTACAAAGATTAAATAAAAATGTAGTCTTCTGTTGGTTTATTATTCAATAATAAACCATTGTAATTGCTCTTGAAAAAGAAATGTTTTAACCACCCCTGAAAATTTTATGGTTTACGTTTCAAAGGGTTTAGAATCCGAATCTGCAATAAAAAATTTTCCGTCCGTCCACCGTATGCACGATTTCTCCCAAACGGCTGCAGCAAAAAATCTGAAATTTTCAGGAAAAATCAATATTGGTCCGAAAACGCCCCAATTCTTTAGCCAGCACTCTCACTTAATTTAAAGTTCCCTTTAAGGGTTGTCAAAGTTTTGTAAAATCCCCAAAAACCCCAAAAAAAAGTCAAGCCGGCCTAAATTTGGACTTTTTTTGGAAGAACTTTCCATGAGGATTCCGTGAGGAAAGAAGTTGGGCGGTATTAACAATTTCAAACGCTTAGGAGGTATTAGGAGGCTAGAAAGTGACAAGAGCTTTCCTCGCCTTTATTTCTAAGGAAGTTGGGCAGTATTTCCAGTTTCAAACGCTTAGGAGGTATTGGAAGGGTAGAATCTGCCTAGTTCTCACCTGGCCCTCATTTCTGAGGAAGTTGGGCAGTATTTTCAGTTTTAAACTCGTAGGAGGTATCAGGAGGCTATAATCTGACAAGAGCTCTCCTTGCCTTCATTTCCAAGGAAGTTGGCCAGTATTTTCAGTTTCAAACGCTTATGAGGTAGTCGGAGGGTAGAATCTGACAAGAGCTTTCCTGGCCCTCATTTCTGAGGAAGTCGGGAAAGTCAGGAAAGAATTTTCAGTTTCAAACCCTTACAATGTATTAAGAGGGAAGAATCTGACATGAGCTCACCTGGGCCTCATTTCCAAGGATGTTGGGCAGTCAAGTCAGTTCAGAAAATGTAATTGAATATATTGCAATGACGGGTGATGTACTCAATAAAAAATTGAAATGTTTGAAAAAAAAAAAATGTATTTCAACACACATATACCAATGACGGCCAAGGTTTCAATTCGAAATATAGTAATAATGCAACTTGAAATAAATCCACTTATTTTTCAAAACTAAGTACCACATGAAAATATAATGAAAAAGCTCGGAAAATACCTTCGAAATCAGCACTAATTCGGTGAAATGAGAAGTAGTGAACTAGAAACGAATTGTATCAACTAAAACTTGGGAACATAATGTAAATAAATACAATATAAATTCACAAAGAAAAAATATTGGTAAGATCCCCTGGGAGAAAAAAGCTGAGATGTTTCAACAAAAAAAAAAAAAAACAATGATGGGTGTTTCGTGTAGGAACTATCAAATTTCAAATAACATAGATACATTTGCTCGGTGGTATTTGTCACAGATCGACATGCTATGCTGCAAACAAAGAAAATTATGGCACGTCGTCTTCATTCTTCTCTGATAGAGCAGCCCTGAGGTCTTCAGCCTCTTTCTCATTCGCCGAATCATAAATCCGGCGATGGGATGCCATTCTCCTGTAAAAATAAAAGAAAAACAAACTTCTTAGAAAACACAATTACCGTGGATGCGCGCGGTATCTGATAGATACATCCTGGGTTTTAGTGCAAAAAAAGTTACTCTGCGGGTTAACCAAAATGTGATGCACTGCTTCATTTGCCTGCAGAATCATCCAAGAGGAAATTTTCCAGCTAAGCACATACCTTCAGACTTATTATACCACCGTACCATTTGTACTCAGAATCAAATCATCCAACAAGAAATTGGATAGTTTTGGCCCGAAATTGACATATTGCGATATCATTACTCTGTCCTTTACAGTTTGACTGTAATCTTCGCAATCGTATGCTATCATCCCTGTGATATTTTATTATTCTGCCTTTTTTCTCTGATTTATTTGCTTAGCACTTGATGTTTTGTCGCGTGGTACTGTTTTCAGCTGGGATCAATGTGCTTTATTGATTTCTAATGAATGAAATGACATTTTTCTTTTAGGTTGATGTTTAATGTACGGTCTTGTCCACTGGTTTTCTGATATAGATATTTTTATCTCTTTAAATACAGAATTAGGTACATAAATCAAAGGAGATTCCGTATTACTCAAATATCCCCCTTTCTCACCTGACCACCCCAGTCCGCCCCAATAAGTAAAGAATATTGTTGTTCTGCAATACCGAATATCGTGTCGAAGGCGATCCTCTTATAAGACGGACTGGAATGTACCTGTAGGTCAGGTCAGTGAGTGTTGAATTATGAACGTAAGCAGAAAATCGATAGTGATCGATGTCCAATTTATTATGATGAAAGGCCTCGAGTGCAAAGCCAATAATACCGATAAAACTGGTGCTCAAGTTACGCCTCTTTAATAACTTTCAAGTTTCGTTTGAGGGTCAACAGAGTTGACTACGGACATCTTCATCCACCAAATCATGAATATTATAATAACAGTTGCCAACCAACTATTCTTTACGGGGTACAAAGTAGGCCCCCAAAAGATGAAAATTGATTTGATTGGACATATCTATACAAAGTTACCGTTTAATTTCAATTAGATTTTCGAGAGTTGGAGGTCAGACTGAGTTTCGTTGCAGTATCAAAATTAGTCTCGGCGCATTTGCGATCGTAAACTCCTTCATATGAACAGTCATGATTCTCATTGTTGCATTCAATTTCTACCAAGTTTCCAGAGATCGGGCGGGTTCAATCTAAGCATTCCTCTTAGGGTTCTTGCACATATAATCTCTGAGAGTTAATGCGAAACTGAAGTATAAACCTTCTGCAGTTTTCATCCAATCTCGACTTTATCCTTCGGATAACTTTGACACTCACTTCAAAATTCGATAACTTTGACATAAAGTCAGAGGGACATAAGTTGAAGCCCATGCTTTTTGATGAAGTAAATTATTTGTCAATATCATTCTGTCATTATTCGACTTCTATTCGCACAGCTGTGCAATGACAGTGGCTACTTGAAATTATGTTAAGTTACTTTAGATGTGATAAAATTTCGTCGAGGGAGTGCGAAACAGGGACTTTGAGTTATAATTAAATTGTTGCCATTTTGATTGTGGAAGGTATGCCCAGCTGAATTGCTTCCCTGAGAGTACAAACAAAAATCCACTGCCAAGGAGATGGCACAGTAGCTTCCTCGTTACATCATTTATCATATGAACTAAATTGAATCAAAATTCAAAAAATTTCACGTTAGCGTATGCGCTGATCATATTGAGATGAAATTCCTATGGGACCTCAAGAGACCTTATGCGCATAATCCCTCAAAATTAGAGCTAAATTCGTTCAAAATTGTGGAGGTTATGGCTGTAACAAGGAAATGCGGACAGAGAGACCGACAGACACTCAGACAGACCGACAGACACTCAGACAGACACCAAATTTGTTCAGGAAGCTATGAAACGCAAAATACGAGTGGAAATTTGAATTCGGGCAACTCAAATTTTTTGGCTCCCGAAAGTGAACACAAGGCTTCCGCTGCTTCGCAGACTCGGAAGCAAAAATCACGTTTTCTTCAGGTTATCCTCTCTAAAAATTATTGAAATTCTTAATGTTTCCTAAATCTTCTTTAATATATAATAATAAACCAAAAGTACGATGTCAACCAAATCTGATGTAAACGTATCAATAGGGAGTGTTACAATGGTTTGCTGACATACGGACGGACACGAAGCAAAAGTTGTCCAGAACCAGGCAACAAAATTTCTGTCTGATTGCTTTTTTCCTTTCGACGTTTATGAATGTTTGAAACTAAAAAAAGGAAATGAATGCAAAAACTACGACAGCGAACATATACCTTGTCAGATACGCGACTGTGTGAATTCATCTGAATCATCTGGAGGTGGGCTATAAAACAAGATTAAATGATACCGAAATATCGATGTATCGCTTTGAATGACTAGTTTTTATTCAACACTGCTCACAATAGTTAAAATTTCATTTCGTTTAGCTGCTTTCACTGATTAGCACAGCCGTATAAGTAACAAACGTTGTGTTATTGCTTAATTCGATGGCCAGGCGGAGCGTGACGTTTACTTAAAAAATAAGAACCATCATTCTGGCTTTATGAAAAAACTGGAATACAGGTATTCGTAAATCTACTCCATAATTTCTACTCCATTTTCCAACTTCTTGTTTTCTGATATTTGCGATGTCGCAATGTTTGAGTGTGGAGGCTGTTCAAATATTAAAACTTGAAGTTTATGCTAATAAGTTTTCGAAGATAGTTGTCATTATTTACGTAGATACGATCTTTGAGGAATTTGATGTGTCCAACTTCCTCTTCAACACTTCACAATTGATAGTCATGAACGTGTGTGATTTTTGGCCATTTCCTGTTATCTCTTGACCGTCGAACCAAAAGGAATCTATTGTTCAATTATTCTTTTGAAATTGTCAATTGATTGTCATGCATTACTGGAATATAAATGGTGCTCTTTTTAAGGCGTCTACAATACAATTACGAGTTAAGGGAACGCCGAGATCAGATAATTTACCTCAGACTAAGTCGAGGAAACAGATCAGTGATTTGTGTGGAAGGGTTATCAAATACAGATGTAATAAACCGTTATGTAAATTTGCAAGGTTGTTTGATGTAGTTGAAACCCTTGGGTTCAAAATCTTAGCGTGCCAATACTGTTCAATCAATGAAATTTATGTATTACCATGGATGTATCCTGAACGCTGGAGGTTCCTTTGAATTACGAATGTAGAGGAAACGCGGGTTCCAAAACCTCAGTTTAGTTTATGCGATCTATTAAAATTTAATGTAGCTGATTAGAATAGGTAAATTATGATTCCTAAACTTTTGTATGCCACCAATTTGCCAAATGTTGCTTTAAATTCAACTAAAACGTGACAATTTTCGACTGTTCAGATCTCTTACTTCATTAGTGAATCTCAATACTGCATATACAGTCAAGAATATTGAAGATTTGCCGCTTTTCTTGTTATCTATTGGTCGGCAAATCTAAATGAAACCCGGAGTTCCGTTGATGTAATGAATGATGTATTAGTCGTAGCAACACCCGGTTTATCTGGTACGTTCGACCTCGGGAACGCGATAAGCCGGCAACAAGGACGACTTGGGTATTGGGCAAGATTCACGGATAATTCTCACTAGTAATAAGAGTTGGACACCTATTGCTTTCGATTTACCTAAGATCGAGCATGTCTTGTGAGTACTTTTGAACGCTTAAAAATTGGCGCGTCTACCTATTGTTCACTCGAACGGTCAGCCCTGAAGGAGTCCTTTTGGATACAAGTCACACAAAATTGAAAATTCCACCCCAATCACTCTGAACTTGAAACATGATGTAGTGCGCGGTAAGAATCCACCATTTACAGATATGGAACCGATTTTGTTCAGACCCAGCCCTATCCGATATTTCCAATACTTAGTCTCATGTTAGGTAATTTGCGTTTTTGCTTATCCACGTCTTTCTCCTTTCTTAATTGTCATTAACCCTGTTTACATTGTCTGGGAATGCGGGCTTGACCCTCGATAGTTAACTTTACATTTAGATTGAAGATCGGCACAAAAACGTGATGTAAGAGAATTACGAGGAAAACCTTCATGCCAGACAAGAAGATCCCCGTTTGTTAAGAAATGAAGATATATCTTCAATTCATTTACCAGAATAGTTGTTTTCTTCCTAAACAATGCTTACCCTACCTACCCCTTCGCTGTAGTATTGAACTGAGCTTGTAACAAGTTTAGATAAATTGTTGATGCTTTAAAAAATCCTTGCTGAGCGCTTATAGTTCCTTAAATCTGATAGTTCTGCTCAAATTTAGTTGGGTCTTGATATGGCTGTACCACTCTGACTTGATTCAGATTAATGGTTGCCTCTGCGAACCGGTACGCTAATTTGAATTCCTTGCGATAAGCATAACCCCGTGAATATGCCTCTTTTCGCAACTCACACAGCGGAAATAATAGAGAAACCCTCTCTCGGTTCACTTTACTTTAGGTAGGTAGTACCTGCTTCTGGATGTATAGTAACCCTGGAGATACGCTTGAGTGCCGGAGCATCGAGCTTTTGTTCATGCTCTCCTGGTCTCCCATCGTGATTCACTTTTCTGGCCTAATACCCCCGAACCATTATTCACGCCTTCGCCCCAATTCCGACTTCGCAAATCGATAAACTTCAATCCCCATTTGAAGTCAGCTGACAACGCACCTCCTGCCCGGCTTAATTAAGTTCAAGTCCCATCGATTCCAACTCGATCGTATTTCTTCTCATCCACATTTTGTGTATTGACTGAAGTAGAAAAAGAGAATAATCCTATCTAGCGCCCTTCCGTGTTGTACCTTTTATCGAATAATAAACTTTTGTAGTAGTTCCCCGCGTTATTAGATACCCTCTGAGTGTTGCTTTTCAGACAGCTTTGCCTTATTGACCTCTTTGTTATCTTGGTCACTGCAAATCCGGTGACCTCTAACTGACAGCGGTGTTGTTGATGCTTGTTTAATATATGAAGTGAAGCAACTATCGTCGTTCAGGTATAACGGCTTCACATCCTCTAAGATCGACAAATCAAGATCACTCATATCGGACAGGACCGTCAACGATGTCAAACGTCTGAGAGACGGACTTGCGTTCTTGGATTTCCCTAGTCCATGGGGATATATAGTTTCATCTTTGAGCGAATATCAGAATATATTTTTCTTCAGTATGTTGAGATATAAGCCATAACTAGCCTGGTTGTGGGAGCTACCCATAGTAGGTATTTTTCCCTCTTCGTGCAAACAGAGGGAAATGGTTGATTGAGATCGTGAAGTGCTAACGGTGCTTTGCTTAGCTGTTGCCGGTTTATCCTGTAGCTGCATCGCTCCTTGTATGACAAAGACGTACGTTCGTCGACAGTACCAACTACACTTCAATGCAGATACCATGTAGGTTGTCTAATATATGAGTGCAGAAACTTCAATTTTTCGATAATTTCCTGGACGTTTGAGACACAAGATCCCTCTTACCAAGTTCCCTAATGGTAGGTTTAGATGCGATCTTTGAACAATCTTGCCTTCGTGTTTGCCTGTCTGTATCCGCGAATAACTAGCAAATCTATAACAAATTAAATACCGATTTTGTTGGAATTTCCTAGGAATGTGCTCGATCGTGCATACGTGCAATCATAAGATTCTATTAAGAACCGTGTTTTCTGCTATTTTATATTCTTTTCAAGAAAATACTTCCCGAAAATATCTGACTTCATCAAACTCTGTAAAATGTCTTGTTCTAATCCATCCTTCCTTGTCACTCTGAAAACTACTGGTTACCCAATTGATGATCATATAAACCGTACAGAGAGCACGCATATACCTAAGCTATTGTCATATTACGTATCATTTGAGGCTGAAATGAAATCTAAGGTGATTTCTATATAACTTATTCATTACAAAGCAATAAACGTTATAAACTGACGCGTGTAACCGTAGTATTCAACCACTCTGGGGGCATAGGTAAGTTCCATAAACTTCTATATGGCAAAATAAGACACATCTCCATTATGTGTTCTGTTTGAGGGGATTAGTCACCGTTAACTAGTGAATGTGAAGAGCTGAGAGTCTAGGGATGATATTTATTATAGGTGGTAATTCAAGAATTTGGGGTCTTATTTTCTACTACAGTTGTAAAAAAATATGATATACCTACATATAAATTCTCTAATTTGAGAAACTTTGCAGTTTATGACTATATTTACCGTTTATAACTTATGCAGCCTACTGATAAAACGGACAAAATAAAATAGGAAATCTAACGTTCTTTAATGGGTCAATCATTTTGCTTCCGAGTCTACCAAGGTAGCGGAAGCATTGTTTTCACTTTCGGAATGTGAAAAGTTTTTTGTCTCCAAAATCAAAAATTCCACTCGCATTTTGCGTTTTAGACCTTTCTGAATAATTTTGGTTCCGTGTCTGTCTGTCAGCAAATCCTTGTTACGGGCAAAACTACACGAAGTTATAGTCCGATTTTGATGAAATTTTCAGGGATTGTGCGAGTTGGGGTGTAGATGGTCCCCTATAGGTTTCATGACCCCCGAATCAATAGTAGCCTCTGCGCATGCGCAAACGTGAAATCCTTGTTACGCGCATAACTCCGGGAGTTCTTGACCAATTTCGATGAAATTTTCAGGGATTGTTCGGTTTGATGTGTAGATGGTCTCCTATAAGTTTCATGACCCCCGGATCAATAGTAGTCTCTGCGCATGCGCAAACGAAATCCTTGTTATGCGCATAACTCCGGGAGTTCTTGACCAATTCCGATGAAATTTTCAGGGATTGTTCGGTTTGATGTAGCTTTAGTCAATAATAATTTTCAATGATCTATACAGTCATGTTATGGATACGAGTAAGCTATGTGCCACACCCACTTTCCAGACGTTTTTTGTTTATATTTGGGCTGTTTATATCAAGAGTAGGGCTAGTACAATGCTAAACTTAATAATAAAATAGTTTTTTTTTTAAATCTTAAAAGTTGACACATTCTTAAAAAGAAGGCAGTGTCTAAAGTTTTTTAAGTAGAAAGTTATGTTGGAAACGACGAGGCAAATCAAACTTAGATAGACGACCAGCGGTTTCAGTTTTTGTGCAAATCCTTGTAAACGTTTTTCCAGATTGCTACACAACTTCCCTTGGACATTCCGAGTGTTGAAATAGTAAAAAACGGGGGAAGCCGGAAGTCAGTCCCCTAGACGAGAAAGCGGCCACAGCATTTTTCCCTCATTGTGTGAACTGAAGGAAAATGTTGATTGAGATCGTGAAGCTACGAAGGTGCTTCCCATAGCCCGCTCCTCGCGGCTCCTTACCAAACCTTCACTTCACTTTCCCTTCCCAAGACCTAACGGAATTCAAATGAAACGTTGTCGTTTCTATTCGTTTTGGAAGCCAAAATACCTTCGTTTTCGGATAATTTGGTTCATCTTGGATGACTTAGCTACAAAATTGATGTTCGAGGCTAACTCCTCTCGTGTTTCATGCGACTTCAACAACCGTGTTTCTAGGCTTGAGTTAAGGATGTTCCGTCCAAATTATTCCCAATCACTATCATCAAGTCTAAGTTAGTGTCAGATTAAGATATGATTATTGGATTGGAATCTAATTTTTGGGTTTAGGTCAGAAGAGAATTGAACAGTTCTTCCGGCAATGTATAAGATTGCTTGAAGATTGATGTTTGATTGGAGATAGGTCATCTTCAAGCTGATCTGAAGTATTTCAGTAACAGAATGTAATCAAGTTGAGGCGCTAAAATTTAGGATAGCTAGAATAAAATCTATTAGTTCGAAGGTATGGAGAAGTGTTGTTCAGCTGAGGGATCTCTTCGTCTAGTTTTTTCCCAAATACCTACGCTGATGACATTTGAATGGACCGGACTTCCTTTGGAACGGTAGAATTAGAAGGACGGGCTCAGAAGAAGGGCCTCTGAGTCTAATTTCTTCAAAAATCATCCAAAGGTGCCTTTGGGACACTAGAATAAATTACTGTAGTACACCTTGCAATTATCGCTAGGTACGTGGACGCATTGATCACAGAAAGACCGTAGCTACTAAAACTGAAAGTAAGCTACAAATGCGGCTGAAATTTCAATTGGAACACCTTTCGGACTCCTAAAACACAATTACAAGATACTCACTGATCAGCTAAGGGGCTTCAGTGTCTGGTTTCTTTCCTAATAGACCTACGGGGGTGAAGTTTGAAATGGACCCCTTTGTGACACTAGAATACAATTACTAGGTACGAGTGCACACTGATAATCTTAGGGGCCTTGGAGGACAAAGTTTTTCTAATCGATGTACATTATGAATTCCTACGTTAAATGCTATAATGCAACTCTATAGATGTATGGTGGAATGATAAGTTCGTCTAGAAGCGTTTTGTTTTGTTAGATTCATCTACCAAAAAGGTTATAATTAGGTGGCCCAGGGGGGCGAAGCGCCTTGTGTATTTCCCACGAACAAAGAATACATTTCGGCATTTGATTATGACTCAAGTTGAGCGAGATGGATCCCCCTCATTTCCAAAGGCGCCGTTGGAAATAACCTTGGAGCAGGTCGGCGGACCGTCTGGCTCAATGGAGGACTCAGCGCAGCGCCGGCATGAAATTTATCTACGCATTCTACTACTCCGCCCGCAACCCTGCTACACCGAACTGATTCTATCTTTTGCATGTAGTTCTACGCAGCTAAAAGTCCCCAATATTATTTGAAAGTTCCGTAATTTTAAAATAGATTCTTATTTAGTTTATAGCGTTTTGTTAACCGCCAGTTTTCTATTGAATGATGGAAGCAAACGATTGTAAATCACGTTTACAGCGCTACTTGCAATGGTTGCTTATGCTGTGTATGTTGGCATGTATAGAATCCAAACTGACCAGGCTTTCCTCGAATTTCTCCATTCGTTCCTGGCTGATCTTATAGACATTGGGAAGGAGTTCCATACCCTGCCATCAGCCCTCTTCCACCACCTTCATGCATGTTCGATGAAAAACTACATTCTGAGCATGCAGCCGCTCTGAACGGTTAGAGGGGAACAACCTTTAAGGATATTCTTAAATAATATATTTTCATATGGAAAATTGAACTGACCGTGTGTCAAGAAAACATATTAAATATTAAACTGTCGTGACTGTGAACATTATAAAAACATCTGGCAACGGAATTCCAACATTCTTGGAACGTTCTTGTCTGCTGTCAAAGGGACAAGCTAAGGTTTCACAGCAATAGGAAAAAAGAGGAATGAAAAGAGTTTTTAATAACAATAGTTCAAGAGTATGAGGAGTTACGTTTATGAAACGCCTGAGAGAGTTCATTCGACCCTGATCGCACACTTTCTTCAGCAGTTGAGAGATTTGTAAATCCCAGTTTGAAATAAAAGTATCATGGTATTAACCAACATCGATGTCTATATATCTTCGCCATTGAAACTGAAGTTGGACATTTTATATATTACTTATAAACTTGACGACAACGAGAAAACATTGTTTTCTAACGTGAAAATTGATATTTGTTACAGGAGGACAAGATCTCTGAATGCACCTAGCCCAGTTCCGCAGTTTGGCCCTTGTGGCCGTATTATGAAAAATTCTGCAATGGTGATGTAAGTACTCATTATTTTACATTCAGTCCGCGATGAATTGATTACCTGCTGTCAGATGAAACCTTAGGTTTTAAAACTAACAATAGTGAGCAAGGGGAATTTTCTACGCTTCAACTAAATGAATTGTATTTGTTTATCGTTGTCATTTTTCTGGTCAGGTTGTCTCCCATTTGCCGTTTACCATTAGGTTATGATTTACTAAATTTTATTGGATTTTGTTCCTCATTACAGGATTGCATCTATGAATGGTAAAATTCAAATGAAAAAAAAGTGACCCCCCCTGTTACAAGATTCTAAAACATATGTTTATCTTCTTTCATTTCGTGTGAAGGTCAAATACAGGGTGGTATAGACGGTCGAATAGATCTATGCTTCACGTATGGTATGAGGAGATTCTTGCGTCAATTTCTTCTAGAAATGACGAGGGATCGATCGAGCGACGCATCAACTGCTGAATAAAACATCATGCTCGAAGAAATACCTTGAAAGCAGTCGGTATTAGGATGGGGGAGGCGCTACCGAGTAGAAGTAACGTCGGTATATGACTAGGGTATTTTTATCTTCTTCCACTCGAATTCGTGATGAAATTTTGAATAGGAGGTATTTCAAACCTTTTTGCGGATGAATGGGTTTTATGACAGCTGCAATTAATCTTATTGGAAAGCCATTTAAGGTTGTGCAGTTATGAGATGGTATAAAACTATTTTCTTCTCTCGATATGCACCGAGCCAAGTGATTATGTCTCGAAAACCTGACTCTTGACTCTAAACTTGAAACTTGATACACTAAAATAAGATGAGATCACTTTGGACTTCATTCTGTGAGAGAGGAATCACTTCTGATTAAGTGATGATCGTTAAGTAGAGGATCGCCTATGAAGATCAGAGTCCCTGTTCATCTGAAAGCGAGGCATCTCGAAGTCCGTGATCCTGTGGAGTCATCACCTTGGAAAACTATGACGGAGTTATCCCTTCCAAGGGATAAGGCGATAGGTCTTAATACCCAGAGGATATCCTAGAAGCCAAACAGCTCCTGTATCAAGAAACGGGAAGATATAAACATCCGTATTCAGAAGATATAAAACTCCGTTTGGTGTTGGGAGTGAAGACCAGAGAGTGTTAACGAGATTAGCTGCGCACCCATAGCTGATGTAAAAACCAAATATCGAAAACTTTGGTCCAGAAGTTTCACCAAAGAAACAGAAAACATTCAAATAAGAAAAACTCCACTAGATTTTGTTTTCTTTTTTTACATCGGAAAATTCTATGCAGATCCCTACCTAAACAGTAGACCGCCTACTCTGCAGTAATAAGTAGTGAGAAATTTGTATGTTCCTCTCCAAATAACTGTTTGCAGGGTTCTCTGTATTAATTTTTGGTTTCCTATAATTATACCGGAACAACGTCGTTTGAGAATTCCGAGCCTACGAAGAAAGGGGTAGGTTCAGCAACGGAAACTAAACTACACGGTAGCGGTCAGCCGCCAGCCCCTCGGAGATTTCCCGAGTGAGTTGACGTCACTGGTGCACACCTCTTTCACTCGCCCCTAAGCCTTAGGCCTGCCGTCAAGTAATTAGTTTGTCTCAAGCTTTCTTAATGTGCATCCGCGAGCTCAATAACTTATTTTCTAATTATCTATCGACTGTGCGGATAAATATACCTATAGAGTTTGTATAGCTCAGTTCATACCTCTCAATGGTGTATTGCGCGGTAGCAAATTGTAATTCGAACAATCGGAAAGATCCTGGGCTATCATTTCATCGACTTCCCCGTGAAGAAGAAATTAAAAAGAAATGGATTAATGCTTGTAGTTTAGTTTCCGTGGGTTCAGCGGAGTTTACCGCGATTTTGATCTCGATTCTCCCAATGACTGCCTTGTCCACCACACTGCCAACCTCATTGAAAGGAGCAGAAATCACTCCAACGCCCTTGTGAATGAAGGATTTACTCCACCAACGACTTCAGCGTCCAAGACATATTTCGGATATTCTTCCTGTACCATGAACAGCATTACCTACATACTTATCAACCTAATCTCTTACTCTGTTTTCACTTTACCCTAGCTTATCACTTACTCTGTTTCCACTAAAAACTACTGCTGCGACAGTAGTTGTCTTTAATTTATGAAACAAATAACTGTGTACTACCTAAATCATGACATTGAGATATATTGCACTATGTAATGGACTCTATTAAACAAAAAAAGGAGTTTACTTGAGCCTGCATGTTGATCCGAAACTTGGCGATCATTTTGGAAAATCCTGCATCAAAATCGGTGTAGCCGTTACACAGGACTATAAAACCCAATGAATTTCGTTGACGTTTGAAGAGTGGATTGTTGCTCAATTTATTTTACCTATGATAGATATCAAAAGTACGTATTGTTCCTTTCACCGTGACACCGTTAACCTTTTTGTTCAACTTTAGCTTGAAGAATGACTTTCTCCTGCTCTACTACAAATGTTGGCAATAAATTGAGAAATATATTGGAACCTTTGTTCATTTGTTTTTCGTCTGAAGGTCCGTCCCTGTAATTACCATCGCGATTTTATTTGGGTTGATCGAGGTACCTAATACTCATCGTCCAAAACTACTTTCTTCGTTACCATTTACTGAGGGTCGATTTGGTTCTGCTCAGAGTCCGCACCGGGTTACTATAAACAGCTATAGGAGACGATGCCGAGGATATTGTATTCAAATGAGCTGAAAACCATTTAGGTTGTCATTGGCCCCACAGTTCGATCAGTTATCATGTCACCTTTGAACAAGGAGTCCGGTTCCCGATACGTTCTCAAGTAATTCAAACAACTTCTGTTCTATTAGCTTTGTGTGGTGTGATTGCACTGTGATATTTTCATGATGTTATTTTCACTTTTACGATGATTCGTCAGTTTTCGGTTTAAGATGCCTACTGATGATGATGTGGATGACATGACGGTGGTCGATCGTGAGAAAAGTAAACCACGTAGAAATCAGTTTCGGAAGTATCTGAAATTAAATTCTTGAATGAACGATATGTATATGTGTTTCCTGACTCAAACTTTGACGAATCACATTGGCTAGACCTTAAGTTACTGCGCAGTCGTTATTACGGTTCGTTTTCGCTTTCATGGAATAAAAGCTTGTTTGTCGCCGAACAAGATGATCCTTTAATATGCGCTTTACTTAGCAATGGTTGGAAAAGTTAGTCAATGGCCGTGAAAAAGTTTTCTCGATCTGCGTCTTTGTACATGCAGATGTCTAACTGTTTGTAACTTTTAGAGAGGGGTGCATGACCTCCTGGAGGTGACAGAAACTAAACCACCTACTACATTGGGTACAACTTTGTTATATGCCGGGGCAATTCGACTGAGAGTTTCAAAAACAAATTGGGGAAAACTGCATGACAAGTGGACCAGTATGCCAGCAACCGCACGTTTTTATCTCAATCCATACACAAGTTATAATTTTTCAAAGGTTTTTTTTTTTTCTAAGAAAACCACGCGTTTTGTTATAAAAACCCAAGTTCGTCCACTTTAAATAAACTTTTTTCATATTTTGAACACAATTTTGGATTCAGCATTAAATTTCCTTTATGGGTAGTGCACATTCATAATCAACAACTAACTCCTTAGGGCCGTAATTGCAGTTCAAACATTGTAAATAAAAAAGAATACATTTCTGAAAATACTTTTCTAACAAATTTCTAAAAAAAAGTGCTGGAAGTTATCAAACTTTGCGATTTCTCATCGAGTTCATGGAGAAATTCAAGTTTGAATACAAAAAAATAGTAGGTACCAACAAAAATACGAGTATTTAGCAGAGAATTAACTAATGTGTTCTCTTTTTTGTGATTGCCCATGTAATGATATGGTTCAGGTTAATGATTATGGATCAATGATATTAGGTCAAAATCAAATTCTCGTTGTGAGTCTGAGGTCGTTTCATTGAAATTTAGTACACAAAATAGTGGATGTCAACAAACAAATGTACGACACAGTGGCAGGTAGATTTGTAAAATTGAATACAGAATTTAATCTTCTTTACAATCAGCAAAACTGAAATGAATAACGAGGTGCAAAATGAAATCTTTACACCAGATGAATTCGATCGCGAGGATGGCTAGTGTTGCAAGGCACCTGGTTATAACGTATCTTTGAAACTGCTCCCGTTGTAAACTGCTTCCAGTACGTTTTGTTTGGGAAAATCAGTTGACACACAAGTGTTTCCAGAAATTTATTTATTTTTTTAATTTGCACTGGAATTGCGAGTCTAAGGACTTTTGTTTTAGATTATGAATGTATTCTAGGAGCACAGTAAATTTAACGCTTAATTGAAAATGTGGCCAAAAGTTGAGAAAAGTTTATTTAAAGTAGGATAACATGGGTTTTATGGCCGAAAGAGTGGTTTTCTAAAGATAAAAACTTTAATAAATTGAATTTTTTTACGGATGAGATAAAAAAGTGCGGTTCGTGGCATACTGCTCCACTTGACAAATAGTTTCACTAAATGTTTCTGTCACAATCTAACTGCGCAGATGTGAAAGCAGCAGTAATACACCTTTGCTAATACTTTACAGCGGTTTTTATTTCTTGTAAAACCTTCATCTAACTTCCTTTCAATTTTTAGAGAAATACGACCGTTTAGTTCGTGGGATAGATATTTGAAGAAATTAACGGATACTTGCTAATGAGAGCACCCTTCTATTGTATATGAAACGTAATGGGAACAATCTTGGCTAATTTGCTCATTAATACATTTATACTAAGACTATATAGTTCTGAAAGATATAAATCTCAAAAAACAAGAGGACATTTCGATTTTGGAAGTAAAAAACATTGTTAATCTTTTGCACGAGTACAAAGCTTCCATTAGTGGGTTAACGAACGTTACTAATCCCAGCCTGTAGCTTCGATTTTTTTGGGATATTTCAATCCTCAGTGCGCTGGTCGGGTTTTGAGATAGGTGGGTAACCTGGAACGAGGCAAGAGAGGAAATAGCACGGATTTCTCCTCTCGCATTTCTTTGACCTTTCTTCAATAAGTACCTACCTTCCTTCCTATGAACGCCTCCTACGGACCTGGCCGGCATTTTTGACCGCTTTCGTTTCAGTTCCACCTCCGTTTTACAAAGAATGCGAACGAAAGTTTGAAGATCTTATAAGTACCTCCTTGCCCACCTACGCTGAATATCCAATCCTCGGTTATTCAATTGTGATATTCTAGTGAATAGTTGTCGATTCAATTTTTTTGCCAATTCCGTATGAATCGCAAATGATAACATCCACTTTTTGTTACTTTTTTTTTTTCGAAAAATTTCTTTATTAGAAACATAACATAACAACTGAGCATAGCCCATCAAGTTAATTTACATTAATACAATAACTACAGTTTTAAGAGGTAATATCCCAATGGCAACTACTCTATATGATCACTTCAAACACTTGTCACATAGTCACGCCACAAGGTCGAGAGGTTTTGTTCTATCCAGACGTCGGATGACGTTGCTGTAGTCTAATAATCGTAGAGCTTCTGGGTTCATATGTTGATGAAGCCTCTGCTCGTGTTTAGCGGCAAATAGTTTGATCACCTCACTGACTGGTTCTATCTTGAGGTCCCGATGGAGGTCGTCATTACGTACGTACCAAGGAGCGATGACGATACTCCTTAGCACCTTGTTTTGAAATGTTTGGATTATTTTGATGTTGGTCTTTTTTGTACAGCACCAGAGTTGAATTCCATGTGTAAAAACTGGTCGTAGAATTTGCTTGTAGAGAAGCAATTTGTTATGTAGGGATAGTTTGGAGTATCTTCCAAGCAACCAATACATTTTTCGGAACTTGATGTTTAATTCTTCTTTTTTTTTTAATGACATGCTCTTTCCATCTTAGTTTTGCATCAAGAGTCATCCCAAGATTAGCGTTTGAAATGATACCGCTTAAAACTATTTCATTGCTGACATTTAAATATTAGGAATTATAGGGCTGCAAAAAAAAATCATTCAAATTTGCACTTTTTGATCCTGAAAATCATTGGAAAATCTGTAAATACATTTCTATTAGTCAAAGAAGATAAATTCCTATCAAGTCTTGCTGAGTTTGTTTCTAATCATTTGTCTATTTATACAGTAATACTTTTACGTTGTTTCATGTTTTGTTACTTCAGTTCATGAATACTTGTTCGGGTAGTATGAGGTCTTGTGGTCCGTGCCGAAACTCGACAAAATTATGCGCCCTCGTAACAAAAATCCCGTTTATTGAAATAGGTTTCTAGTCTATATTGGGTTTTACAACTTGTCTGAAGTCATAGGCAAAATTGCACCTGTTGGTAATTTTCAGAGCGTTAACCCATGCATGGTCAACCCCCTGTCGATTGCCACAACCCCCATCCATTAATCCGCAGTCATTGCGCTTGTGCAGCCGCATATTTTGTCACGGTTTATGACCTACGTTGTCGAAAACTTGGAGTTTAGTCGAAAAGACATCTCATGAAATCGTAAAATTCTCAGTGCCAACGGAATAGAGTCTGTAAATATTGATGAAACTTAGAAATAAGCGAGTTATTTCTCGAAAATCTCATATATACTCGTACATTCCATTGCCTTGGCATCAATAAAAACGCATGGTAACTACATAATAGGGACAATACTGCTGTGATTGGTGTGTAATTCGTACATACATTTCAATGAAGTAGCTATACTGTTTGAACATTTCGCACACCTTGTTGAAATCCCATGTTTCTCAAGAAGTATCAACCCTGTTTACGAAGAAAAAACTCACACAACAGAAACAAACACACTTAATTATATCACTTTGAATAGCTTGTACTACTACCACGATAAATTAATGTAAATAGGTTGGAAGCTCTTCAGGTATTAATGTAAACAGGTTGTAAGCTCTTCAGATAAATTAATGTAAACAGGTTGGAAGAATTTATATCTACCGTCTCTTCCATTTTCCAGGACCATTCAGGACCCGGCGAGCCAGAGATTAACATGGTACAAAGCGCCCATGACAGTCCTTGTCATAAAGAAGATCAGAGACGCCTCAGTCCTTCAACCTTTCGTTCAATTGGTGCGATGGCTCATCGAGGTAACGTGAAAAACAATCGGAATTGATAATAGTAATAAGTAATAAGTTTCCATCCTTTGTCTTTGTAGAATTTATGGTAGTTGAATGGAATATTGAGTGGTTACATTTAAAAAACAAAATTCCTTCTTCTTCATTCAGGAAAAGCGCATGGTAGTTTTCGTGGAGCAATCAGTAATGGAGGACACGTTACTGCACAACAACAGCGAGTTCAGTCACGTGCAAGAGAAACTCATGACGTTCCGCGATGGGAAAGACGATCTCACCGACAAAATAGATTTTATCATCTGCCTTGGCGGAGATGGCACTCTCCTGTACGCCAGCCTTTTATTTCAAGTAAGCCTGAGTTTCTAATCCCAAAGAATTCCTCAACTAATCATAAAAATTCGTGTTTGTAATATGTATTCCTTGTGTGCCTAAACTATAGAAATTGACGAAACCCCACCCAGAGTAGAATCTTGAATTTCAACATTCTTTCATCTAAATGCCCGTGTAAAAAAATGTGTTTTCTTCATTCGTTCTCAAGCTTCTTGAGCATTAAATGGTTTTTATTATATTGCTTATTTTTTTGTGGCACGTATTGTTAGAGGTCACTCCATATGCAAACCCAATCGGATTACCTAATTTGGTTTTTTATATCACAAGTATATTGTGGTCTCATAGCAGTATTCGGTATGACATGCATCGGAAAATCTCCAAATAATTCGAATAGAAAATGTACCTATGTACGTATTTCAGTTTCTTATTTCTGTTGGCTGGAGTTGGTGGTTTAAGCCAGGGATCCAAATTTCCATAACGGTGATATACTTGCAGCTGGTATTTTGGTGGATTTTCTCTTTATTTGTACGTTACTTTTCATGATTGCTCTATACAATGATAATGGCATAATGCAACCTATTTTTGAGTCATGAAAAGTATCATCGTTATTCATTTATGGACTATTAGGTTTTAATCAGTATTTAATGTCAAGTAAATATGTAATTATCAGCTTCGAGATGGGTTGAGGAGATATCTACCGAAAATAATATTGAGATAGGTTACCATTATCTACTGTAATTTCAAAATAGTTGTCAGGGTCTTCACACGTTTCCATTTCAGTAATAGGTTATCAAATAGCAGGAAGTCAGATAAAAGGGTATCGGTGGGCTGTGCTCTTTCCTTGGCTTTCACTACTATTCCCTTTATTGGGACGGTACTAAATGTTTGCATTGGTAGGTAACGGCATACCTAAAATAATTCTTATTTGCTTACGGCCTAATTTCGTCTCTCAATGAAAATAAATGTTGACATGACATTCGAATTCTTCATCTCCAAAAAACGACAGGGCAAAGAAAACTTAAGCTTTCCTACTTGAGGATCCACTGTAATCTTTCCACTTTCCAGTTTCACCTAGATTGTTCGAGGAATATGTACAAGGCGCTTGTCAAAGGTTCGATATCATTCTAATAGTAAAGTAGCTGACCGAGTTTTTCACGAGATTTTTGAGGAAGGTGACAAAATAACTGGAGAGCTTGAGGTCCCCAAAACCAGCTGCAAAGTAATCCCCCGACAAGTGACCCAAAAGATCAGTACCAATTTGCCTGACTCTTGATCGGCCTAGTTTTAAGTTTGACTATTACAAACATATGGCCCCTTCTGGTGATGATTACTGGTGAATGCGGAACGAACAAATATATAAAACAGTGAAAAATTCTGTTAATGTCGTCAATTATCTTTTAATGTCCTCAACGAATAATAAATGCTTTGATCAAGTAAAGAGTCACGATATCATTAGTATAAATAGATATAACCTTCTATTCAATGTGGTCGTTCATTTCAAAATTCATGGATTGTAAATAATTGCATTGCGTACATGTTGTTCCATTGTCTATTTACAGTTTTACTTATTTCCAGCAATCCGTTCCACCTGTGATGGCTTTCCATTTGGGGTCTCTCGGTTTTTTGACGCCGTTCGAGTTTGATAATTTCCAAGAACAAGTCACTAACGTTCTAGAAGGTAATAGACTAATTCTTAGACAAAATAATGATATTTGTAAGTTGGAAAGCGGCGAATTTTTTAATTTAATTGTATTTTTAAAAGTTGGTTTGATTTTACACGTTATTTCTATCTAAAAAGTACAGCATTTTTTTTTAACTTGACTGTTAACATGAATTCGCCGTCTAAAGAAATAATTCCAAATAGATAGGCTTATTTAAATGTAAATGAAAACATTTGGTTTTTCTCATTATCTACACCTACTGATGGACACTAAATAAGAACATGATGTGGAGACAGCTTTCACATCTTAATATAAAATAAGCAGAGTTCTATAGATTAAGTCTTAAGTTTGGTTATGATATCATCAGCTCCGATGGTCGGTGGACCCCTGGGCTGGTTTGGCTTGGCGACTTTAACGGCTGACATTGTGTTTCCGATGCTTCCACACCATCAGGAATTTGCTATTTCCCTGAAGACCAGGGTGTAGACGCACGAAAATGCCCGATACCTTTTCATTACCCCCATGGATATCTGATCAATGACACAGTCCGCTGCATAGAGGGCCTAAGGGTTCTTCATTTCTTTTAACATCACCTATTGGTTTTCTTTATTTGTAGGGCACGCGGCTCTGACATTAAGGAGTCGACTGAGATGTATAATAGTGAGGAAGAACGAAGAAAATTCCAAGAAGCCTCCCACAAATCTCCTAGTGCTCAATGAGGTAGTGGTTGACCGAGGGCCATCCCCTTATCTGTCAAACATCGACCTTTTTCTTGATGGAAAACATATTACTTCAGTTCAAGGAGATGGTAAATACCCACCATTAAACATTAGTATCTATTCCTTTCTTGTTAATATCAAATTCCAAAATAATGTAGATAGTTATCTTCGAACGAATATTGGCATTAGAAGTTAATATTAAAGTGTGGGATCCTAGCCTATTTTGAGAAATAAATCGCAGGAGTAGAAAAAGTTCATAGGATTTTAAAGACTGACATTGTTTCATAACAAAGGTGCACTATTGCTGAGTTATTTGTATACGAGAATTTATGATAATGGATAAGATTTCAGGGAAGAAGCATAGCTCAACACATTATGTTTTAATATAGGAGAAACTAGTGAATAGGTACCTTCCTACTTGACTCTACATTTGCAAAACGTCATAGTAATATTTTTGAAATTTCATAACATTTACTCGTCTGTTGGACAGTTTTTAGTTGCATTGATGTTATGGGATTTACCTACTCATACAAAAAGTTTTAGTAAAAGTGGTTCTTATTTTGAATTAGTTCAGTTGACTTTGTTCAGTCTGACTAAGATTGCATCTAATCTATATGTGTCGTTTGTGTTAGGTTTGATAGTATCCACGCCTACAGGCAGTACTGCTTATGCAGTGGCAGCTGGTGCTTCCATGATCCACCCAAGCGTTCCCGCCATCATGGTCACACCCATATGCCCCCACTCCCTCTCATTTAGACCCATCGTCGTTCCCGCAGGTGTCGAACTGAAGGTAACATTTCTACTCTCATTAACCCTTGTATCTCTGTGGCTTACCAACCGAATTATAAACAGAGTACTATTCATTAGAAGCTGATGCCTCACCCAGGAACCACAGAAATTTCATGTACCTACCTACTGTTATTTTGAATTTAACAAAAGCCATAATTGATCTAGTTATGAAACATAATGTTATCAAAAGTTCATTTTTCTCTATCCCATATTTAGGTCGTTAGTGATTTCTGCTAACTTCTTTGCTATTTGAACTAACAAATGAAGTAATAGTGATACCAATAATGAAGAATACAGAAGTAATTATCCAAGTACAGTTTTGTAATAACTCAACTATCATAAATGAATCAGAATCAATATCATCACAAATATCTGATTGTTTTGCTAGGTAGGTAGTCTCAATTCGTTTTTGATTGGCGCGTGGTTCATTCTTCCACCGTTACATATTTAAAAGATTTAAATCAGCGATCACCTTTGATCGAAAATAAATGTTTAGTCCATTATAGTTATCCCTTCTGTAAAAATTTCAAACATCAGATACTTCACAACTCTCTTTACTCTCTTCTTTTTTTTCTCTGAATTTTTCCAGTTGTAAAGAGACCGAGTGTAAGGCAAGGTACCCTGGGTTGTTTCAGATCTCAGTTTCGCCTGATAGTCGGAATACGTCGTGGGTTTCTTTCGACGGACGAAATCGCCAAGAATTGTTCCACGGAGATAGGTATGTTGCGCTTGAGCGAAACGAAATCCTACGTTCTAAATTAATTAAAAATAAATAATAAATTAGACGACAAAATGGATGTTTCCTACTACCAGGGTACCTTTGCCAATGATCAGTAAAACATTGCAGGTTGATTGTCTTTTGTTACGTCGCTAATCAAAACATTTGCTTCCCCACATTTTTCTACTTCATAGCCTCTTCCCTAATTTTCACAACGTCTCTCGCCTTTTTTTGACAATTTCGGTGGCGATTACTGGTTATAAAGTTGCTAAGCTCTTGTTTGTTTCTAGTTTGTTTTCGTTGAAACACATTAATCGTAACACGTCGTTCACTGTGTGAATTGTATCCATATTGCGGAAAGGGAATGTTTCCTTCGCATCATAATAGTATACCAAAACAATTTACATGAGTCGGCTTACTTTGCTTCTCTTTTGACAAACTATCTATATCATGAAGTGTGGTGGTGATGATTGATGACACACTCATTCGTTCATATTTAAATATTTCATCTATCTTTCTCAAAAACTATTTTCCTCCTAACAAGCTACTTTCACAAACTCTATCTTTCCCGTTTAACTGACGACTTGAATGGCCGAGTGATTCTGTTGACCGAAATAACCGGTTAATAACCATTAGCTTATTAAATCTAATAATGAAATTAGAATAATCCTAAACAAGTGCCTAGGTGCCTATATTATTTTGACCGATTTATCAAAAATATTCACACTTTGTCACTAAGAAACAAGTGAACTATTGTCTCAATGTCTGATGACATGTTTAGCCATTACAACCTGACTGTTGCAAAAACGCAACCTTTTTTCAATTACGAAAACTCCATAGTTACTACCAAAAACATTTAGTATTCATTTACTGTGCCAAGTTTATTATATAAAAAAAAACCTAAGAACTAGAATGTGCGAAACTTAATTTGCTTATTAAATATACTTGCATGACCTCATGCCAAATAGTAATCAATATCCATTTGTTGCTCAGCATAATGAACCCAACGAAAATTCCAAAACTAAAAAAAAAATACCAAGTATTGGCGGCTTAGCTTTGATCTGTCTGAAAGGTTTATAAAATTGGTCCATACAATTGCAGCGTATGCAATGGCACTTGACTCAAGTATTATACGCAGGCCACTGTTTATATGGAGGGCATTGCTTCTGTTTAGTTTGGTGGTCTAGACGCTTGCTCGTCAGTGCTTAAAAATCAAAATTAAATAAAAAAATATCCTAAATCAATCCTTCTAGTAATCTACAGAATAGCTGTCTGTCTAAAAGTAATTTTTCCTACATTGTGAAAACATTGAAAATAAAGAATACAAATTATTTTTTCTCAGTGACATTTGAATACTTCTTTACATAATCACCAATAATCACCATTTTTTCCAACCATTTCAAATAACGATTTAAGAGTTTTTTTAATGTGCCGATAATAAACTGGGTGTTAGCAACATAATAACAAAAATTCGAGAAGTAAACAAATTGGTTGCGGAGGTCATCGCCGTTTATGAAGTAGCAGGTTTTGGAGGGTCTGATCTAGCGTATATTGTGCGCTGGAACTCACTGATCATTTTGCGATCACTCCCGTTAAAATCGGTCTGGCAGTTTAGCCGTCTATTGGGAGCTTACGAGTAGATACAAACATAGAAAGATAGGAACGAACAAACGTTGAGTTTTGTATATAGGATAATACTAAGGGAGAGCCATTGTGCATGCGTCAGTTGTGTCTAATTATCCTCCGTCCAGTCTGTCGTAAAAGCAATTTTTAGGAGAGGCTAAATATTTGTTTTTAGCGACTTCAGCAAATAAATTTATTATTGAAAATAATGATCGCACAATTCAGTATCTCACTCTATTAAATATTGTAAATGTTGGACGATGAAAGCTTTTGTTCTTTACGGGAAAATCAGCCATCACTAATATCCATCCGATTGCAGCTAATCATCGCCTAAGTACTTAAGTCTCTACATCATAATTATTTAAACGTTTTTTACCTCGTTTTTATATCGCGAATTGCAAACCACTCTAAATAAAATAATCGAGGATTTAGTAAAGTGTTTGTTACACATATTTAGTTCGTGCAAAAAGTTGTAAGTAATATAATAAACAGTAACGTTAATATCATGATGATTGAGTCTTTGCATCTCTTAAGCTCATCACATTCTACAAACGCATCTGTTTGTTCAGCGATTTGTCCTATGACGTGACAAATCACGCGGATTTGTGGCGTCGTGCGGTGATTTTCAAATATGTTTGAGTTATATTTTTCTCAATATTTTAAATTACTTAATCCATTTTCTGAACGACATGTGATGTAAATCAAGGAAACGTCACTCAAAAGTTAGTTTACCTATTGTTCCCCATCATGTTTGCCTTCAATCAACACCTATTTTCAGGTTATGTTGAACTCTGGAGCTCGAAACACTGCTTGGGTTAGTTTCGATGGCAGATACCAACAAGAGCTTCGTGTTGGAGATAGGTTAGAGAATTTTATTTCTCCTGAAAATGAAAAGAAAAGGAATCTCAAATTTCATTTGGTGGACGTCACTAACTCTCTCTTTTCTTCTCTGTTATGATTACACCAATGTTTGGTGAGGGTATCTACTAATATTGTGGCTTACTAATATGACAGTAGATATAGTTTGAAGAGCGATATGTGTTGATGCTTGCTGATTACTGCAAAACTTCTTGCAGTTGGGTTATCAATGAGGTCAATAAGAGGTTCAATTTGTATAACGGCCCAGTAATTTTTCACTTCTAAGGTAAGTGGATTAAGAAGTGTGTGGTGCAATAATAAGTGCCGCTTAGGTGCTCTGTTTAAATAGGTTTGAGAGCTATGTCTTAGCTTTACAACGGGATGGGACAGAAATCGAATACAATTTCTATCCATATAAAGACTTATTTAGTTTTTGCGCCCTTAAATATGAAGGCAGAAAACTAAAAGGTAGCTAAAATGTTGAAATACGTTCCTGAAACAGAATTATTTTAGATAGTTTATGGAGACATGAACGCTCTTCAAAAGCAGACTTCATACATTTCTCAGATTCCTAAGCATCTGTTTTTATTTTGAAACTTGATTTATGCATTAGAGAATTTCTGGAAAAAATCATTTGTTGAGTTTAGAAAGCTAATCTAACCACCCTTTAATCCTTAAGAACGGTTGAAAAGTAAAAATTGAAAGTAATCAATGGACTCCACCATACATGGATTTTATTATAGTAATCAATATTATTTACAATTTGGATAAGTGTCATTTTTTAATTAAATTTACCACTAGAATGCATGGTTGCTATAACTAATACAGATATTTGAGCACATGCACAGACGTGTATAGCAGAAATGTATAGCAACAAACTTTTTCTAAATGTTGGTACTCTGCAATAAAAACTACCTTTTAAAGTTGTTGGAGCTCTTCAGTTTTTAATCATATTTATTGATGTGTACGTTTCGCCCATACAACGTAGGCTTCTTCAGCTAGTTTTTTCTTAATTTTTATAAATAACAGTCTTCCTAGTATTGTATATTCTTATGACTTCTGATTTGTTTGCATCGTCGTCAACATGGTCATCTAAATTGTTTATATGTGCTACCCCAGTCATCAGTCTTGCATACTTTACATTAACGTTGCAGCTCAAATCTTTCATTGAAGTACCTTGGTAACACCCCAACTCCCTCATTCAACTGTTCCAGGTTAAAAACTTTTTTGTTTGATGTTAGTTTTCTTGAAGTCTCTTTCGTTGGTTGTATTGTTTATTAGTTATATCACATTACATGTTAGTTAGTTTGACTGGGATAATTTTAGATTAATGTTTCTTTAGTTGTTATTTTTGAAATTTGCAAGAGTATGAAACACGTTTTTTGGAGGTGGAGGATCCAGATGAAACAACGCTACGTTGTATGGGCGAAACGTACACATCAATAAATATGATTAAAAACTGGAGAGCTCCAACAACTTTATTCGCATAGAAAAATGGTCACACCATACCCCACCAACTCAACAAACTACCTTTTGTGTTCCTAGCACATCTTTGTAGTTTTATCAATTTTGTAGCAAGGAACCTGGTGCCACTGTAAAGTTGCCCCTTACAAGGGCTGAGGCGATTAATGCTCGCAACACTCAGAGGATTACTAAGATGCTGGAAGGCACCAGGTTATGCCCAGAGGCGGAAGTTTCCAGAATCGGGAAGGGGGGACCATTCATATCCATCACAATTCTCAACAGAGTTTAATGAAATATGAGTACGCAGATTAACTTAATGCATTTATCTGACAGCCAAGCAGCACTAAAGGCTATTTCTGCCTTCTCGGTAACTTCAAAACTGACTTGGAGTTGCCTAAACTCCCTCAAGGCTGCAGCCTGGGGCAACAAACTGATGCTACTGTGGGTGCCGGGTCATGAGGGAATAGAGGGCAACGAGGAAGCTGATCGCCTTGCTAAAAAGGGATCAGAGTCCAATCCAATTGGACCTGAACCCCAACTAGGGGTTACCAAGAGTTATATAACTCAACAGGTTCAGAAATGGGAGGACAAAACACGCACAGAATATTGGCACAATACTCCTAAGCAGAGGCAGGCCAAGCGGTTCCTCTCTATTTCAAGGAAACGTGCAAAAGCCCTTCTATCATTGAGGCGCAAAGACCTTCGTAAACTAGTGGGTCTTCTGACTGGCCACTGCCCCCTAAGGTACCACCTAAACAAAATGGGTAAGGCCAGGACAATAGAATGCCAGCTCTGCTGCGAAGAGGCAGAAACAGCAGAACACATCCTCTGTAATTGTCCTGCTGTTGCATCAACTAGATTCCGGCATTTCGGGAAGGGTGCCCTAACACCCTCTGATATTGCCTTGGAAACGCCTGAAAACCACTTTGTGAACAAAGAGGTTATCAATAAGGTTTTGAATTAAAAATGGGGACAGCGTCACAATAGATCCTAGCGGTCTCAGTGACCAGGGGCTCCTCCCATCCCTTATTAGGAAAAAAAAACTTAATGCATTTGTGTTACGCCATTTATCATAATTTATTCACTTCGACTTTGTAATAATAAAAAGCTTACTTTTTAATTTTGGGGATCTATTTGCCTACATTAATTATTAAAAAACATACTAACACTACTTTTAATCAAATAACTAGCATGCTTTATGAAAATACTATCTACCACATCCTTCCTCCTCCTTCATGGCTTTTGGCATTGGGTTGCGTTTTCGTAAGTGCTATTTTGTGGCTGACGGGATGGCAATCATTCTAAGGTCAAACATCCAATCCGTTTAGATTGAACCCTGTTCAATTTGAATGAATGTGTTCATGGTGTTGGTCGCAGATGGGGAAATCTATTGTTGACATTAGCTTTTACTGTGTGTCGTTTATAGTTTTCTGTATCATTGGCAAGGTAGTTGGTAAAAGAAACATTCATCTTGTAAGTTGTATACCTTCAAAAAATATTGTGCAAAGAATTTACTCCTAAAATATCAATCTTGTTTAAAGTGATTTATTATCCCGGTTTTAATTAATGCACACATCTGCTAGGCCTTGTTCACATTAGAGGACTCATGGTAACACGACCAGGACCAGCTATCTCCTTATCTGTACATTCTGAAGACAACTGTTTGTTCTGGTTTGATACTTTCTAATGTGAACTGGGCCAGCAGTAGTATGGTCAATTTTTCTGAAGCTTCGATATGTTCCCAGCCTCACAGTAACAACTTCGGTGTATCCTGTTCCATCGATTTGTGCTCAAGACCAGATATCTGACTGGTTCGAGTCTCTGGCTGAGTGCCTTCACTGGAACGTCAGGAAGAGGCAAAAACATCTGGACGAACTTTCGGACCTCACGCGCTCCAGTTCCAATGATACGCTGGATTCTTTTGGACATCAGGACAGCTAGCACTGTTCACGAGTGAGTCGCTCAGTTCATTCACTATTCGAATGAAGTAAACTGATAGTGAATAAAATAAAGCTCTCAGTAAACAGAACTGGACATGTAATGGACTAGTGGGGTGAACAAATGGGCTCGGGCAAAGTGGCTTGATGAATCAGTGTTTCGCTTATTTGATCACTAACATCATTCAGCCGTTCCTTATAAAGTTATTCAGTTCTTATATAGTTATTCAAGTTATTCAGCTACCCTGTGGAATTGTAACTTAAGTCCATTGTTCTACAACTATTTCCATCTCAACTTGTGTTGTAGAGTGGAGGGGTGAAAGGTGACCAATGGGGCAACAAATAAATGTTAAATGTAATTTAATTCTTTTTTAAATACGGCAAACAAAAGTTTTCCCAGAATTAGTAAATTTGAACGAAGTTATCTCTATAGTGACGAATAAGGACGACAGCGGGAAAATGAATTAAGTCAACCTTTTGACAAATTTCTTCATCTTTGATTCTATTTTGAGTATTCATTTTGCTGTGACAGTTTTAAACTTTGATATAGTAGCAATGACTGTTTACATTCCCTCTCCCCAAGTAGCTAGGCTAAACAAAGTCTGAAAGCCTCAAAGGTTCCTTCGGCTTTCCTCCATACCTGCTTTTTGGGCATTGATCCACCATTTCTCTGAGCCTGGCCTCTATTTGAGATGTGCTTGGCTGGTATCTAAGTGAGGTTTGAAGGAGATACATCCTTGTATATATATTAGACCATTGGCTCTCTTAATAGGATACAGAGGGATGGGGAGAGGGATTGTTTGATATTGCCTGAAAAATCAACATACTCCGTCCTGAGTAGTTTCGATTTTATTATAGGTGGGGAAGCAGTTTTCACAATTATTAGTGGCAACCTACATTGTTTGGTGGCTATTGCATGGGGCACAGTCTCATAGTTTTCTGAAGGTCTTTTCTTTAGACTGCTCGAAAACTAATGAGGTTTTGTTTCTTAACTCTCCCAATAAGTTGCACTGCAGTTTCAACCATACTTGCTTCAGTAGCTATCCTCCTCATTATTACTACATGTTTATAAATTCTCGTACTCTTCTCATCTTAAAACGGACTGATAAGAGACAACTACTCTTGTGATATATCATCTTTCACCCCCTATCATAATCTCGTCGCCAATGATCAATTTGGTCCATACTGTTCAGGTCTCCAAGACGGAAGGACACAACGCACCTTCGAATTCTGCTGAAGCTCCACTTGGTGGCGGTGAATTAATCGACAGAGGACGAACAAGATGTATCTATCTCTCTAAAAATAAATCCACTGTAAATAATCTTAGGCATTTATAGGAAAAAGTAAAAGGCATTTTTTGCATTGTGTACAAAAATATACAATAAATTATATACATATAGTTATTTTTATAATATTTTTATTATTATAGTTTATATCTTAGATTATATTGATAAAATATATTACTTATACTTTTTTTTTGGCTTTCCAAGTTTAGGTTGTAAAATTCTTACCGCAATAAACTATTACATGAAGATGCCTAGTGACTTGTAAACCTTCCAACCCTTCAGGACCAAGGAGCTACATATTTTTACTTTATAACAACCTCAACAGTCGAAACGTTATACAAACGAAAAACTAAAGTTTATAGTAGAACTCTCCACCAACGCCTATGTGGGTTCAGGAGACTTCAGATTACTGAGTTTTGACATGGGTGAGGGCATCTGGCCATGAGAAAACTTCTACCTAGTGACTGAAGAATCATTGGATCTGTCTCATCACTTTTTCATGGAGATCAATGTACTGAAGTTGTTTTGGATTTATTTGGACTGTGGAAAAATATTATAGAAACCTCCAAGTTTCTCCAATGTATACCGAATCCTTATAGACCCTAACTGCCCTTAAGTCTACAAGCGTATCCTTCTACACAAGTGCATTTACCCCAGTGGCGGCTCCTGCCCTGAAACCCCGGTTGTGCACCGAGACCGTAAGGCACAACCATGAAGGGAACGCTTTTCTCAGACAAATTCAATTTTCAACTACCAATATGCTTAAGAGATCAATCTTAAGTACGTAAATACCATTAAAGAAAAACGAAAATTTTTAAATGATTTTCGAACTTCAGAAAACCGTGTTTTGCAACAGTTGAAATTCATATCTGCCCAGCAAGAATCATCGTGGAGGTGAAAGCGAAATTCCATCTTTAACCCGAGCTTCATTCCTACTATTGCAGCAAAGGAAGCAGAGAAGTTTATCATTCAACCTCACATCCGCAGAGCCAACCTACCTTTTCGTAGTAATGAGGGTTGAATTTGCGAATCGTGGAACGATTTCTGCTGGCCTTTGAGGTTTGTTGCAGTCCTGACAATAGTGGCATTGGGCCCCCTGCATCGCGAATAATCACTCTTTGCTTCACCGACACTTATGTATTCATTGCGTATTTACAGCTAATACAGTTCAGTCAAGGGTTGGGGACAATCAACTGATAATACGATACGTGTGTTTTGGTGATTCTGTGCACGCTAGCTTTCTTAGCAGGGGGTGCAGATGCGCCTGTGCTCATATCAGCAGCCGCCCCTGATCAACCCCCTCCCCCTACATTTTGAGTCCAGAGCTGTAACCATTGCGCCACTGAGCTCATACCAATAGACACGAATTAAAAGCACACGTGTCAGTAGACTGTCGTCTAGTCGTCACTGATCCCTCAAGTTCAGGTTCTAAAATCTTGGATTTTAGCTCTATCTGAACACAAGTCTATATGAATTAGAGATACTTATGTTAGGCCGTTTTATTGTGCATGGTAAAGATCGATCTTCTAGAAAGACCAATTAAAACTCAATTCTTCACAGTTCTTTTTATAACGTAGAGCAACATACTTCGAGAGAGCAGGTTTAAGTCATTGTATCAACTTAGTGTCATGAATTACAATTTGTTCACGTGTATCTATGCTGGTAAAAAATTAAAAGCACCTCGGCAAATTCGAAGATCTTTTGGGAAGGTTAAACCATTTGAATCACCATTAATCAAACCTTTGGGACCACAGGCAGGTCCTTGTACGTGACTTCTTTCCTTAGTCACATAATAGCCGTCAGCTATTTAATTGGGATTGGGACAATAGGCTCAACATTGCTTACCCGTATTTTTTACTCGGATGTTGTTTGATGCAGGCTCAAAAGAGGTTGCATACTACAAAAGGTCACAACAAATTGAATCATCACTGACTATGCAAGAAAAAATAGATAGCTACTCCTGCAAAAAAACGAACAGTCCCTTTTTCTCAAGAGTTTAGGGAGGAGGCCACTGCCTGAATTGTCATTGAATTTCTCAGTATATAACACTCTCACCTTTTTCAACAGACCGTAACGATCTTTTCTAACGATAAAAATTAATTTTTTTATCATTCCCATTAGCTTTATCAATTTGATTAACAATGAACTTCAGTTCCAATTTAAGAAGATTGCAGTTGTTCTTCCTTGTGCACCTAAAGATTACAACTACCTACCATCTCGTGAAAGTCTCAAAGACAATTCAACTTGGTAGGGAAAAATGAAAATGAAACTACAGTAACATGAAACATAAGCTTTTTAGTTTTCTAATCTGTAAAGTTCTGGGATAATGGGAGTCAAATGAAAAATTCGGGAAAGTCACACGAAAGCCAAGCCACGTTTTTCCACTGGACTCTCTTTCAGCAGAATGAAATGAAAGTTTTTAGGCGGTTAATTCTCTACAGAAATGAGGAGGGGGTCCGTTCTAATATTTGGCGCTTGAACACAAACTTCAAACAGCAATACAAGGGATCGCCACCATTTATGCTTCTTTGAAATCTATGGATTTTCGACCTACAGTTGGATGATTGCGTGTTGATTGGACCTGACATTATGCTCAGATAATTAGTACCTACTTAATCTATTCGTCTTGGTGTAGACATCCATCCCAACATTTTAGACAACAAAGCAGTAAATTTGAATGTTCGTTCTGATAATGTAAATATTATTCACAGGGTAGCCTAAGGATTTTAGATATCTGAACAGGGTTGCCACTGCAGCTTTAGACACCATAAAACTGGCGACGGATAGAACGAGATGTTCCCACAAAACGATTAGGTCAATAGTTATAACTCGCCTCTAGCTAACAAAAAAAGATCGACACACCCTACTCACTTTAACCCACGTCCTTGCTTAGTCAGCATGTCAATTCACCTTGATAGACCGAACTTATTCATCAGGTTGCCATAATTTGTCAGATTGCTCCTATGTCTTACTGACAGCGTTATATAAAACATCAGCTTTCTAATTCTCATACTTCGCATGCAGACAGTCACTCACCACAGATTTGTTCATGCTAGTGAGTGGCAGCGAGTAAATCAGTTCCATCATTTTCCCCTTACTTATTCTATTTATAATAAATAATATAAGTTATGGGTTGTATTTCATCTCAGGCTGTACAATATAATTTACTAGATATTTTATTAAATTTTCGATTATATCAATGTATACTGTAAGGAACAGAAGAGTGCGTTCTTTTTTTTCTCTCTAAAATAACACAAAATGTTTTCCCTCTGTTGAACAGTTCTGAGTGGAGGTTTTTCGAAATATTAACATTGTTTTAAAGGTTTTAGGCAGATGAACGTTACCAAATATTTAAATTGTTGGGGAATGTGGCGTAAAGCCTAGCATCATATATTTAAATGAGTTGATAGAAACTGTTCGCTTTCTTAAAGTGGAGTCTATCCAAAGCCATTGCGGTTAGAACAATGCAGTTAATATTTGCAATTATTATTTTTTTCGCTATCAAGATTGATTAATGAAAATACGGCATTAGAGATTTCTACATTAAACAAAAAATACTTCTACTGTTCATAAAATACGCTGACAACGATTATGTAACTACGATGCATGCCACACCACCCTGATAAAAAAGTAAAGAGGCGTTGGAATGAATCAAATATAGATAAACAAAATGTTGAATATCAATATTCATTTTAATTAGAACAAAATATTCAATAGCACACAATAAAGATTGTATTGATGTAGAACCACTGGGTGGTAATATTCAGAATTAAATGCCAAGTTCAATTCAGTCTTCAAGTTACTTTTAATAATCAATCACATTTTTAAAAAAATGTTTGACCAAACCCTTAAATATTTACCATATAAGTACTTTATTTTGGCTACAGAAACGTGATGATAGAAATTATAAATTATAGATAAACTCCGAATTTTATGGTATAATAGCAATGATGTTGTGATGAATATAGCCCGGTTAGGTACACTGTTTTAGAGCTTTGCAGTTTTTACCTTGTGCCTGTAAATGCCTTGAAATCTGACCAAACTAGAGATCACCATGTTTTACAATTGAATCGAAGTAAATTTGAAACTCTTAGGGTTTATACATAGAAAATACAACTTATGGTACAAATATGTACAAAACATACTTTAGATTATTCCAGTCACAATTAATTTCACCCTTAAAAAAGAAAATGTATAAAGGAATGGTTTTTGGCATTATCTATTAACAATATAGGATGAGCAACGTTCATGTTACAAATTCAGACAGAGATAGACAAAAGCTTAAAACAGATAGTTCAAGAAGAAAATTCAAGTTGTCACTAGTTTAATTTATTACTACAGTCGAAGCAATATTTTCATTTCGTGGGTCAATTTTGTCTCGAATTTGGAATGTTTTGTAATGGGGCTTGCGTTGTTTTACAGAACCTTTTACTTTGCCTATTTAGCCCTAAATCGCCATTATGCTATTACAGCAAATAAGTAGAAATATGAGAAGTTGATATGACAGCCCACTACCAAAGTGGAAGCACAATAACAAGTTTTTAATGCACAGGTATCTGTTGAATTTAAATTTGAAACAAACACAAATTTAGAGTATCACAGGGTTTTTTTTTCAATTAGAAAGATTTCACCACCTTGGTAATCTATGTTAATACGAGTAGTTAGCTGGGATATGAAAATAATGAATGAACAGTGAATTCAGAGAATGCGTATAAAAGTTTTGATGATGACAGTTACCTTTGACAAGTAAATTTTTTCAGATAGCAAACATTGGATCAATAATGAATGTATTCTTTTCACCTTCCATTGTTATTGTTTACTAGTGGAATACATTTCTCAAATCTAGAAATAACATTACATCCTGGTTCGCCAAAATGGTTGGTACAGATAATACCTTGTTTACTGTCTCGATAAAATTAAACTAATTTGTGACCAACTCTTCCTAAGAATGCATGTCGAGAAAAAAATTAACACTGTACTCAATTATAGCTGAACAGGTCAGTTTTTTAAAAGTAAGCAATCAATCTTGTTAATTTTACAAGCTGTTGCCAATAACAACAGGATTTTGGTTTCATTCGGTTTATTATTGATTCAAGTTCCCTAGATGAAACTTTTCAAATAACTTTTCTCTTCTTTGATAGATAACCGGCGTTTCGTTTTACAAAGAAACCCGATTCAAAAAATCTGTGCAGGCCCACAAAGAATTTGTGATGTTAACATTTGTATGTATAAATTAACACGTTTTTAGTTTTAATGACTTAGTCAATGTGATGTCTGTTGAATTACCCGCTGGAAATACGAATGAAGAGGCAGTTATTTCTTGGTATCCTTAGCTACTTGCTTCTTGAAGAATTCCTTCTTCTTGATGGGATCAGGAATGATCTATGACAAACAACATACCAATTGATAAGAAACTCTGGAGAATCAAGTCCTCTTTAACCCCAAGTAATAATTATATGACCTGGGCACTAAACAGTGTTGCAAAGTGGCAAAAAATCCGAACAGCATTATGTTTTGAGCTTGAAATATTAAGGCTACAAGTACGCTACTTCAGGTTTGGGACCAAGTGGGCCTCAAGGCTTTACAGGAAAATGATTAGTTTTCACTAATTAATCTTTGAATGAGATCGCATTTTGGCAGCAGATTCCTAAAAACATCTAGCTAATAATATATCAATCCTTCCAGAAGATTGGATTACACACTGCTCTCTAACAACTGCAGGTTAAGTACTTAGTTACTTATTCAAAGTAAATCGTACTTAATTATGAATGCCCTCATAGTTGGTATGTCTTGTTTCTCAATACCGGTTATGAAAAGACATACATAAAAATAGTTTTAAGGTATTATAAGAAAGTGAATCATCTTCCACATCCTCCTCATTACGCGGTTAGGCCTTAATAACAGACAAACTAGAAGGTTGTGTCCAAGACCACTTGCAAAGCGTGCAGTAACTATGTTTCACAAAAAGAAAATGTATATTACCGTGTCCTGCCCAGGTTTCCAACCTGCTGGGCAGACTTCTCCGTGTTCGTCAGTGTACTGGAAAGCTTGAACAAGCCTGAGGGTCTCATCCACGCTCCTGCCAACTGGTAAGTCATTCATGGTGATTTGTCGCAGGATGCCTTTGTCGTCGATGATGAAAAGCCCTCTGAAACAAAATATAACAGATGAACAAAATGCTGGTTTAAACTTAATTCAAGGATAAAACAAACAGGAGCTTATGTGTAGTATTTCCAATATTACTAAATTAAAATACGATGTTTCATTCTGTAATTCATTTCACCTAACATCCTTCAATAGTAGTCGCGATTTTCATCACCCGATTCGTTTTAGCCTGAACAAAAGTGATTCTATATGCCATGATGCGATACACTCAACACCTACACCACCTACCCGACTTGGCAAACGGTTTTTAACAAACTGGCTAACCTTAAAAGTAAGGTGTCTCAGACAAATCGCCTCAAACTTTTGAATGGATAATGCACACGATTGCGAAATCTGTAATGACCTAACTCTACCCATAACAGCATACTGGAAGAAAAATATAAATATGCCCTAACTTCTCTCTAAAAACAATGTTGGCAACACCAAACGAGAATTATATATATTCACATATTTCCAAAGCGCTACAACGGAAAGTTTAATCAGAGTTTCAGTTAAAACTAACCTCAAAGTGTGACCAGCATCATCGAGGTAGACACCGTAGTCTTTGGAGATTTTGTGTGTGAGGTCAGATAGGAGAGGGATTTTCAGATTCCCGAGTCCACCATCTTTCCTGGGAGTATTCATCCAAGCAAGATGAGTGAAATGGGAGTCCACAGAACAACCAACAACTTCCGTATTGAGTGCACGGAATTCCTCAACACGATCGTTGAAAGCCAATATTTCAGTGGGGCACACGAACGTGCTGAAACAATGACACATACTTACAGCGCCCATTCCAAATACTTGAAACAGTGTAAAGAACTAATTAGCTCAAATAGTCTGTAAAATACGATCAACAGCACAGATTTTATTTTACTCACAAATCCAAGGGATAGAAGAAGAAGACAAGGTATTTCCCTTTGAAGTCCGACAGCTTTAATTCAGTCAACGCGCCATTAACAACGGCAGTCCCCTCCCATTGTGGTGCAGGTTTTGAAACTAAGATTAAAAAACAATCATTAGAAAGGTTTTCAAATAGTACAAAAATATTGAGTATAGCTGGTAGTAGTGATTTTTATCAAAACAATCCATTTGATTCAGACAAAAACTATACTTTATAACTATTATTTTAGGTCTTTCATAGCTATTGAGCAGCATGGATTTGTACGGGGCCGTTCAACGACTACAAATCTCCTCGAATTTCAGGACTTTGTGATGGATGGTTTTCGGGAGGGACTACAGACTGACGTGGTGGCAACAGATTTCGCAAAGGCCTTCGATAAACTGTCACACCTCCACCTCCTGTCTCCGTTGGAGTCTTTGGGCGTCTACGGACCATTCTTGGAATGGATGCATACTTACCTCATTGGGCGAGAGCTTGTTGTTCGGGTGAAGGGTTCACTTTCTTCCCCATTTGCTGCCACCTCCGGAATCCCACAGGGGAGCCACTTGGGTCCATTATGTTTTGTCATAATGATAAATAGCGTGGTGGATTACGTGGCGACGGATGGTGTCCATGTCTCACTCTTTGACGATGATCTCAAGCTCTTCCATCACTCTCGTTCTTTGGAGGACTTCATGTTGTTGCAGAGGGCGGTTGCACGTTTGGAGGATTGGTGTGAATTAAACCACCTTTATCTCAATCCATCAAAACGCTTGGTGGTTTCTTTGCACCATCTGTCACAGCCAATCACCTACAACTATGTTCTCGGTGGAGGACCTCTTCGGAGGGTGGCTCAAATCGTTGACCTGGGAATCCTATGTGATGAACGCCTGAATTTTTCTACTCATATTGAGGGACTGGCTGCTAGGGCAATGCGGACCCTCGGTTTCATTAAGAGGAACACGAGGGAATTTTCCAATGTGGATGCCATAGTGACTCTCTACAAAGCTTTAGTTTTGCCCCTGGTTGAGTAAGCAGCCACTGTTTGGTCACCTCTATACGCAGTTCAAAAATATCGTCTGGAACGAGTTCAAAGAAATTTCCTGCGATATGTTGCGTTCAAGATGGGGATCAAATCGGAAAATATCAATTATGAGCTGCTTTTGGAGAGAGGCAATCTGGTAACCCTCGAGCGAAGACGGAGCTCCGCGGACCTCGTGCTCCTATACAAGATTCTAAATATCCTGGACTGCCCCCCACTGCTCTCGAGGTTATCAACTTTGTAGTCCCTCATTTTGTCTTCCCCCATATCTTTCATTTAATTGTATTTCACCCCCACCCCGACTTATCAATTTATATATATAGTCTTGGACATTATTCATGTTGTAATTACGTAGGTAACTGAATGTAAATTGGGCTTGCCCGTATAATTATAAATAAATAAATGAATAAAAATAAATAAATACTATACTTATACTTATGAGTTCAATAATAAAGAAGTACCACATCATTCTGAGAAGCTGAGTAACATTTAAGGCAAATATTTTCCCTACTGTACGTAAATTGTTGATATTTGAAACTGCTGAATTAGTGTCAAAGGTTGCCTTGATCAGGACAAGTGGGCTTTCGGTCTAATTTGTTCGACATAAACAGCGACAATTTTTATAATTTCAGCCTTCAAGATTAAGTAGCATCTGCGGGGGAATTTTGAAGTACTTTTTTCAAGGGTCATAGAAGGCTACGTTTCACAACTGTAACGAGTTCATTATCAATAATCATCAGCACTTATGCATGCACGCCACTGATTTGATTTTGTAGATATTCTTCTTTCAGTCTTTATGAATTTTCACAAAGTTTTGGTAGGCTAAAACCCTTCAAGCCGAAAAAACAGGTGGTTATCTTATTGTGTTTCTACTTCGTCACATAAGGAGATTCATTAGGTGCGTGCGAATCAATTATATTTTATTTTTCCAAACCTTAACGAAGAATTGAGTCGGTACTCCAGCAATATGCATAGATAAGTTGCTCACTTACTATATACCTGTAGAGCACCGTTAAACGCGCCTTACCTCAACGTTAAGCAAGGAATTTAAGGAACTCTCGAATTCATTCAAATGAGATAATACATTAGTAATAAACTTACTGACAGCTTTAGTGTACTGTAATTTATGGTCGACGACACGGTTTGAAGTATGGGGGTACACACTTCCACCGGCGAAAGAATGACAGCTTTCCTCTGCGAAACTTGATGAAACCCGAGGAAAGGAAACGTGAATGAACAGACTGACGAAAATCCACGATAGCTGCCACATTTTGGGAAAATACGTTAGTATTTGTTGCAATCAAACGCTTGACGATGATTATTGGATTGGTGATAAATTTGGGGAAAGATGATTGATTTAAGGAAACGTCACACAAAATTTGTAAATAAATGACGTGGGACGTTATGAACATGGATGTTGGAGCAACGTTAAAACACTTCTTCTTCTTCGTGTTTATCTTTTTCTGCCTAAATGTGTCCTTTTTTATGCATTAGAGTTTAAGCTGTGATCCTAATAAGATTTTTTGTTTTTACCTCAAGCACCAAGCATGGTAACAGAACACATTCAATAATATCCAGATTGAATTTTAACCATCTACTGTTGAAGTGGTTGGTGCCAGTGACTATGACAAACCCTTCTTTTCTTTAGATCCATGGATGTCAAATAAGATTTTGTAATATTGGTTATTAAAGTTGGTTTTTTGGGAGGATGCGGGGTGACATTTGGCGCATGACGCTGTGTATACGTCATCATTCTGGCAAAAGCAATCTCTGGGGTATACTTACCAGCAACCACAATTATCCCTTCCAATCTTTTTTATTTTATTTGCCTCTCTATCGATATTTAATAATTTGCTTCGAGTGATCTCGTTTACTCGAGATGAAAACAAGATAAAAACTACACAGAACTCTCCAATCGCACTTGGCACATGAACCCCATTACCAAAATTCATCCGACTAACTAGCAAAAGTTTGATACATGAAACAGCCGCATTCAAGGACGTGTGGCAACATGGGAACGGTTCTCGTAAAACAAGATACATGACACAGCATAAGCATCATACGCCTGGCGCAAAGTTCCACCATGACCCACCGTATGAACGTGTTAATGCATGTCAGTGGAATGACGTGCCTAAATACTTGGAAAGGAGGAACTTACAAAATGATAAACCATTGCTTGTTGTTCAATTAGAGAAGTTACTGTTCTAGTCTGTCCCCGCACGCAACCCTATTGCAACATCCCACACATATAGAAAAATATCTATGTCTTCTGTCAATATAGGTCCATGCTTTATGCGTGTTTGAATGTGTTCTCTCAAGTATGCTGGTCTGGATGCTCGCTTCACTCGCATCTCAAGAACAAAAACCACTATCTAAATCACTATCTATTAAAGTATAGATCAGTTGGACAAATAGATCAGAATGAATCACGAACATATCGATTGCATACTCATTTCTGAGTCTCTATCCTGCCCTTCTCATTGGCTCATTTACAAAACTATCGATATATTTGTCGATATGTGTGGGAGGTTGCAATGGGGTTGTGTGCAGGTACAGACTTGATCAGTACCGGTGCTTCAATGACCTAGTTGTTGGAACAACAAAAGGGAATTTGGTTTATTCAAAGTAATTATATGGTGGGGAGGGGGGTTACATTTAGTTTGATCTGATGACATGATTAGGTATTTGTTACAGCGGACAGTGGTTAAGATAGTTTGATCTGATGACATGATTAGGTATTTGTTACAGCGGACAGTGGTTAAGATGAGGGTGTTTACTACAGGGGACAGTGCTAATGCTGAGATTGTTAGGAAGAAACTGATAACAAATACACTAGGGGGTGTACGAACATTCGGCGTTTCTAAAAGTTAGTTTCAATACATCTCAATCCATTCGTTTAAACATACCAGAGCTGGTATGTAGCTCTACATCTTTGTTCTAGATTATGATGAGTGCCAAGTCGGGACGTACCCCTTTGATATGTGGCAACGTTCTGTGGAGTCCTTGTTTTGCTTTCTGAGTACCAGTCAATAACCATTTCCATCCGAATGGCTAGCCTCCAGCTAACATTCAACAACCTACACTAAGTTTCTCTAACGGTGAGTAAAAACGGGATGTGCATCTGCGTTTTGATGTGCTTCGAATTCAACGTACAGAGTTTTCTTAATGTTCGAAATGGTGACCTGCAAACTAATTTACCCATGAAATAACTTTTCCGAATCTTCGCATTCAAGAACATGTGCACTGGCCACTCAATGCATGTACCTATCTACTTGTGGAACGTCTGGAACCCTCGTTTCAAGATCTCTTGGACTTTCGGGAACTTAATTTCAGTAATCCGAACATCTGCTTTGACGGAAGGGTTGGGAGTGGTACCTCCAATACATCACAAAAGCTCACCCAACTTTCAAATCATCAATGTCGCCATTTTCCATGCTAATATCTCGGTTTTTTCGGACAGCTCACTTCTTCAGCGGTCAAACGTTTTCTCCCCCAACAAATATTTCAAAGATTAAATCTACTAGACCGTTTGAAAGGTGGTTTTTTAGCGTACTAGTCTATCTTAGTCTTCCTTGAAAAAAAGAAATAAAATCTTTGCCTCGGTTCACTAAGGTAATGAGCAAGGTTCATTTATTAAATGAGCAATCAAAATAAATGAGTGTATTTTAATTTCCAAATAAATACAGTCACTGGAATGTTGTGAGACAGAAATAATTATCACTAGGTAGCTAATCCTTCGTTAAAATATTGTGCAAAACAAAAACCTAAAAAGAAAGTCATGTTTTTTGTTTTTTATATTAAGAATAAATAACGTTAGGCGCTAAACAACGCCATCATTTTAAATAATTTCCTCTTTCTCATACCTGTTTTGGCTATCTACATAAATATATCACTAGAAATTAGTAGGTAATACTAAAATCACAAAATGTTGTTCGGTTAAATCTATACAGCTATTTACAAAATTAACAGTCATCGCTTCAATTTAAGGAACCAATAACGCATTCATTTTGTTTCATACAAAATTTAAAGACTCTTGAGTATAGAATACCTATTGCATGGATTGTTCTTGTGATATCTGTTGAGTGAATCGTGATGGAGTCCTATTTTTGATTCGTAGGGCAATAGTGAGTGAAAGACTGCAAAAAACAGCAAAAATTTCCCACGATTTAATATAATTCCGGTTTTCAATTTTTCCTACTGAGTATAATGTATTTTCTACACATGTACCGCTAAGAATTTGGTCTGAATGAATTTCAATTGCAATTTTCTCCGGAAACCTGAAGAGGAAACAAAATGTTTATTTTATCAAGTCTTAAGTAATTGAATATATCTATAAGATTGGCACAACACGATTAGTTATCTGACTTCATTTTGAATTTGGTAGCAATGAAGTAAATATGTGATACTCAATAGACAAGTGCGATTCCCAAATACGTAACATTGAAACAAGGCTTTTGACAACATAGGTACATTAATATTTTTAAAAGTTGCAAGGCCCAACTGAAGGGTTAAAGAATTAGATTGATTAGCGAAATGAATCCGCTAAAATTCGGAAGTCCCGAATTCGTAGTTACAAAATGATCAACAATAGAAAGAAAGCATAACCATTCGTGAGAAACCTAAACAATAAATAACCGTTTTATTCAATCTCAAAATAATAAAATCATAGGCGAATTATTTTTATTATTTTTTTTAACTTGCAGTGAACCCTTTGGGAGACGTCGAAAATACAAGGAAGAATAAATAGCATCTACAGCATACAAAAGTGCATCACTATTATTATTTTATTTTTGTTTTAACTTTCAATACTCTTTAATTCCATCACTCATTTCATTTACACTCTTGGATTTTCTTGACTTTTATCTTTTCGTTAAAAATACATAATTTAGCATGCAGATGAAGCGAAAATGCTCACTAAGAAATTTATCTTTTCAATCAGTTCTCACAAACAGATGATATTTATTTCGATTTGAGTATCAATAAATTACAAATTTGACTAAATACCCAAAATTTAGATCGTAGATATATTTTTTTTTGTCACAGAAAAACGTCAACTTCTAAAGTAAATATTTCATTTTAGAGTAACTTCAATAGGTAATGTCAAATCATCCGCTAAACTTACTTACAATAGCATCTCGAAAAAGTGCAATTTTACCTATATACAAACATGAACTTATGTGTTTAAGGCTTGTTTTAACAGCATTTTTAAAATGAATTTCTCTTGTTAGTAATATTCCACGATTACAGTTATTACAAAAAATGTCAAGTCGTAGCAAGAGGTTCCCTAAATAGGGCTTCTTTTTAATTGCCCAAGGTATAAGATCATACTAGTAAAATATAACAGCCTTTGTTAGTTCACAGTGAAATGCATAATTTCATTATTTTTTTGTCTAATTAATCCGAAACATGGAGAACGAACGAAGAAAAAAACATCGAACATTCAAACTGCCCGCGATACGACATAGGAAAGCGAAATAAAAATATTCTCCTAAAGTTACGTGAAATAGCTCTTATATTGTTGAGCGGCTGACCGCAATAACTAAAAGAATCAGTCAGTTTACCAAAAGCAACGGGTTCAAAAGTCGAACGTCACGTTAGATTAGAAACGAAACAAAGAATCACAATTCAAGGCGACGGTAAATGATATTTCATGTGAACCCAAGAAAACAATTAAAACAAACACGTAGTGATTTTTTGTGTACCGTATTATTGCTTTGAAAACCCCACCAGTTGTAGGACTGGCGGCCAAAAATCGACACCGCAACGTACAACTATACATTGCACAGTGATACCGGTTGTCAATCTATCAGTTCTGCTTGACAGTAGCGTCTTCTCTCTTTCAATTGGGACACCGAACGAGGCTACACAACTTTGAGGCCGTTAGAGGAATAATCAACCAAAGCGTTGGCCTATTTAGGCTTGAAAAAAGAAAAAAAAAAACAGCAACAGCGATGTGAACAGAAATGACAACTATAAACATAATCGAGTAAGCTATCAACAGATCTTTGTCGAGATTATGATAGTAGTTTCACAACACGAAACACGAGTTATTCTTTTCTTTGCAACACAAAAATTCGACACGAATAATTGTCAAGTGATTACATACTTATTTGAACAAGTACGGGCTGATCCAACACTCATAAAACACCTTTATCGTAGGAATTACGATCTAGATGAAGTCATACAATATTCCATGACATCCGTTAACAAAATAAGTCTTATTATTCCCATAAGTTGGGTAAAGAACGATTAAATTTAAAATGAACGCAATTCTGTGAGGCCATAACAAATTAATATTTACTCAATTTTAAGGATGTTTACTTTTATGAACGAAGGTTAATATTAATGGATCGATTGATTCATCGAATAAGAATTAAAAAAATGACTAGGAAAGAAGAACTCACAGTATCAGATTAAATAAATAACCGAAAACTACATAGTAAGAACAACATATTGGGTATCGAACCAAAAGTAGTTATTACAACGAGATATATTTCCCCGAACTGAAATTGAAAATAATTTAGGCGATTCGTGGGGGACTTTATATTCAAATAACACCCTAATAAATACAAAACGTACACAATATTTACACTATAAAAGTGTAGGTATAGAAAAATATAAATAACAACGTAAAAATAACATCTTCATAGTGGGAAATGTCTTTAAGAACTAAGAATGAAGTCATTCTGTTGACCTTGGGGGGCGGGGCCCAAGTTTAATAAAAGGTGGTAACAAAGATGGCACATTTTATTATTGATTTATCATCGATGAAACGAGCCTCGGGGTTGGTGTTTTGATTTGATGGAATCATCAAGAAGAGGCCACCATTTTATTAACTGGCACTGTTCGCTCCTTGTTTACGAACCCTATAATAAACAACAAAAGAAGGGGGAACCAAAATAAATTTAATGAAAATGAATGAAAAAAGGAGTCAAACACAATAAAAAATATTTAACAAACGATAGAAACGAAAAAGGGATGATAACCAACCAAGTACTGAATGCAAAATAAAATTACAACTAATAAAACAAGATGAAAAGTAGATGGGTTAGAACGGAAACTAAGAATGAAAGAACTGTTTGTTAATTGGAAAATATTTATGCGATCTGCTCGTTAGCAAGATATTTTTTATTAGAAAGTGTATCAGTACCAAAGAACACTTCAAGAAGAAATATGATCAAAACAACAACTTAACGTGCTGTGTTGGAAGAGCGAATGGGGGTATGCATTCGTATACATTTGAATACTACCTAACACAGCTGTACGTGGGTGTTCATTAGAGATAATGATCACATGCACCAAAATAATAATTCACAATGAAATGTACTTTCAAATCGAATCAAAATCCCAGAGAACGAAATTATTTACCAATTCCTACATTCATGAGGTAACTACATTGTGGATTGCGAAGGTAGTATTAGGATGGGTGAATCTTGACGATTTTCAGGAAGAAAGGTGGCAGCGATTGGTGACAAAAAAACTTCTGTGTAATGTACATTATTTCAATACTTTTAAGCCGACCACACACGTGAAGGTTTGCCTGTACAGGTACATCTGTTCAGGTAAACCTGACAGAACTCGCACAAAAGATCCGTTATACTGGACAGGTCTCAGTTTGCTCCATAATGCCATCTGACGATGATGTTGCCTATATCGGACTATTGTCAATATTAAATAAAGAGGAAAAGAAAAAGCAACGCCAAAAGTAGTCAAAAGAGAGGTTGTTGAAGAGAAACAGGATCACTCATGTAAATTTAATGAGTTATCAGTCGAACGTGCAGACTTTCAGAATTATTTGAGAATGAGTGAATCAGTATACCAAAAGTTACTATCCCTGGTGTCCCCCATAATAAAAAAAGAAGATACAATGAAGAATGCCATTTAACATCATGAGAGATTAGCAGCGCCTCTGAAATTCCTTGCAAGTAGAAGGTTGTATGAAAACTGAACTGAAACCTGTGCAGGCACCAGGTGAACCCTACACACGTTCAGGTTTACCAACCTGCGCAGGTAAAGAGAACTGAATTTCCATCAGGCGAACTTACCTGCATAGGCCTAAGATCAGGTGAATAACTGTGCAGATGTACACGCACACGCTCTGGTTTACCTGGACCAGCACACCTGTTCAGGTACGCCTGCAGGCAAACCTGCACGTGTGTGGCCGGCTTTATGCAAGAGGCCTATCTCATCCACATGGCTAAGAGGATGCAGCCATATTTGAGTTGGTCATGCGAGACAGTGGACCAAGGAATATGGCGTTCATGAGTATTCAACCAGCTGATAACTGATATTGTGGCTAATCCCACTTCAATCTCATCATACCTCAGTTGCAGGACGAACTGAATCACTCATTTCGAAGTTGTGGAAACCCATTTCAACGAAGAAAATGAATGATATGAAAACATCGTTAATGCTCACAAAATAAAGGGCCACAGATGGACTAGTTGGAGCTACATTCTGTTAGACGATGTTAAAAGCACCACTTTGAATGCTACTATTAGTAATCTAGATCAATCAATCAGAATAATTCGAAGGAAATATGTAGCTTTATGAGATGCAAATAGTTGGCTTACAGGTTTGTTTATCAAGAATTGATTTTAGACTTAGCCCATCTCGAGTTCTTCTTTGACATGATTTTTTGTAACTTGAGTTTGAAGCAGTTTCGAAGTAGTTTCTAGGATGATACAGATCATTGTTATCACACACTATACCAGACATTCATCTGTTTCGACAGCTATTAGGGCCGGAGTAATATTCAACAGTATTTTTAAAGGGGCTAGTTGAACACCTAAGTCGGCAATCTGGGCTAATTTTTATAACAGAACTTTGTGTTGGAATAACCTCTTTTACCTTCCATTTTTTTCTGAACAAACGAGTAAAAAGTCCTCTCTCATCCATTTGGTTCCTTATTAACCACATTATTGCACAAACATTTTATGTGAAACATTTTTCCAATACCATGGTTTATTTATATGAAGAAGTATCACTCCCTATTAAGAAATCAGTTATATTTTCGTTTTGTACCGCTGTGTACCAATATTTATGAAAATGTAGCAAACCATCAGAGAATAAATACCACTTTGTAAAGATTTTGCGAGATGGAGACAATCCGTTAGGGCTGGATCATAATCACATAATCGTAGTAACTAGGTTCTGACACACCATCTAAATTAAGGAGCTCTACATTGACACATAGATATCAACAACTTTCATTAAATTAATAACTTGTGAAGGTTTCGTACGTTAAGGCACTGATTTCAAATTGGCTCAAGTAATATTTAAGAACCCATTTGTCTATACCCACTCAATTGAAATTCTCCAAAACAACGACTCAAAAATTTGTAGATAACTCGGCAGAATTCGAAAACATCTTTTTTTCCAACATCAGAGAGAAATCAGGACAGGCCACCTTAACCTTAGCCAACTTAATCAAACCACATCGACTGCTAAAGGTTTCCAGCTTGTATGATGCTTGCATGCTTAGAAATTCTGTCATCCTCTTGAAAAAAAAAGTCTACGCTTGAAGGAGCCCATCATTAAAACGCCTGCTTTGTTGGGTGAAGCTTCCTCAGTTATCCAGGACCTGTGTCATTATTTGTGACTGTGAATATTCTCCAACATTTTGGTACGGCTAATCAAAGTTCAAAGCCACAATGAGCAACAACTTGGGACAATCCTTCAACAACTATTCTCAAACATTATAATTCGAGCCATTAAGGTTTGAGCTATTTCTTGAAGTGCATTTATCGCATGAGCTAAGGCATCTAATGATCAAATAGCTATACAAATTTTAGGGGACAGTCAAAGAGTTGAGCAGCAAAATCCCAAAGGATTCCTTAAAAACTTGAGATATTCAACTCGAGCTGAAAATCATCTAAGGACTTTTTTTTTAGATAATCTTTTAGCCAGTGGAGAGGAGAGGGCGAGGTCTCTATCGACGTGCTTCCACAGAAATAAGAGAGCATCAACTGATTTTTACCCAAAGCCAGTAAAGAACCACTGAAGGACTCATTCAAGAACTGCTAGGAGAAGATGTGGGCACGAGACTGCATCACATTACCTGCTAGGCTCAGAAAATGGAACTGAGAGTTGAATGCAACAAATGGGTTGATACGTTTTTCATGGTTAGCGCTTGAATCGAAACACCTGATGCTCACAACTTTGAGACTAACCACCACGTAGCAGAGCAAATTAATAGAGTTGTAACCTAAGTTACATGTAGTAGGTACTCCAAATAAGTTATAAGGATTGTAAAAAATATGATTAAAAGTTCCTAAATCAAATTTAAAAAAGACAAAAATATGCAGAGCAGTTGTACTTCTCAGTACATTATAATGAAAATTGTCCATTTGGAAACCCTCTCTGAACTCACTTTAGGACTACTCTTTATTACAAGACTTCAACAAAGAAACAGAGGCTAAAAGCTGTTAGCTTATGAAAATGAAGAACCGGTTAGCACAAAACTGAACGAGTAATCAAATCAGGATTTAAAAACACACAAAGTGACACAGCAGTGCCAAAGCATAATGAAAACAATCGGGGAAGCGAATGAATAGGAGAGAAACTACTATAGATAATAAAAGAAAGTAGAAGGAATATCGAGATCAAAAGCTTAAAGGCGGGAGTTAATTTTAGTCTTCTGTATTTAAATAAAGAACATTGGCGCAGTAATAGCAGAGAGAAGAAGAAATCATCTAGTTAGGTGAGTATCACCAGCTAAAAAGCAATCCATCCCCTTCAACCGCAGGATAAATACCAAATGAGAGAAGTTAACGGGGATTTTTTTTTTCTCAGTTTTTGTAATCACGCGTGCAATTCTACAAAACTGCAGAGGTGTGATCACACGGTTGCAGGAAGTAATGACAAATGCGTTAAATCAGTCAAAGAGGTTGAAGTGAGGAAGGAATTTGTGGAAGAAACAATTAACGGAATGGTTCACATAAGGATAGACACGTCCGTACCCTCAACTTTCTTCGGAGCAACAATATTTCGGACGTGGGAGAGTCGCATTACCACAAATACTATGCGTAAGACACGTACTATGTTAAACATGGTAAAGTGAATGCTAAAGGAAGTAAAACGCACATGGGGAGTAAAATTAACCTAATTGACATCACGTGTCACCTCCACACGTGAACTGAAATTAAAATTTTAAAAAATGAATATAGTTCTGGGAGTTATACGGTTTAGGGAACAATATTTTGGTTAGTTGCACGGTTTCTAGGTTACTTACGTGGTTTTAAAATGAGAAATAAATGTCACAAAGGATTATGTCAGTTGTATGTTCTAATCCGCAAATTTCCTTTCATCGATCGATCGCACTTGCAAAATTTCCTGCGGCCGTGCAATTAGGCCTTAGGTTAACATGCAGGTCATTACGTTGAATAACGCAGCAGAATATGAATCTCTAAATCGCGAGGAGTTTTCGTCTGGGATCAGGTATTATACGGACGATTCTCAACAATCCCGTAAAGGAGCAGCCAGTATACCCCTCATCGTACATTCCAGAAAACTCGGAGATGTACGAAAATAGTACCGTCGCACAACTGCAAATTATGGGTATCTCCTACGTATGAATGTTTCCATAAGGGAACACTGACAGGCAGAGTAAATCGTGAGCAAGACAATAGATTTTAAAATTTTATAATTCCATTTTCGTTTTTGCGATAAAGTGGTGCACTGATTTTTTTCAGCATTTATGACCACTTATAATTCATAACTGGTATCCTACCTAGTCCCAGATGTTCCCTGAAGTCTTGCCAAGATTAAGGATCAAGCGAAAAAAGCCAAACGAAAATGCCAACAGCAACTTGTCTTTTTGCCACAAGAAAAATGTTACACCACGTGTAGGAAACAAAAGGGAGGGAGTGCTAGGATCAAAACCAAGATGCAAAGGGTCAACGTTTCATAGAACCTCTCATGTTAAAACATCGAAAGCCCCGTCGAGTGACCCAGCAGATAGGGCTTCCGATTATGTCCAATGGGCACTTGATCGATTCGTCTTAAAACAACACCGGGAACAGCACCATAACCTGAAATTACAAATGGAAGACCTAAACCATGCTAGATATTCCAGAGGGAGGGAGAAAATATCTACATTGACCACACCGATTTGAGTCCAAAAATCAACGGGGAGTAAGTCTACGAGCTATCGTGTGGGTCTACTGTGCTCTAGACACGTTGATGACATGAAGGTCCTACTAATTTTACGTACATTATCCTCATATTTTATTCTTCAACAACTTGTTTCAATGTAGAGATGAGAGCGTGTGACGACTATCCTGAAATCATTAAGTGAAGCGCTTGAGATTTGAAATTGAAGAAAAAAGTTGGCTCGATTTTCTAAAATCGTTTCACCACTAATCAACCATCCATTGGGGTTTCGTCACTTTTTAGAGGCATTGAGACTCAAGGTGTAATTATGATTTATGAAATTGAAGTAATTACTTAATTTGTACATTACAAATTTCGAGGATAGAGATTCATTAGAGGGTAAACCTATCAAATGTCACATTTATAAATAAATCTCCGTGATTCCCACAACACAAATGTCTTAAAGAATAATGTTTTTGAATATCCATTCAACAACAACCCGATACGAAGAGCAAGTAAAAAAAATGTGTTAGCAAACAAAAAAATAATGAGCAACAGTAGTAGTTTGAGCTCAATCGAAATAATGTCAAGAAACTTCGATAGGTACTGATAAGGCCATGCAAAAAATCCAAAACGGGAATAGTTCTGTACAAATGTCTACCTAACGTGAGTATGAGTATTACTTTTGAGTTGATATTAGCCTCAATTTCAGCTTTTATGAGGGCCTGCAGAGTTTTGCGATGTTCAAAATGTACTCGTATTAGGTCCCAACAGCACATCCTAAAGAGCATTAAATGAAGTGGACACTAGCACAGTACTCATCCCCCCTGTAAGATACAGGGTGATCGACAAGTCTTCTTACACGTGTCAAAATCAACCAGCACCAATCAACGATTCAAGAACTGGATGGCTTCACATAGGAACACTGACGTAGGGGTGTATACAGGAATGGGCGTTCGGAAGCAAACAATTGTCAATCTGCTAACTTTAGGTTGTCGCCTTGATTACAAGCCATTGTATTAGTTGTAAACGTCAGTGAAGTCTTGTCAACAACTTTAAACATGTCTAGGCTCCAATTGTATGATTGATGACACCAGGTAAAAATATTGATTGCGCAAAATGTCTGTGGCATTTGCGACTTAGATCAAATTTATTCAAAATTCTGAAAAACTTGAACTTTGAACTGCATTTGATTTTAAGGATGTACCTGTTTATTTTCTCAAGTGACCATACATTAACCCAGTATTGGTTTCGGGGATAATGTCATCATCAGTAATACATACAAACTCTGGCGAGGAATTAATTTACCATGTATTATCCTGTATATATGATCCACTATTCTTTTCACTAAGGATATAAACCTCGAGATTTCCGCAGTCCATAGTTCACTGATCAAAACTGAAATGGATTTCCACATTTCTATCATTCAAAGGTTTAGAAGTCGTCTTACAGTGAAGTTGACCAGAAGATACGTGGACATAGCCAAAGCTTGGCACCCCTCCGAACGTAGTATTGAGCTAATAGTTGTATGACCTCACCAAAATGTGCCATCCGGTCAAGGAATAATTAAATTTCATTTTGAAATGAAAGAGAAATGATTTGAGTAAGTACCTACCTAATTTTTCAGATTCAAATGAGTAATTCATAAAACGATCATATTTCTTCACCTTTCATTAAGAAATAAAGAAAAATTAGGGTTCATGAGGTCACAATAGTTGGCGCATCAAAGTAGGACCATCGTAACTGTCAATATATACTCAACTTTTTAATGCCTTCATAGAATTTTATAAAATCCTCTAAATGTTTAGAGAATAATACTGAATGTGCAAAATAGGTATTGAAAAAGGTATAAATGCAGTGGTATTGGGTGCTATATGGTTTGTGGCCAAGGTAATGATACAGGCTGTAGTTTTATAGCACGCAACATCAGCACAAGAAGAGAACCCTTGCCATCCGGTTTTCTGAAACAGGTTGCTTGAAATATCCCGTTACAAATTAATCTCCCTTACTTGATAAATAAGAATATGGAGATCGGAACCGCTGTGAACCTTTTTGAACTAAGCATTTAGCATTGAAGTACAATCAAACCAAACAACATTGGGGAGATGACAAAGCTCTTTCATATCCAGTGCAACGTGCCTGATAGTCAATCGATCTTAACGACACAGTACGGTCATTATGGAAGGAAACTTTTTACCTTAAAATTCTTCTAGCACGTCTTACTACCCTACCCATGGATATAAAAAATGCGGTAGGGGACATGTGAAGCGAACTCAACAGTGTATTCAACTGATCAGGATGGCAGCTCCTCGTGAAAAAAGAGCAACATTTCTGTGGTAATACGGTCTCAATAAGGTTTCATTTGAAATTCACCAACAGCTGACTAAAGCTCCAGGGTACCCTGTGGCTTAACAGTCCCTGGGAGGCTCCTGGATAAAATTTCATCTTTGTAGGCCGTTAGAAAAACCATTTCGTAACATTTTCTCCCACGGATGCGCAGAACATTGTAAGAGGGTCATCAGGAAGATATAACCATGTCAAAAGATATGATCCAAATGCTACTCCAGGAGACTCTGAACTTGGACCTTGGTCCCACCCATCAACTTCTGGTAGAGGCAATATTCTTTATAGAATTAAAATACTAGTGGTAACACAAGAGTTCAACAGCGACACTAGATGGTACATCTCTGAAATGTTGTTTTTCAAGTCCGTTTTTGTTCTTGTAATTATTCATGCGTACATCTCCTATAGCCATTGATACAGACCATATCAGTCTTTCAAGCAAATTTTCATAATCTGTGTCAAAGAAATATCACACTACATCTATGGAGAATTTAAGTTTTGAAAAATCACAAGATGGCAAGAGATCACTCTTCACAAAATATCAACACACAGCAAGCTCGCTGTCTACACAATTCTGTTCACACAGTCTGATGCAGAGACACAGCACAAAGTCAGCCTCTTGATACAGCACATGAAATACTGCAGAATGTCATGCTGCCGCTTAGACAACACAAGCTGATATGAACCGTCAGCCTATGTCCGGCACTGTGTCTCTAGAATAGATGGCTGCACGGTAACTATACCTGTTGGAAGCTGGGCTCCCACTCCTCCTCTCCTCTCCGCAGCTCCCCTCTTCCGCCGATTCCCCGATGCTTTCGATGTGGGAGCCTTCGATCATGTCTGGCAGCTGTGACATTCGAGATCGAAGCAAGTACACGTACAGTTTGTAGCGCTTCAACTGAAAATGGATAGACTCAGTAGAGAAAATGATCAACGAGCTGGTTGAGGAAAATAAATAAACCTCGAGGATACTGTAAATTTGTGGGGCTTCTTGTAGAAGTGCAGACCTGTTTTAATAATCATAAAAGATTAAGATAGAGAAAAAGCACCTCCTCCCCAAACGCCGCTATTATTGCGACGTTGTCTCAGATTCTTCTTCAACCAAATTATCTTCGGAAATTCACTAAAATGAACTGCCTTTTATCAAAACTCTCGATTCATGACGTACTTAAGAACTCATAATGGAAATCAAACTTGATATCGCTAATACTAATTGCACGGCAGTAACAATACGTGTTCTCACCTCATACTGAAGGTAGTTGTCCTTTTCCCTAAAATTATAGAGAATCAACTGTTTTGCACCTCGCTCTGGTGGATGTTTTCGATGTTGTTCGAGTTCAGACTCCAATCTCTGTACCAGATTCTCGTGATCACGAAGTTGCTCTCTCTGCAACACAGCATCGTAACAGTGTTCAACAACTTCCCACACTCATTATAATTTTATGGGACTTGAGAGGGATCGCCTATTTTTGTAGACTGCATAAATAAATTACATATATTAGGTAGAGTAAACCAATTTTAATTCAGTACTTGAGATGAGTGTGGATTTTGAGTTATATTTCCCAAGTGAATTACATTCTTATCCAAGTCTAAATTACTGGAAAATGACATCCCAATTGCCTTTGCCAGTAAATACCCCGAAAACCTACTTTTTGGACCAAAACATCTAAGCGTGTGAGGCAATCGAGCTGACTACAAGCGAGGGCCAACTGGACCTCAATTGGAGTCCTTGAGCAAAGATCGGATTTTTTACATCAATTCTAAGGCCTTTTGTGGACCATACGGAGTACGATGGACGGACAATTCTCAATCTGCATACCTTGAAACGTAAAGTGACAACGTTTGAAGTGGGGTTTATAAGCAATTTTTGCCACACGATTACAAAGGCTTATTATTGAAAATAATGAACAGAAAACGCAGCAAATTATTTCACAAAGGTTTATCATTTCTGTAACAGAAAGCCCTTCTACTCATATCATTGGTCTCTTGATAATTATCAAATGGAGCGCGTGGTGAATTATCTAAATAATTTGGATTAAGCCACCTTTCGAAAGATAATTAATGAATTTAAAAAACGGAGGTCCCTACATAAACTTGGAAGGAAAGTTTTAAGCTTAACAAGCGTTGAATTTGGCAAAACAAAAAGAAAATGCAAATAACTGGACAGGAATTGAAACTTGGTTGATAGCGTTACGGACAATATATGCATCCACCGGGATCAGTTGCTGTAGTCTTCTCCAGTCACCAATTGATTGACTCTCGCTGGATTGAGAGAGAATATATGAACTTATTAGCCACAAGGGCGGTATAACTTAATTCAGTGAAACTCTTAAAATCAGCACAGAAAATACCCTATAATTTCATAAGGATTTGAGATGTTAATTTTCAACATTTCATAAGATATCTTCTGATTTGGAGCGAGCGGATGATCTTGGAGCAACTGGTTACATTCAATTTGTATCCGGAAAAGAGAGTTTTCGATTTTTTGTGTGTCAACTTTCATTTTGTTTTTTGAAATTTACGTATTTTGAAACGTAAACCATACAATTTTGAGGGGATTAAACAAATTTAGTCATTACAAATTCAGTTTTTAATCTGAACATTTCAGCCACCAAAGATTTTTCTCAATATTTTCTGCAATAAATAACTAAACTAACCAAATTCAGTCGAGTTTGACTTGATGGCAGAAGTGGCCTTTGGAATTTCCTTTGTGATCCAACGGCACCAGGCAGAGGAGGAGCAGAGAAACTGGCGGTCACGTAATTTATTGTATCAATCCACGATTGAAGTTCTTTTGAGTCGCTGAAATCAGAAAAAGGCAAATAGGAAATGCTCAACTTCACAGTGGATTAATCAAACCAGGATCTGATGGAAAGGATGGGGTATATGAAAATTGGGTAGAAAAAGTTTTAAGAATTCATCCGCTTTTCCCAGCTGCAGTATAGTACAGTTCACTTTTGGAAACAATAATTTTTCAAGGATTAAAGTAGCTAATGTCCGGCCCCCTAGAATATTGCCCTCCAATATTCTACAAGAGACCTTGAGGAGAAATTGAGGACCCGGCAGTCTAAACTAGAAGGTGACGTAGGGAATTATAATTTACCAAGTTGGTAGCCATGATAAAATCTCGTTCCATTTTGTTGAGATTATCCTCGGTTATTGTGTTGCATAACATGTTCCCTTGCGTTTGTATTTACTGCGTTTTTCTTGTATGTTTTGTTCAACTGTCTGTAGTGTCCTATTAACCCATATTTTTAACTGTGAGCATCATCACAATCCCCTGACCCGTCGATTTTAATCAAAACCACGCAATGGACGAGTGATCTCCGTCTTCAGCAAGCAGCCATTAATCAGCTTTCAATAGAGACTGACTGCAAGGAGTCAGCGCAAGAAATCGCGCACAATGTGTTCCAGGACGTTTGGTTCGCAAAGGCAAGGAGTCAGCGCTAGAAATCGCGCACAATGCGTTCCAGAATTTCACACCAACGACGTTTGGTTCGGCCTGAAAAGTTGGCAAAGGGAGGGAAGTTGAGTGCCAACTTCATCAGGTCACACGAGATGTTTGTTTATAACGTCAACCAAGTCCACAATTAACAACAAGGTTGTCGCAACTGATGAATTCACAGATGCTGCTAGACGAAACCAGGTATATGTGAATTTTACTTGGTTCAGAAAGAGTGCCCTTTGGTGGAAACACTTAGGTAGTGCATCTCCCGCTCTGGTGACGGAGTAATCGAGTGTGGTTACAATTACCTTCGACAAATTAATCAACAGACTTCGTTGTAGTGATGATCAATGTGAAAATCATTGTGTGCAAAACAAACGACCAAACTGTTAGACTCTGAATAATGTGCAGTTTGACGAAAAATTTACTGCAGCCAGTGAGAATAGTTCCTGTGAGAGTAGTTTCTGGTTAAGTACTTGATGAATTAACAATTTATTGTTGTTTGAATTTTACACTTTGTTTCCATTATTGACTTGTATACCCCACCTGACTTCAATTGTACTAGTTTCAGCGATCAGGTCATCCAGTTAATGAACACAAACTTAGTCTGGTCTGCATTCAACATACGTTAAGCTTCGATTGAGTTCTACTACTTGATCAAACAAGATTTAGTATACATATTTTGATTCATGGTGGTTAGCCATTAGGTTGATTCCAACAAGAGGTGCCGTTAACAGAATGTCAACAGTTTTCAACTGATACATGCATGGTAATGGTAACTGCTGCCTCAACAAGTCAAGCCATCGACCAGGCATCGTCAACATCTGCTGTAACATGAAAGAGTCGTTGACAGCGGCCGAACAGCTGTTGATTGGAATTGGGCGGCACTAGGGGCTCCTTCCCATGCTGTTAACAAAGGAAACCTTTAACGATTGAAATATCTCGCCAAACCACGAGGCAAACACAGCAAAAACTGCCGTAACACGACAGTGGGCTAACTTAAGAGGATGTTGGATGGCTCAAGTGTTCCAACAAACCTAATATTAATTTTATTATGTACGAGGTGAGGAAAGTTTTGATGATGATTTTATGACGCTTAATTATTCAAGTAAATTCTCATTATTTTTAAATTGCAAAAGTCAGTGTCATTCAGACACACGACAGAAGCAAAAACGGCAAAGAGAACTATGCAGGTACGGAAAAAAACGAGATATTGCTGCAAGTGCAAGCACCGCCAAATGTTTATACCACGTAGATGTACCTAGATACCAGATTTCTTCTACATCTTGTTTGATAACATTGCTATTAAGCGATCTTAAAGTATCTAAATTACATCGAACCTGAAGTGAATTTGAACCTGGTTCTGCTTAAACTGTCCTATTTATTTTGATGTGGGCCAAGATAGCGAATCCAGTTCTTTAAAACTTGAAGATTGACGGATAAACAACCCTATTTTTGAAAGAAGCCGAGTAACTTCCACCCTCACTTCATACACAATTCTGAAAGTACCTCACTTATTATCTAATGTAATAATTTTATACCAACTTGAACGTTTTCATTCACGCTTACCTTGTTTGAAATAAATACTCCGCTTGATCGGCAGTTTCTAATCGGAAGACGTACAACTTCTTAGTGTAATCGTTAGCTTTGGTTGCAAGAGAGTGATGAATACGAATCGCGTTGTGCAAGTTGTCACTCAATTGAGTTTTCCTAAACCCGTGTTCGTCCTTGTGAAGGTATAGAACCAAATCTCGGAGAGTGCAGTAATACATTTTCCATCCTCTTTTTCCTAGTGGAGCTGGAAATTAACAATACGTTCGGTATTTGGCACGTTTAAATAACAAAAATAACCAAAGAGGCAATACAGATAATGAGAAAAAGAGGTTAAACATGATCGGTGGCTGTTGAACAAGGTTATAGACAAACAAGCATGGCCACTCTTAGTTTTTTCTAAATTTAGATCTTCACTGAGTAGGTACTTCTTATCGGGCAACCACTCTCATCTTAAGGAGTTACAAACTAACTGATTTACCTACTGTCAATTATTCGCATTTGTGTTACTAAGAGTGAGCCCTTTCGAGGTAGTTATTTTGTTGAGCTATAACTATAAGGATAACTGAATGTTTGTTTTATATTTGTGAACCACAGCAAACGAAACTCTAAGAATGCAAACACCAGCTGCAATATTCTATAACTATTTCTATTTCCATGACTTTTCAATGTTAGGGCAAAGAGCTAAGCCCTCTCTCGCTTTGGAGGGACTCCCATGCCTAGTGTGAGGTCACTTTTGGCTGAAAAATAGAGAAATCATAAAGAGCAATCCACTCATCGGTAGAAAATGTTTCTTTGAACAGCAGCGGCAACACTGTTCTCTGATTCAAACATCCATTATGATAGTACTACACAGTAGTTACACTTCAGTTTCAAAGTTTTCAGGTACCCAAGTACCCTATAGAAAAACAATATGAAATGATTCGAACGATATGAAAAAAAGAAAATCAGATTAGTTTGGTAAAATCAATTTGAATTTTTGGCATATTATCATATTGAAAATTTAGGCAAATTAATTTGAACCTTTGGCACAAATCAATTGTAATATTTTTGATATCTCAATTTAAACTTTTGGCATACTGATTTCAGCTTTTGGCATATCAATTTATACTTTTCACAAATCCAACTAATCCAACATTCCACTAAGTAATTTTTGCATGAAATAGAGAGTACATAAAACAGTACACCGAAATGTTTTTCCTCCTCTTAACTGTATGCTACCTACAAAGTTAATTAACCAAAATACTTTTGGTTTCATGAATTATTCATGAAACAATTTTTGAATGACTCTTTTCTACGTCGAATAGGGTGTTATGGGTAACTTGGGTACGTAAATTGTAATTGTGAGTCGAACTACAAATCCGTTTAGGCAAACCCAAGGGTTCCATGATATATAGTCCCAAATATTCATATTTGTTAAAAAACATTATTAAATTATTAAAAAACATTAAACTACATTTTGAGGAACTACGCGAAACGTCAAGTATCTTCCTTGCAAAATCCTTCATTACCATTACTACTATTAATTATGGTAGATCACAGCTCAAAATCGTAAATACACTGATACTAGATGATTTCACTCACTTTTCTTGCCGTGGGGTTCAACGCAACATTTTCTCATAACGTATCCTTTTTTATACTCAACAGCCGGATTAGTAGAAGGCACATCGAACGGCACTTTACCCGTAGGGTCCTCCCTATCTTGATTGTTCTTCAAATTAGGGTCTTCTGTCTCATCGTCCCTACAACAAGACATCAGTCTAACAAAACTTCCCAAAACTAGCGGTATTTACAGCAGAAACAGGCAATGCTGTAATAACTATATTTTCATTCAATAGTTAACTAATACATCTAGACATTCATTTTGACATGAGGTTAGAATACAATATAAAAAAATTATACCAGTTTAACTGTAAGGTTTACTTACATGGCCCATTCAAGGGGATTATTCTTAATTGATTGATAGAGATTCTTGAGGATTTCCTTGGGGAAATTTTCACCATCGTTCAGTTCGGCTAAATTATCTATGAACTCATTGCACGTCATTTTCCTACCAATATTTTGACCGTGCATATCAGTGTTGAGCAACATAATTGCACATGTTAGTGTATGAACGGCATCTGGAAACAATAATGCAAAGTCAGGTTCATCAATCCCGAAAAATATAACTATATATAAGTATTCACCAAATAACTCGCCAAGAAAATGCAATTTCGTAATGAGCGAAGAGAACTGACACAGTCAAAGCAATAAGGGTTTTCATTTATACCAATTTTAGAGACAAGATGGATTCCAATGTTCACCCTCAAACGGTATAAAGGTAGTACCTAGAATATCTTCACTTCTTAACGGTCAAGTTGTTTCCAGTAAAAATGATTTCATAAGAGAAAATCATATAACCATGTCTGACCTCCATTGAAAAAAAGCTTTCAGTTACTTGATAGTCAATTATATTCACGAATCACTCGTGGGGAGTATGGTAATTATGTTTCGGGCAGGAAACTACCATTGACGAGGAGTTTTGGTTAATTATAGATAGCCGACATTTTTGAACGACGACCTATCCCAAGGCATGAGTTTGAATTTTTCGGAAGCCACAATTGTGGTGCCAGTAAGACCTACAAGTACTTCGAGGAATCTAGGGCAAAGAAGAAAGGAAAAGTATTTTTTGGTTTTAGGTTTGGGGGGCAAACCTGCAAAGACAATGCGAATCAATGATAATAGAAAAAAAGATGAATATTAGGTAAATAGAATCAATTTCAACCCAATGTTCGTTTGACAATCGAAAGAGTCGTGAAAAACGTTCACAACACTTCATTCCACTCCATTAGCTGAATTCTCATCTCAGCAGAAAGAGGAAATAAGATAAAATATCTCCGAGCATACGAACAGGACAATAACTACTTCTTTTACCTTAAGGAAATAAGCTGTTACGGAAGGAACAGAAAACTATCTATCTGGTAAGAGGTTCACTAATAGGGATGTAAGTGGTAGACCGGGTCAGGCCAATTCTGCTTTCTGTTATTAGAGCAGCCTCGAACAGAGGAACCTTTAAGAAGGGGCTGTCGGGTTTTATAGGGACATATGATCCCTTAATTTCACCTCAGAGTGAATACGCACCCTGACTTGGCATTTTCGGGCGGATAAGCTTTTACCTTAGTGGGTTTTGGAAGTATTTGTGTTAATGTGTTGGATCTCGGGGGTAACCGATGTTCGTCTTCACGAACTCACGAAACTTATGGGGCCGAGGGGGTCAGCTATCTACTTTTGGCGGTGAAACTTTGGCAGCTGGGGCTCCCCCCTCCTTGGTACCATTATGGGTAGCAGCAGCCTGCAGACAACCCAGGAAAGTCACGTAGTCCCCCGTCTAGATACCCAAGGCCTAGAATGGGAGGCCCTACTAACACTACCGCTTTTCATGACTGTCTGTCTCTTGGGGGTGGACTTACTCTAACGGGTTAAGGGAGCATTTGGTCGGTCGTATCAATACGAATTCGGGCGATTTATTTGCATCACGCACACTATAAAATGTCGATCCGTTGTCCCAAAGATGGGTAAGTGCATTGATGAGGGTTCGAAGTAGGGTGGCACATTGAAGTTGAACTGACCCTTTTCAAATTTCTCCAAAAAGTTTCATACAGCCTCCAGCCTTATTTAGAACCTTTTCAATAGAAATTTCAACGTGTTGATGTATCAGATCAAGCCACAGATGTTTAACAACACCTCATAGAGTGGATTATTGGAGACAGTCCTAAATTGGTTTGAGTGGAGAGGAAAATGAGTGGTATTGATGAATCGGGAGCAAACGCTGAAGTCCCCGTTTACTTCTGAGGAGCTGAAAGAGGGCAGTAAACTACAGCAACAGAATAAGCTACCAGTAATGCTCCATTCTATATATTGATACTCTTCTTGTGGGATGGAAGAACTAGACAAATAATCAAAATAACTGTCTACTTTCATATTTTATGGAACATCTACCTAAAATCTCCTGTTTCACGGACACTATTCCCACTAAACTCATGCTTTTTGATCAACGAATATTCAATTAAACGATTTTTCATGTAAAAAAGGGAAACTCACCTTGTGAGGTAAATTGGCCAGGATTGCAGTCGAGATATCGCTTACTAAAGTGGACTAACACCCTTTCTCGCTCTTGAGTTTCTCCCGTAAGGCAGAATTGGGTGAGGAATTTTCTCAGGGCGCCATCCAAGGAGTCGTTGGTGAAGGAAAAATATTTCAGGTACTCTTCTGCGACTGCCCGACTGAATTCGTTACTATATAAACAAGCAAGATAATTTCATTAAATGATACAATTATTGCAGATAAAAAACTAATCAAAGAATGATGTAAATTTGTAAATTTTGAGTGAGAAAAGTAACAATAATGCTCTGCTTGAGTTAAAAAATTCAACCAATAAATATCGGATCACAACTAATTAGAACACTTACAGCCTACTACATTCAATTATTCCATGGGAACAAAAGTGCACATACTTAAACCTGTTTACGGTAGATCCAGCGGGTCATGGCCTACAATGCCTAATTATTTCAAAATATGATTTAAAATATATTTGAAATGAGAAATGGTTTGGAAACTATATAAATTAATATTTAAAAAAATCAAAAATGAAATGCTAATTCACTAAAAGTTACAGGCCGACAAGAGTACTTAACACAATGGTAAATAATTAGTGTCACATCTAAGGAGGTGCCTGTTGGTCATAAACGGAGCACTCACTTGGCCATATTTTCTCCTTCGCACTCCTTCCAACGAATGAAATGCACTCGTAAGGACGTTTCGTCAATACTCTCGATCAGTGGCAGTGAGAATTAGAACGCCCCTATGGTTATATAAGTTTAGATTCCCATATTACGTTATTAATCGGTCTATCAGATAGATAACTGTTGTCCAAATGCTTCCTGAGATGATAGTGTTGGAGGTAAATCATGGAAGTTTACCCGTGACTTCATCATAGTCCTTTCTATACTTATCGGTAAACTAATTGAGCAGTATATATTTAACCTTTCTCTGCTGCTTCGTAAATAATAACAATATCACCTCGTAGATAGTAGCAGAGGAGGATTAAATATATTCTGCTAGCTTACTGACATTTTTCTCTCGTATCCGTGACGTTTTTGAAGAGATTTTAGCAGTGGTAGGAATGGTATGTATTACAAAAGGGTTAGAAACAATAGGAAATCAAAACACCTGGTAGGCAATAATTTACAAAGTCTCTTTTTAAAACTGCCAACACCTCGTCGGAGGATCTTCTCAACCCCCAAAAAAGTAAGCAAAAGATCTATAACACCATTCGGTATCTGTGACTGCCAAAAAATACAGCATTTGGTAGTACTTCCAATTGAAGGAATGAACCAAGGTGCGATGTTTGGGTAGGTGGAGTCATAATTTTGGCGTACGCTGTGGTACATTGAACTATACTTCACCAGGGCACTGAAATCAGGTTGGCTCAACAATAAATTTTGGGCTCCACAACAAACACGTACACTCAAATGTCACTTACTTTTTACATAGATGACGAGACACATCGGATTTCTTGAAGCCATCCATCATGTAGAGTCGTTTGGCGAGCCTTACGGCGCTGGGCAAGTCGACGCCCTTGGGACTGTAATGGTAGGAGCTGAGTGAATCAACGTCCGAGTCGTCTTCCCCAGACGACGGTGGCGGAGGGTTCTGAGGCGGAGCAGGGGGCGGCGATACCGACTTGGCCAAGTTCGCCGCCCCCTCCGTGAGTCTCACAAGGTTTTCATCGTCAACATCCTTTGTAAACATTATAAACTATATTATTGTACGGTATATTTGACGAATAATGAGAACTTTACCACTTCTATAAGTGGCATGGCATTAGCAATTGATTTCTCCGGCAAAAATCTACAAATTGTCCCCCAGAAAAGTTAGTGACGCTGAGAATATAAAGCTTGCCAGTCTCAAGTTCTTAAAGAAATCTATAAATAGGCATTTTCACGTTGACAGATATTTAGACTAGATTTTGAATTTCCATCAATTCCTCAGCGGATTACGTGAGTTAGCAGCCTTCTCCCTTGAAACCAGTTAGGGAGAGAGCCTAAGCGAGAGAAAATTTATTGCTTTTTCAATGATATCTTAACGTCCTTAAGGCTAATGGCTCTATATTTATTTGTCGGGAGCCGACGTAGGGGAAAAAATTTGAACACTATTTGAAGTTAAGAGTGCATTGCCATTCCAGTGCCAAATTTGTTTGTACTTGGGTTCTATAATTCTGTGATAAGTGCTCACCTAATGAGGTGATTCAGATGATCAGGAAGTTTGAAGCTTCCATGCGCTGATCACTCATTGGGGTCAAACGAAGAAGAAATATACAATAATTTTCAATTTATACGATCAACATTATTACGAGCTATATTGTACGAGCCAAAGCGAAGCAGATTGTGTATGGGGAAAGTGCAGATGTGAAGGCCATGGAATGAAAATAGCAAAAACAGAAAAGAATCGTGATAGCGCGTAAGTCATTGGATGGAACCACCATGTTTATGGGTTTGGATAGCCAAGTAATTTTCCGCCTTCAGGAAGTTTTGCGTTAACCTAGGCATTTAATTCGAAATTTGAAGCGTGTCGCTATTATAATTCTATGTGTGTATTCCACAAGATAATTATTTTCTGGTTTGCTTCCTGACTGAGTCCCATACAGTTTAGCCAATGTCCTCCGCCACTACGTGTGTACTAATGCACGCATAAAATACTGTTGGGTTGGAAACGCATGAGCAGTAATACAAATTTCCTTGAAAAATTTCAAGAACTCAAGTTTTGAAAACGAAAGAATATTTCAAGAACTGTATCCCTATTAGAGTCCAAACATTAGGTCTGAATGTTGAATTTTGGGCAGTTAACAAACAAACCGAATTGATGTACCCAACCGAATAAAGTTATGGTATTAGTACTCAAGCCCAAAATTAATACAGATTATCATCATATTTTCTGTCGACCAGTTCAAATGGTACAAAGTAGATAGAAGAAGTCTGCAAGGAACAAAAAAACTCCAATGAATAACACAAACATTCACACGTAGAATTAATAAATTAGTACAAATGTAAGCCAGGCACGGTCATTGTGACGTTGAAGAAAACGACAGGAATTATCAAGCTTCACCAAGGGATTGTTAAACAAAACTAATTAAATGTTCTAATTCATAAGTTTCCAGTTAATTAGTAGTATTCCAACGAGTTTAGTAAATTATTTTGATTAAGCAATGTTTCTAAAAGCTGCTAAAAAAAGGTTAGTAATTTAGTCAACAAACAAGCAGGGCTAATTGTGATGAAATAAAAAGGTTATATAATTAAAAAAAGCGCTCCACTGGTATCGCATATCAACCAATGTTCTGCATATCTATTAATGTAATGTTAATAGCAAACTCGTTTACAGTATCCTAGAGTATAAGCTAAGCCCCAATGTTATTCGCTTTAGCGTGTCGCATCGAGTCTTCCACCTATTTCATTGAAATTTTACCTCATCATCAGGATAGTAATCCGAGTCATCTTGGTATATACTTGTTTGTTCGCCAGGTAACCGGACGTAAGGTTCCTTGTTATTGTTATCACAAACCCCCTTGTTATCGTTATCAGGGCCTTCCACCTGAGAATATTGAACGATCCAAAGCACTCAGTGACAGGTTGTTGACATTTTCAGTTTACAAACAATTGGTTTCGTATGAACGAGCTAAATTTCTAATTGAGCGACAAAACATCATTCGAAATGTAATCGACGACATTAATATTCCAGTTGAACTCAATACAAGAGGGTTTTTGTTTGTATTTGATTTAAGAGGAACTAGAGATTTCCTTTCGCGGAACGTATCGGTTTTCTTACAAGCAATGTAATGTTCACTACTTCTCAGAAATATCAGAAACATCTACCAAGCACACATTCAAGAATCCAAATGATCTGCCATTTCTCTTTTTCCTGTCGAAAAAACCATTTGTGCACAAAAACTAGTCCGTTTACAGACAAACCACATAATTCTTAATTTTTCATTCTTTAATTACTAACTGTTTCATAAGAAAATGAACACAGTTTTATACTTTTAAAGACTTGCCTACATGTAGATAATAGTTGAAAAAAAGGAAGGTTAGAAATTTGAGACCAAATAATAATTTTTAAAGGAGGAAAAATAGGGTAAAGAAATGAGTAAACTCACCTCTACACTCATATCAATAAATAAGACCAATTAAACAAACGCTGTCAATTCTAACACAATTTATTATTATTTTTGAACGATTGCTGGTGTCATTGTGGGGTTTTGGGGGGGTCACTTTCAAGTCGGAAATTGCAATTATTAGCTATTTCTACGGATCTGAAACCTTAACCGATTTTGCGTTCAAAATTACTAGGAAACGGAAGGAAGAAAGTGCTTCTTGCTTATGTCAGTAAAAACCTCGAAAAACCACGTTGTTTGCACGTTTTTGACCAGTTTTTTGGTCCATAGCATCTAGGGGTGTGTGTGATCGGTCTGGCAAGAAGTTAGGGGCAACATGTGCGCAAGAACGGGTTTTCTAGGTAAGTTTTAAGGCCTTTTACGGCTCGAACGGCAGACGGACACAGCAGATTTGGATTCTACGCATCTTGAAACGTAAAAAAGAACGAAAATGTGGGGGGTGTTATAAATTTTGTTTACCATGCGATTACGAAGGCTTGTTATTGAAACAATAAAGCAAAACTCTGAAGTCTAAAAAAAGAAGCTAATTCGGCAAATTATTGATTCCAAATTTTGTAGCAGCTCATGGGCCATAAAGTGTCTTCACAGGATTAATTTGCCTATCGTTCCGAGTAGTATGAATGTGTTTTTAAACGACTCCTTCCGATGTATTAAGTGTTAATGAACAATAAAAATTATCGAATACAAATGAAAACAACAAACATCAACCAAAAAACAGAAGAAATGTAGTTAAATTGTTGAATAAATCTCACTTGGAGCATATAAGTAAAGCAAATTCAACCTTCAATATTAATTGCCAACACACATCAATTCAAGTTCGGTACCTACCTAACTCGCTAGGCCACCCTAGATAACCAAACCAACTCAAACGAATTGCGATAGAACAGGACAGACAAATATAAATGGTTTGAGCATAGAAATTGATGGTCTAGTTCATTCTTGAAAATCACTGAGATCACTACTTAGTGTTTATGTAAATTCAACTAGGAGATTAAGAATCAACTCCATTAGTTTGTGAAGATGTTAAAATGGATTTTTTCATTAAAATTTAGCAAAAGAACCAGTGTGGCTTTTAAAAATGAATGTTTTGAAACCTGACTTCAACACTTCAAACACGAAGAAGTTCGAAGGATAGGAACGTTTGTGCATAAACATGCTGACATTTCAAGTAAGATGGGGGAAAAATCTAAAAGAAAATAAAAACCCCTGAAGAAAAGGCTAACTTGATAACAAAATTCGTTCGTCCTCAAGAACATTTATGAATGAAAAATTGGGTAGATATCCGTGAATTTGAACGATTATAACCTCGTGATATTATACAAATTTATTAATACAGTATTAAAACCCATACTATAGGGAAGAGGGCTTACACCCACATAACAGTTTCTAAAACCCCAAAGAACTTCACGAGACCAAAAAAGCGGTGGAATTTGCTACGAATGCTGACAATAAATTAATGAAATTATTACAAATAACTGCTTACTGAAAATTTTACTGAAAAGCTGAACTTCGGATCATTGTTTCATTTACCTAGCAAAAAAGCGTCTAATTCTCTTAAGAATATTAGAAGCTTAACAAATTGAGAAAAACCATGAAATTTCTCGACGAAATTTGACTATTCACTATTTGACCGCAACGCTAGAATACTCAACGCTGCACAAGCAATCACGTGGCTGTTCACAGTCATAATAAATTATATCTAAAATAATCGTACATACTAGTAAGAACAATGGTAATTTTGAGGTAAAAGAATTAGGATACGATTGGGATAATATCCACATTGATTATCAGTTTTGTCCTCTGGGTTCAGCTTCAAACTCACGTAAAAAGAATGAAGATGTTCGCGGGAGCCATTCTGTATTTGCCTCAAGGGATAATATTTGACGGTTACCGATATGGACACCATATCTCACCCAACTGAGACCCGTTCACCAGGTCGGAATGATATCTCCCTCTTATCAACAATAAAAAAAGGTTTATCTGTTTGCTTAACAAAATGCCGCGATCCCTGTACTCTAGACCTAGCTAGATATGAAGAAACATATTTAGATCAATGTCACCAATCAAGGACTGTCACTACAGTACAATTCAAAGTTTTCGAAAATATAAACCTTTATCAAACCCATTTTTGATCACTCTTATCAACAGCTTAGTGGATGGCTATGTCAAAATTCAATTCCTATGAAGGGGTACCTAAGTACTACCATCTGATTTTTACTAACAATCCTTTCAAAGCACAATTTTCAGCAGGTTGGGCTCTTGATCTAACCTTCAATCCCTAGACTTGATCTAGGTTTATTCTTGGGGAGGCTTATAAGTTTGTAACGATTTGAGGGAGTCAGATTGTTGCCAGGTATAGGTTTACTCTCACACTAAATTAAGCGGCTGAGAGCATTTTACGGTTAAATGTAATTGGGATTGGGACTCTTCGAACCCTTTTGCTGCTGAAGAGCTATACTGTCTACTTTTTAATCAAAGTAATAACCTTCATCACAGCCAAAGAAAACAGAACCGATGGAAGCCAGGTCTTGAATTACTTTCCTCCCTTTAGGTCATGACAAAGTTTTGATCGTCATGAGGATAAAAACTAGAAATTTAAGATTCTAAAAAGGCATGATTGGCATTAACACCTCAAAATAGGGAAGTACGTTGTAAAACAATAGCTTTCCACTAGGGAGTTTATGTTTGAACAATACTTATAATCGAAGCGATTAGGTAGTAGTTCACAAACGATAAAAAGCGAAGAGTTTGATGAGGAAAATAAGTAAATAGGTAATAAAAGAGATAGAAAACTATATGATGGAAACGAAACAATTGAATCTGGCAGATTTTCTGTGCATTGGTGAAAATGATTCTGATTGTTAAATCCCCTCCAGTATTATCGACCCCGATGACTACGATCGAACGATGCCTTTAGACTTGTTTTTGACTAGCCCTTATTGAGATTCCGATAGACCCAAAGGTAGCTGACAGCTCCCGATTTGTCCAATATCACATTTTCAAAATGACCATTAAGAGTCGCGTATGCTTGGACTTGTCTACACAGTAGGAAACGATAATTAGGGACGTAAGAACTAGTTTTTCACTTTCGCCTTCACTCAGCCATCTCTAGAGGCTCCTAAACATCTTTTTCAAATTCCTGATAAATTAAATAAGAAATTGATCGTCTCGAACCTATGGGCCTAACCTGGCCCTGCAAAGGAGAGTGCTAATGATGTCGATAGTAAACTCGGAGACAATCAAACTTTTACGGCTAACTTCAGGCCCATTAGGTTAGCTCTCAATGCGATCCACTGCGATTATTTCTTAAGAATGCTACCTTTGGTTCTATCGTAAACCTCCTGAAGAATGAATCTTGATCTTCAGACCTTCAAAATATCGCAGAAACTAAAAATCAATCGCATTGTATAAAATATTAAATATTCTATAATAAATAATTAAATATTCGTAAATTTTACGAATTTGGTTCACGTACTGAAATAAGTATAACGCGAACATTGTTTCGAACGAAATTCAATTTGGATTCCAGATCTATGTTGAAGACTTCAACCGATTTAAAGGAGAAAGATACAATGCACACAATAAAATCCACCAGACTAGAAGAAAGTTTTTATGAAAAATAAAAATAATTTAGTCCAACTTCATCCACAGTGCCACACAACTAGCAACACGTCTGAAAACGCCCCAAACGTATTTTTATTTTATATGAGCCCAATTTAGACAGGAAATTAATTATTTCACCTAAATCAAATAAATACCTAGTGACTTTAGAATTTAAATGTTAGATATTAAATAAGGAACAATATATGGTGATGGTCAACAGGGGGTGTACACCTAGGGGTTTTTTTTTGTGACGTGCACCTCGAACTATGGGGATTCTAGCTTGGTTAGTGAAACAATCCTTCAGGTAAGAAATTAATTTCCCTTATTAACAAGTAGAACGTTCGAATTACTTTGCTATTAATTGAAGATGAAAATGAAAAAGCAAGATTTTGGAACAACAAAGATCCTAGTCATCAACACCAATTTGGACAGACAGTTCCTGCATTGTTCCTACGTAGATAGTAGCAAACAAGAAAGAGCAAAGCTGATATTGATCATTTGGTTTTCAAGTTGATTTTCAAGACAGACAAAATCCTAAATCATCTATTATTTTTACGATATTCACTGAAAAATATGCTACATTTATCTAGATGTAATACCAGTTCAAAAAGGTTCTCATTAAATACCTATACGTCAAAAACCGTATTTATTTTTACCAAGTACTTAACAGGTACCTATTAGGTAGATTTCGGGTCCAAAAGGATGGATTACACAATGAATTGTGGTTAGCAAATATCGCACAAATCTGGGTTAACCATACTTAGCCCACTGCATGATACTATGGATATTAATTAGAATGCTGAATGGTGATTGTTAAAATTGTCAATAATTTACTTTACGAGTTGAGTGGATTTTCGGAAGTGCTGTGTGAAGAAAGTGAAGACTGAAAAAAATATAGCAATGAGAAACTAAAATGAAAGAATGAGAAAGAGAACCTGAATGACAATCCTGTGCTGGCGCTTGGTGTGATCACTGACTAGTAGCGTTGAATCGGAGTCACTTGGGTCACTCACTTCCATAACGAGATCTCTAGCGATGATCTCTGAGTCTTCCTCCTGGAAATCGGGGGAGGAGATGTTGGAGATGGCTTCGGACTGGGAGAGGTCCCCACCTGTCGGGAAAGGGTTAAGACGCTTTTCCTCAGTCATGGGCGTAAGGCGGATTTTGTCCCCAAGCTCACCACCAGAAGAGGACGAGGAGGACATGACAGACGAGGACACAGAGGTGGGGGAAGCTGGCGAGTCGGGCCGGGCTGGGGAGATGTTGTTGGAAGACGACGTCGTTCGTGTGCTGGAAGAGTCCGAATTGGGGGCATTGTAGGTCCAGACAATTCGTTGATCCTCGGTTTCGCTGTCTTGCCTGTTAAGAGTAACGAATCAATATCAACTTACAACTCACATCAAATGAGAATAAGCTCCTGTTATCATACATGGTAAAAGGAAACGGAAGCAATTTATTTTGTGCCCCAACAGCTTAAAGATGAAGAAACCAACTCATTGGCGAGAAAAGCTATGATATTGAATTCATTGAAAATTAATGTTATTCCAACTACAACTCCCACATGTCCAACACCGGAATACTGAAATTCTTCAAACACAACGAAGAGGACCTCTATATTGAGCATACCATTCCTTACAATCCCCAAATAATAGTAATATATTAATAGCTTGATAGTGAATATATTTAAATTCACGTAAATTATTTATAACAAAACAAAATTGTTTTAATTAATTAACGTAGATCCAACAACTAAATAATAGAAAATATGACCAGCTCGTATATGGACAGGGATGAGTGATTTAACTTCAACTACAAAACTAAAAGTTTCAGTAACAAACAAACTGAAGAGATCACCACTATGTCAATGCTAGATTATCTATTGAATATTGCGGGACGAAACGTAGCTCCAAATTAAGAGATAGTAATATATTTAAAATAAATATGGTAATACTCGTGATTGATTTAAAGATTCTATTATGCTAGATTATCTATTGAATATTTAGTAGTTAGCAAACTAACTAAAATGGACTAAGAACTAACAGGGAAAACGTAAAAGGGGTGGGTTCAACATCAGAACAAAATGTAAAACCTTGCATCTTCCTTCCTTAATTTAGATATAAATTTGTTTAGGTCACAGCCATAATTTATTTCAAGTATGCTACAATTACACTTGTACCTTAATCAAATCAACTCTCGGTCCTGTAAGTTGTTGTTTTAATCCCAAGTAGAAAGTGATTACAATCGTTATTCCATTAACTTCTGTTCAGCACTTGTTCCCACCATTTAGCTCAAGATATTCAGCATCACAGAACCATTTTTTGACGAAGTATAAGCACGTCTTCATCTCTATCTAGTTCTTAGGTTCCAACAAAGTCACCTTTTTGCTCCTCATACAGGTTACAAACGAGTATACTCCACAGTCTTCCACTGGACGTTTGACCACGAGTTGCCAATTATCTGAATTACAAAAACCACTGGCAAAACCCCATTTTGTTCAAAATGAGGAAGTACGTACAGATTTCCTAGTACCTCAAAAAAATAGAACTGCACGAAAGGGTTTACAGAGAGGCAATGAAACAAGCAATTCTCTATCAATGACTTGATAGTCAGGAAGGAAAATTCTAAGATAAGTTCTTGAAATATAGTCGGTATTGTTACTGAGTGCAAGCTAAGGAACAAAGCACATAAATCTCGTTCATTTCAAGCACACACATTTCATTTGTATCTTACCTCGTGTCGAGAAGCGTATTTAGTGACGAGGTGACGTCATCGTCTATATCGATAGAGACTGCTGACAAAGAATCTTTGTTGGATTGGAGGTGGTCTTCGGATTTGGACGTTCTAACGACATAGGACGCTCCTGCGGATACTGAAACCCCTCCACAGGTAGCAGTCGGGGTGGGCGAGGTGCTGGCGGAGCCCACTTTCGGCCTATTGGCAGCTTGGTGGCGGTCTGCTTCAACAGGACTGGTAGGAACAGAGGCGTTCCTTTGGTGGTTGTTGTAGGGGTGCATATTGTTTCGTAACGAATCGACCTTGCGTTGCTGCTTGGGGAGAACTGAACCTAAAAAGTTAACGTTTTATTAATAACTGGTGAATTGACCTGTAACTAACCCAACCAAATTTCTCTTTCCTGAAACACAAATGGATGAAAGAAAAGTTGGAAAACTGGCCAGGGAATAATTTTTTGGAAGCACAAACTGAAGTTTTGGGATCGAGGCATCACAGATATCCAGGAAAAAGGTGTGAGATAAAATCAGCTCGTCACACTAAGATGTTGTAGTACGTAGTTTCTAGCGGGTTTTGGGAACCAAACCTACGTATTTTTAGTTGGGCACAAACGATGTGCGATAACTCACATTCCCATCCAAAATATTCTGAGGGGCTCTTTAAGCACGAAATTTATGATAGAAAAATAATCATTTATAACTTACAATTGTATGAATTTAAAAAAATAAATACGTAAAATCATCGTAAAATTCATACTCTGTTTACTGTGTAGTAACAGAGTACTACTCTTTCTTGGGAAGACAAATTATATTACCGATACAGGTTGCGATAGCTATTAAAACTGGTTCAACTATTACTGTTCATAACATTCGGAGAAGAATCTGAATAAAAACGGAGTAAGATAGAACGTTGTCTATATTTCCACGAAAATAATGAGTTACACAGTTACAATAGATTTCGACGGTTAGGTCATCATCGGTTCATGTGTGTTACTGATGATGACTTAACGGTCGAAACCGATTTAACTGTGTAACTCATTATTTTCGTGTAAATATAGACAACGTTCAATCTTACTCCCTTGTTAATTGAAATGGGTTTCTACAACTTCGTCGCGAATGACTTAGTCAGTAAGAATCTGAATCTTCCCCAGAAATGGGAATTCTGGTTTGACAAACGAAGCGAGTGTTCATTGCGCATGCTAGTAGATGGGAATACTTAAAGTTGATGCTTTAAAATTTAATGACATAGCAACTTGGCCCACCGATTATACTCTTGAAAATGACAATGGCGTAATACGTTATACGTATTTATATAAAGAAAAACTTTTTTTTAAATATTTAAAATGGCCGGATCACAAACACTTTAAAATTCTCCCCTCGTGATTACTTGGTTTTTGTTTCAAAATGCGTAGATTCCACAAAATTATACTTAAAAATTAAACTATTTAAATGAAAAAGTGGTTTATTTTAAACATTTCAAAGATCATATTTATAATACATTGATGTTACGGAGCTTTGAGCTGAGCATCGTACCGGGTCAAAATTCGATTTCAAGATTTTGAACTAGAAATGATCCTAATTCTGCTCTCATTTTAAAACGATCAGCATGGAAGCTGAAAAATCAAAAAGTTCAGGATCCAATTTGATGAGTTAGTTATTGAGATAACTTCGGCTCTCCGAAATGGACAACAGAAAGACTCCAAGAACGGCGAGATCTAATAACCATATATTTCGTGCATTTCTCATCATCGCCATATCAACGACGGTTAGCCCGCACTCCGCATAACTTCATTGCCGCAAATGATAGTGTCATATGGAGGTGATCAGCCATTGTCTTCTAAATAGGAGTTCTGTTATTAAGGCGAGAATTCATATCGTTTCTAAATTGATAGGAGTGGTGAGATTTTTCACTCGTGTATTATCTTGCAGTTGGAACGTCAACATTGCTGTGTAAGATCTACACACCCATAATGTAAATTATGTACCAAGACATATGTTCTTAATTTATCGGAAATACACAGAGGAATCCAACCGCTCACTGAAAGCGCCGAGTTGATTTATATGAACTACACTTGGCATGTCGTTGAGTATATACGAGGGCAAGGAAACGGAAAAAAAGGGCCACCCAAGTCACACTTCAGGGTCGAGTTTTGAATACATGCAGTAGCGACGGAAATAAATGATGAGGTTGAACGACTCTTTTATTCATCACCATGGCCGGAACCCATCAAATAATCAATAAATGGGTTGCATGGATGGAACTCCCGAAATCCCAAGAAAGAACATCAAATCCGGAGTGGGTTTCCCCGTAGTGTGGTTCAATACATGTTTGTATCGCAGTCAATTCATCGGAACAGACCACGATAATTTCATGTAAAATTGAATTAAAAACTACTTTTGTTAAGTTACAGGAATAAAAAAGTTAAATCAAACAAGCTTTTCTTCTCCTTCGCCAGTAACACAATAAAGAACGGTACCTACAATTAACTTTGAACGGAGGTTCTTTAGGAAGATAGTGTACTGAATTTTCGAAATTTTTCTATTCTAGGGAATAAAATCAATTGAATCGTATTCAAAACAAAGTGAATATTTAATGGGCAGTCTGCGTTCGGCTGGTCTATTCACAAGAAAACCATATATACCGAATAGTCAATTATCAAATACGACAAAAAATATACGCCAAGGAGAATTTCCCAAACCAAATTGAGATTTTTCCCAACCGATTTGAGATTTTTCCAGACCAATTTGAGAATTTTCCAATCTAAGAAACTTTTACTACTAAAAAGGAAGAGGGAGTTTTCCACAATCCAAGACTTTTATTGAAAACAAAATTAAAGTTCACTTTATGAACAAGACCAGAAAGACAAAATGAACGAAGAATTTTATGAAGTATTCTTCGTTCATTTTCCCTTTCTGATTTCAATATTAATCTGTTCATAAAGTGCTAATCTTTTATTTTGCTTCACTAATTTTGTTTTCAATAAAAGTCTTGGATTGCCTTGGAAAACTCCCTCTTCCTTTTTAGTAGTGAAAGTTTCTTAGATTGGAAAATTCTCAAATTGATTTGGAAAATTCTCAATTTGGTTTGGAAAATTCTCAATTCGACTAGGAAAATTCTCAATTCGACTTGGAAAAGCTTGCTTGTTTCATGGGTAGCAATCATTTAGACTAGAATGGCTGACTTGGTGGTTATTTTTACTGCTTCAACCCAAGATTATTTAATTTTAGAATACGTGAGTAAAATTAAGAACATCAGAATTTTTTCTTCTAGGTGAAATTGAATCCGTCTCGTTTACCATGACGTCACACCTCAAGAATTTGGGAAAATAATTGTTAGTTTATGCAAGTTTTTCTTTTCTGGCCCTAATACCCGGCAGAATTTCCCGGGAGGGGCCAAATGGCTCCTGAATAATTGGAGATTAATAGTTTGATTAAACTCACAACCTTGTTGAGTGCGGCAGATCTTCAGAACTCGATCTCCAGTCATAACAAAGGCCTCGAACTTGGGCTGCTGGGTGCCATTGGGAGTGTCTTCCCCGCTCCCAGACTCGCCATTGGTCCGCGTGACGCTCTCCAGCGGCAAAGGGTGGAGGACTGGAGGCGGTTCGGACCCTCCAGAGAAGTCTCCGCAGCTCGGCTCCAGCAGTACCGTGTTCGAACCCCCGCTGGGACACCAAGACTCCGAGATAAGGTCAGACAGGCTCATGTCCCCCCGGAACTGGACGGGGGTTGACAGGTAGTGGCGGACTCTGGCTTTGACGACCGGGTCTGCGAAAAGAAAGCACCGACAGCTATCAGGAAACATACTTCCACAACACTGAATAACAATATATCATAAAGCACGTAAACGTCGGGAACAATATCAGCCAATAACTGACACTCGGTTAAAATGAAAATCAATGGAATTAGTTCAATGTCATGATGAGTGTAGTGAACCACTTAGTTCGAGGGGCTAATGAAAAGGTGCGTCAGAGACCATTAATAATTTAAACAGTCAGCCGCTGTAAAAAACCACTAAATCCCATCAACTCCTCGTCTTGATAAAACAATAGGTATGGGAATGGAGTTCATACGTAGATATCCATATAAATTGAATTTAACTTCGCGATTTTAATGATAGCCTTTCTCCAATTACGAAGCAACTTGATAAATAGGTAATTAATACCTTGGATAGTGAATAATCAATTAGAAGGCAGTTTACAGTTGGTACAATTACTTAATTAGAACTTGGGAGTTTTCTTTCTACGATTTTTAGTTGTGTGTAATGAACATGCGTGAAACATTTCCTACTAATGATGTCACTGATTTTATAAGTTTTGAAAAAAGAGAAAATAAAGCCTGATGCGATTTTCAGTAGGCGTTCTTGAATTTTTATATTTCCGACCAATAGAAGTGCAGTGATTAGAACGAACAGGTGCAGGATATAGGTATCTGTGTATAGGTAGTATGCCTAAAATTGGAATCGAAATAGTGGTTAAAGAAGAATGCAAGCAAGAATGCATAACAAACGGCAGTTGTAACAATATGAATTTCGTCGAACATCATTTGAGAATCTGAAAAGTTGATTTACTGCAAAGCTTCGCACAACTTCCAAATCTAATAGGTATCAATGTGAATCCAATCCCGAAACTGGATTTTTGAAAGTTTTGCCAGGAGGTTGTAACTCTCTTTCTCAGTTATAGGTATACTCGGATAGCGACAGACAGACAGACGAACCTACATACAGTACATCCATTTAGGTAGATAGTGTCACACTGGGTTGTGATGAGGGTGATACTATCTGCTCCTCATATTTTGTTTAATTTCTGTTACCTTGTTCGATTTTTTCAGAGCTTTTTTCTTGTAGTAGGTAGATCCTTTTCTTAGCTACTATCATTACAAAGGGGTCCTTGCATTTAACTCTCTTTAAATCTGGAGTCTTTGTATTCAAATCTTATGTAGTTTTTTTAATGGTTTAGATTTTATTAAATTTATTCTTAAATTGAGAAATAAGGAATAAGTTAGTAAGACTAACGTAATATTATAATGAAACAAGAAAAATGTGCTCCACTAAAACGCTGCAAATGTTAAACTCACTTTCTCTTGATACCGTGTCGACCTGACAATAAATTAAGACTTACAGCCGCATCATTATAGCCACATAAACCCCAGAATATGAGTTCAAATTTCTCAAAATATCAGGTACCTACACGACCTATATCACGCAATAGGTGACTATAGCCCAATTACCAAAACCAAACGCAAGTAAATGAATCTATCCACAAATTTTCAACCTCTGCGCAAATACCCTTCATAATGACACAACCGAATAACTGTAATAGCGGGAAGGAGCACGAATCAATTCGATACAGGAGTTACAACAATTGAATTGGAATCTACAAAAAATCAAGTCGCACAGCGGATTGACTCAATAATTGCCGGAGGTTTTAGTTTTATCATTTCCAGTGAAAAACCCTCGTGAGGGGAGGAGAGAACATGCATTCGTGCCTTCGAATAATGCATGATTGCTCGCGCCATTGTGAGATTTGGTACCTCACTTTTATGCTTGGAAATCACAATTATTTGCTACGGGCAAATTTATACGTATCTGAAACCTATCCCAGTGGATTTTGCATCCAAAAATCACCAGTAAATGACAACCCCACTCGCCTGTCAGTAAAAACCTCGAAAAACCACATTTTTGGCTCATAGCATCTATGTGTGTGAGGCGGTCTTGCTGCCTAAAAGTTAGGACCAAATGGAGCACATGCGAAAGAACGGATGTTTTTACATAAATTCTAAGGACGGACATAGCCGACAAAGTTTGAAGGAGGGGTTAAAAGTTGTCGCTATACGATCACAACGGCTTATTGGTTGTAATAAACCGAAAGTTTAAAATAACCTGTTTATGAGATACGTATGTTCAAGACAATATCTTAAACGAAAACCAATACATTTTGAGAGAGATCAAACTTGTTTTTTGTTTTTGTTGGTCGATTACAAAGATGACGACTAAAATACGGTAGATCCTAAAAAAGCAAATAGTACAAACATCTGTGAAGATCCAATATTTCAGTTGTCTTCTTAAAACTTACTTTGTACCGAAATCAATGTTCGACAGTAGCGTAGTACTGCGTAGATTAACAAAAAACATGATTTTTTAGAATCTACTCAGACATACTTACGCATTATTTGAGATCTCAAAAGAGGTTTAAAATTGTAGTAGATCGGACATGATTCATCGGTCTCATTTTTCTCAGCTCGGTTACACATTTAGTTTGAGAGATACAGAATTTCACTCACATTCTTGCCTCATATGATATTTTACCACAATTTCGAATGAGAACATTTTATCATATTCTTTATAATGAATGATCTAAACAAAAAATGAGATGATCTTATATGAGAATTTGCATAGCTTTAACTTGGTTTCAAGATATGATAGATTGTAAACAAATGAAAATTATGAGATGAAATTAGTTGATCTAATGAGAATGGAATTTGGAAGTTACGGAATTATCGACATTTCAAGGTCAAGCGTCACGTGATTATATATATCATTATTACATATCATCACACAAAGAAAGATAACAGAGAATAATGTCACCAAACTATCTCAATATTTACCTTGTCTTTTCAAATTAATAAGGATTATTTGTAACTTGACAAGTAATTTCCGTAACTTTGGATCTTGTTTCATCTTTTAATGTTGACGCCAGGGGGACCCTATACAATGTACTAATTATAATTTTGTTATTATTTACTCTGCAGTAATAAAGGGGAAAAGTAAAACCAAATTATTGAAAATATTAAACCACGAGTCACCGGCAACTAAGTAACAACCCACAAATGCTATAACTTACGAGGGTTTCTGATATTGGTATCTTACCTCTTTTTAGGATGAGGGAGACGGGGTTTTCGCACAAACGTAGACATTTTAACACTGAAACATAAAAAAAGGAAGAGATTATGAGGTTTTTCAAAATTGATAATCGTGAGAGGAGAGAAGAATGTTGTTGATGTAGAGGGCAAACACGGGGAGTTTGAAAGTACTTAAGGGGGCCAGGGAGAGGGGGGCAGAGCCGCTGATAAAGTGGCAGGAAGGATGTTAGTTGGTGTTGATTAGGCCCAAGTGAACAGTCAGTTACGTCGGTCGTTTTACTGGTTAATATTGAAAGTCAGGGCACTCAGAATCGGCAATGAGATGTACGACGAACATCTGCACACGATAGTTGATGTGAGTGAGACTCGAACAGCAACCAAGACCAAATTTGAAACAACGTACATTTATGTTACTTATGCTCTTCAGAAAATCGTAAAGCACCACCCTTTAACATTCACTCAAATTACAACAATGCATGAACAGGTAACACAAATTTTGGAGATCGATTTTAAAATTAAGTTGCAATAAACTTAAGTCGCAATAAGGCTCTTGGAGATTCTTTCAACTCCTTGCTTTCGAATATTTTATTCAAGATTTTTTCGTATTTTCAACCTTATAGAATTAAAACTGGCATAACTCTAGTTAGATTCATAATAAAACCAAAAACATTCATTTAAAAACAGACTCCTAAAAAGCAGATTCAAATGAAAAACATTCTAAATTTCCGAAATTACTATTTGTTCCTGAAAAAATAAAATAATAACAATAACAAAATCGAATAATTAAAAAAATAAACTAAAATAAAAATCAAGAAGTAATAAGGAGACAATTTTTCTAGTGGCCTCAGCATTCAATGTTCGGGGTAAATTTTTACTTTAAAATTTTTGAGCAAAAAATGCGTTCACTGGTTAGATGGAAAGGATTTTCAGAGAAATCAAGGTTTTTAAGAAAAACCCAACCCAGAGTTGGGTTCCTCAAGTACATTGTTACTATTCTTCAAGTACGTGGAGAAAAGCTACTAATATTTTACAGCAGTCCAGAAAAAGTAATAAAAATTGAAAGTACAAGTCATGTAACTACAACTCCACTTTTAAGGAGGTACAAGTATTGGCAATCGTACAACAAAGTACATGTACTTGTACTCCAACGCCGCAATAAATGTATTTAGACTTTAATGGTTTCCAATAAATAACTATTTCTCACACAAAAGTTTTCACAGAGCAGATTTCTCAGCAAAATGGATCTATAAAATGACATAGTGACGAAATAATTGGAGATAAATTGTATGAAACCAATTCCTTGGGCTTCGTCTACTACATAACCAGCTCGATTGTGGGAAATTGTGAATTTTATGTTAATTGTGAATTTTATGTTAGTACTTGCTTACTAAATGAAACGTAACATATATTTCCCATGATGCAGTGACACGATTAACTGAAAATTGATTGAAGTTGAAGGATGAAATCGATGTGATTGTTTAGCATGGACTTGAACGTTGATCAGTTTTACAGAAATTGTATTAGTAGTGATATAAATTTATCAGTTGCGAATGAAGTCATTCACATTCAGGACTTCCGAGCAACCACCAACCCTCTCTTGTCACTCTACCATATCACCTTCACAGCCCACACGATTCTATATGAACATGTTATACCAACTGTACTTGGTTATTGAGTAATACAAAATGCCCTACTGTTTCTCTATCTGTGGAAGTAAAAGGAAAACCACCACAAGAAGACAAATGCCAACGAAAGATTATGCGATTTTGATCATCATTCACTTATTTCCCTACTCGGACCGGCATTAGATACTACAGGGACATTTTCGGAGCATCGCTATATTATTAATTAGATAGTTGGTGTAATAGTTTCCTATTCTCTGTTCTCATCACGTAACCGGTTAATCGCCTGGACACTACACCGAGGTCGATAAATTATATCTAAGAGAGCATTGCCCTATTCATCCCGAACCAACTTCTGACATAGCGTTTGGGAGCGCTGAACGCCAACTTTAACATTCCTAACGCCTCGAAAGTTTCGAAGAAAATTATGCAAACCACCAGGTTTATTATTAGGAATCTCCAATATCCTAATTTGGTTTCTGAGATCTCTGCTTCATTAGGAGTAGGGGATACGTATCGAAAGTGAGTCTAATAAACTGGAATGAATTTAGACCTCACATTTATAATTTTTGGTTACTAAGAATTTAGAAATATTAAATCCACCAATTTCATCATTCAGAATTGATTGAAGGGAAACGGAAATTGAGTTAGCATTTTTTTAAAGAGATTTTTAGTGGAGTTAGAGTTACATTACCCAAAAATTTCACCAAGCATTCGATTGTTAACACTCGTAGAAATGCTCTTAGAACTAACTTCCAAATATTGTAACATGGGCGAATAAATTAATCTTGACACAAAGTACGAGACAAAATGGTGGAATGCAAAATACTCGTAGAACAGCAATACATGTTTCTATTTTCCTTCCATGGAAGAGATGTTGTAGTAGTTAAACAGAAGCAAGTGAAGTAGACAGTACAGTAGAAAGTAATTGAGCTGTTTTGAGTGTACTTGTAGATGAGATTTCATGAGGTCGTAAAAAAGCGATAGATTATTTTCAGTGTAACTCATACTAATTTTATGGTAAGCATCATGTATCCTTAGGCAAACATTTAGGGTGAAAAAAGAGGAAGGATTTCGATAGGGTTCACTCAGCACATTAGTCAATAAAGAATCACATAGTTACAATATTATTCGTTCAAGTTTATTATTAATGATGACAACTGAATGAATGATGTAGGAACAGTCATAGGAAATGAGGATGACGTTCCAGTCTACATAGTTGTCAGTGGACAACTAGAATGTGTCTTGTACAGGGTTGGAATAAATGGTGGCACCTAAATGGTCATAAGCTATGATTCAAACTCACCGTATTCGTCGTATTTCAGATCTTCGAAAGAAAAGTCAGTTTCATCGGCATCGTCGTCCCATATAATATCAAGGATCAACTCAAGCTCCTTTCGCAAAGACTCGTTCTCAGCAACTAGTGCTCTGTTTTCATCTTCCAGGGTTTCAATTTTGACCTCACACTCTCCCAAGTCGCGAATATATTGGGAGAATTTTCTAAGAACCAATTGTTGTGAGTCTGGTTGAATGGCAGAAGTGTCAACCAGAGCTCCAGAGCCATTTTTTCTGCTACCAACAGAAAGGGCTAATCTCTCCGCACAAAGGATTTCATTCGGTGACGGGATTCGAAGGTTATTTTTCGATACAATATTCTGAATTTCAGCATCGATCTTGCTGTGTTGATCCTCCTTAGGAAATGACGTACCTGCAATTTCCAGAATTCCCATACTCTCTTGTGGAGTGTGTTCTTCATAAGCTGTCCCTGAATTTCCACATGAAGTAGAAAGCAATTCTCTGACAACTTTCTGGATTTTGCCAAGTTCCTCAAATTTTGAATAATTTTCAATAAGTAATTCACGATTTTGGTCTTCTAGTGCTGCTATTTTGGCGTGGCACTCTCCCAAATCGCACGCGTATTGATAGAATTTCTTGGTGGAAAACTGATAAAACCTAGCGGCGATCGACTCAATTTTCGATGGTGACGGTGCCTTCTTAAACCCACCAAATCCCCATTTTCCCTTACCGTCCGAATCACGGATTTTCAACGATGATTTAGGAAGATCAGCGAGAATCCTCCCACCATAATCGACAGATTCAATGAGAGCGCACGGGTAGCGTTCAACACGTTTCTTCATTATAAATATGTACACTTTATGAACGTATAAATCCACGAAAATAGCTTAGTGTTTGGGCGAACGTAGTTTTGAAGCACGCACACAACCAGTAGCACGAAATTAAGGAACTTTGGGAAAATGAGATGTCCAACTGGTATTCCACCACAGGATTTCCGTTCTCCAGATAATTTCTTATCTGTTATCATAACTTTAAATATTAGTCAACTGATGGAAATGGGTGTTTATACAAGTATTATTAGCTTTGGGAAAATAATCAGTGGTCTACTGTATGAAGACCCCTTGTAAGATATTCAATCATTGCTCTTGAACCATTCACTGACAAATTGTCTTGATGATGTTCGTAGTTCGATCGTGGTTGCAGTTGGATGGGCATCGGTATGGACTCAACTGGGATTGGGAAGATGAAAGAAACCCACAACGGAATTTTCGGCAGCGGAAAATATCACAGGTATGTTCGAATTCAATGTAATCAAACTCAGAATCGTTATTAAAGAATAATCAAAGTAACACGTATCACTACATCAACACTCCAATGCATCCCAGGTAATATTTAGCTACTGAATAAAAAACGAATCGTCATTTATTTAAACATCTTTCAGGTTATTGGCATTGCCAATATGAGATGACAAACAGTTGACAACTAAGTTCTCAAAGCCCAGAGAGAGAAGGGCCACCGGTAAACCCGCGTGCTGCATGAGTCCACCGATGAGGGGGCCTTCGCTACGACGTGAGTACACCAGAACTCAAGAGTCACTGTTTTGCGGAGGTCAGTGTTATGTATTGTTTGGTGGTCTGGATGCTCGTATCTCAAAATTGTTTAAAAAATCCTAAATCAATCCTTTTAGTGAGAAGAAATAGATCAGTTGGAAGAATAGATCAGAATGTACGGTACATAAGCCGTGTTGTGTTTAATTTGGTGGTCTAATTGATCACACATCTCAAAAAAACTAAATCAATCCTTTTAGTTTAAAGTTTTTAAAGACTAATTGTACAAATAGATCAGAATCTATGACAAATAGAAAGTGTTCTCGAGTGGAGGACTAGAGTCATGCCTGTGCGAGTGTATTCAGGTTGCCCGTTTCACCGCTCGGGTGTACTTATGCCATTTACCTGACAAACAGCTTGAACAAACATTTGATACATTGTTTTCAATCATAGAACTTAATAATCGACCAATGGAAAAACATTTTTAAGCCTCCCCCCACCCGTTGTTGGTTTCCAATTCAAGTCGCGTACATTTCAAAAATCTGAAGAAAAAAAAAACAATCCATTCATCCGCCACTTCCGCAGGTTAACGTAATTCGCTCATCTTTTGAAACATTGGTTAGGTAGGCTGCAGTGCCCTTCAAGGTCTGTGCTAGACCGTTTGGTTTGGTAGCCCAAGTATTTTCATCTTAAATGAAATTACTAGATTCGGAGGCGTGAGGTTTGTAGTCTAACACACATTGATCAGTGATTTCCGCTGAAGGGTTACCTAATACAAAAACTCCTGTGTAATAATTTGCAGCGTTACGCTATTCCCACTGAGAACAACGGAAGAAAATCAACCAATGAAATGAATTAAGAAAAATCCCCCAAATCAGCTTCCTCGTATTTTTAAATAAGAATTTATGGTTAGGTATTTCTACAGGATTCAAACTCAAATGTTAATACAACAAACTGCTTCCGCATCATAGGAAATTCACTTTGATTATGCATCTATGCACTTTGTTGATTAGTGTACCTAGATACGAGTACAGATAGCATCAAAGTAATTTGTGAGACCCAGCAGGAGTCCCGACTTTCTAATAGCTATTTGCGTTTGTAGAAAGTAAACATTCCATATTCTGAATTAGTTTTCTTAAGGTTTTGGATTCATCACTGAGAGATGAAATAAGTAAAGATGCAAGAGGGGGAAGAATAGTTTTTATTGGTATTTTACATTGACTTAACTGATGTTTGACTCCCTAAAATGACCAGGATTTTTTGATGCGAATTTTCAAAGTTCGAAGCAGTAGTGACGTCATTGCACCTTTTCTGCATACGGCACCCTCATCAAGCCAACTTAAGATACCACCATCCAACATCCGCCTTAACTCATTGAGAGGCTCCGTAAACACTACCACGTCGCTCTAAACACAAGTTTTTGTTGTCATACAACCAATAACAATGTGAAACTCCCAATTACACCAATATGAAACATGTATACTTGAGAGAGTAATCTGGGGCCTCAGGCTTTTGAATTTTACGACGGGGCATGTGCAGTAGGCACTAAATTATTCGTACGCAATCCTAGAGATCTTTACCCATTCACACCCAAGTTCTGAACGAGTTGGGGCATTTAGAACGTGAAATCTATGCCGTGCGTAGAGCAGCCCATTTCACTAAAATCACCGAAAATGTCATCAATATCGGATTGCAACTTGGGGCCGAAACGGAACCAAGTTTGTTCAGAAAGCTAGAGAACGTAACAAAATTTGCAAAGTAAAAGATTCATCAACCTCCTGCACGAGTTAAGATTCCTCACCTTCGGACGGTAGGAAACATAGCATTATTATTTTTTATTTTGCTCTTGAAATTCAGTGTTTTGTCTTCATTTCAAGTATTGGAGGTTTCTGGAAACTAATTTGGTGACCTGTCTCAGCCAACCAGCAGGCTCGAGCTTCTTCATGGCTTAAGGATCCCGCTCTATACAATCACCTATGATTCAGATAAACGGCGAGTTGACTTCAAGCGCATCAATAACAGATCATACTCGACATTAATGATCAGCACATCATCTGCAAACGGATCGTAGGATTCGGAACATCTACATATCTCTTTGAACTACAAATCGTACACGACCTTTGAAATATATTAAATGGATGACATGTGCAATGAACAATACAATAAATTGAAATACTGTTGAACCATGTTCAGCATTTAGCTACAATCGTGAGGAAAGTCATCCATTTGGTAATTACAACTGAAGGCAGCCGATTTAGCGCCTGCGGTATTAGAGCCAATTGCTACTTCTCAGCCGTTGATTAGCCCAAGATTATAAAGGTTGTCTTCAAAGAAGAACCTACAGAAGCGATCAAACATTCCGAATACAATTTCTCCGAAACAGCGAGTGCTAGCAGAACGTTTCTTTGCAGTGCGACAAAAAAAGTAAAACTAATTAAGGAATAAGAATCGACCGTAAAATCCAGGGCTGTCGGTGTGATCAAAGACCTTACCAATTCACGTCTTGAATAGCATGGAAACTAGAGCTTCATATTCATCTACAATATTGATCCTACCGCATTTATCCAAACAAGTTTCGAGCATTTATAAGAGAACGGGAAAACTTTGAAACAAATTCAACAACCACAAATTTATAGCATTTTAATCAGTATTTTTTTCAGTTCCTGAAAAAATACTTTATGAAGTTCATAGCTGTACAGGTAGACAAAAGTGTTCAAAATTACATTTTAGAACAGACCAGTTAACATATGTTTGACTTAATTTGCCCAAGTTTAAGAAAATGCCCGCAAACCTTTTAAGGGACACTTTTTCAGCAAAAGCAACTAATTTTGCTACACAGCTTTTACATCTAAGAACATCATCCTCAATCAATGATTCTATATACGTTTATATTTAATTTGCATACCTATCTTATTTATATTTGCTACATTGTTGATGAAATTAACTCGTTAAAATCGAGTCAACATTGTAAGTCATTTGTTGAGGGAGTTGAGAACTTTTTCAAGAACCCAAATTACTTCTGTGGAAGTGGTTTCTACAAATCCTATATTTCAATTAGTTTAAGAATCTTTTTACTTAATCATGCAATATCATTAAGGCGGGGGGGGGGGGGGGGGGGGGGTTAGAGGGTATCTACACCCAGTAACACTTCTGCTAACATCATATTTTCCCTTATAATTTCTTTCTTCGTCTATTTATATTCAGCTTGCAAGCTATTGGTATTGTATACATCAAATATACCTCTGAATACATGAAACAGAATCAATTTTGATCCAATTTATACTATAGAACTTCTGTTGATTTTTTTCTGTGTATTACTCAACTCAACATTACGTTCTCCTCACTAGCACCACCCACTACAAGAATTCGTGAATTTGCTAATTCAACTACAAATAATTCCTGAAGCTAAAAAGGTATCCGTTCTTACATATATATTACATAGGAAGTTTAGGAGAATAAAATCGGAGAACTTTACCTTCTTTGGTATTCAGCCGGTTGACCTCAGTTTCATTGACTTTCAGGATGACATCGCCGGCTTCAACCTGAAAAAAAAAGAAGAGAAGGACGTTTCAAATTTGAAATCCGGCGCGGACCATAAATGGACTGAACGAGGCAGTGAACGAGGGCTGGGGATATGAGATGCTTTCACTTCGGACCGTTCCCCTAGACAGGAAGACTTTGCGGGAGGAAACTAACTTCAGGTAACTACCTACGAGCTACGGTTTGCGTAATGTAGTCTATGACAGGAAGTACAACTATCTACAGTTAGGATAAAGCGAATCTCGTAATGTGGGAAAACAATTTTTGTGGTTGTTTGTGGTATGACCAAATACTTGACGTGGAATTCGGCATCGAAGAGTGCCCAATCAAATGAGTGGCCCTGATAAATTGCCGCTCCCCCTTCCATATCCCCAATTTTATAGCACATGTATTATATCATATTATATTTAAATTATGATATACGATTACAGTATGGAATTCGTTGATCATCGTGCACAAAACTTCCTTGTCCAAAGCATCACTAGATAGTTGAGGACAAAATATTTTACTTTGGATATAATATATAAAAAAGTTAAGAAACTGTGAAAAGGTTATTGAATAATCACCTACAATGTAAGTAGAGAAGCTTAGAAACATCTGAATTTTTAATGGTTCTTACGTTTGAGCGGTGACTAAAATTTTGAAAGAATAACGAAATTTAAGAAGGGAAACCTCGATCCAACCTACACAATACCAGAGAATTTCATGTAAATCGGATGAAAAGTGCAGAAATTATGAATAAACCAAGAAATATATATATTTTCATGTAACATATGTTTGCGCATACGCAGTGGCAATTACCAATGGGGCTTCTTAACTAACTGATATTCTATGGAAAATGCCGTCAAAATTGTCTCACTGTGATTTTAGGTTCGCGCATTCAAAGACCCTGCGACAATGAAATTCATTAGGAACCGTCCACAACTATCGGCAGCAACTAATCAGACAATTTTGTTCAATAGGGAGCATTTTTGTAAAATCTGCATTTTCCTCTGCCTGTTCCAATATATTGTTGAAACCTGTAGCGATGGGAAGAGCTTTGAATCGTGAAATTAGTCCGAGTGAATCACAAATCGAAATTCCGGATTTCTACGATACCCTAGGACGGTCTTAGTAGTGCTAGAAGGCTGGGTGGGCGTTTCTCCATTAGGGAAGCACATAGCTCGGATATTGACAATCAGGTTCGCCTCAATTGAGGAAGTTAACGCTAAAATATAATTAGGTTGACCGGAGTGGCCCAACGGTTCTGGGACATTCCAACACGTTCGTAGACCAAGGGGCTATCGACACACCAAACAAGACAGTTTCTGGGGCTTTTCGAACTATTCTAAGATATACATTGTACCGTGTACCTTCAGTCTTTGATATTATTATAATGATAATATGTTCATTGACATTATAGAAGTGAAATAGAGGTATGTAACGCCGTGACCACGAGATGGAACCAGATGAACTTCTCATTAAGGTTTTAAACGAGTTTCAACTCAGCTATTCATAACCTAATCAGAGCTCGCTGTCAGAGTTTGAGGTCAATCCTAGCGTTCGTCCCAAGAGGCGTATAGCGTGAGGGCTAGAAGTAATGCGATGTCCTTTGTGAAAGTACGCCCTTCATTACGCTGCAGTTATGTGCCGCTCTAGTTTGATTACATACTACTATCAGCATTTATAGCTCGGTCTCGAATCTTCCACACAAAATTACGGGGCTTTCATAAGATATTTAAACGGACGGTTCCTACATAACTACAAAGCAAAACTTGATGGTAGAACACGCTGAAATTCTGCACAGATACAACATGTTAGGCGAGACATTCTATAACTTCACCAAATGAGAGTACGAGCTTCTGGCTCCGTAGACTGAAGAGTCATTAGGGACTTAGTCATAATCCATTTCCATTACTCACGCACAAACTTCAGAAAATCTCATAGAATGTAACATACATTATTCTTACGAAACATGGTAGGTAGGTTTCTATAGTTCTGTTCTACTTCGCTGTGAAATTTAAGTCCATCTATTCATTACTTTTCTCCCCAACGGAAAAGGAAAAATAACGCAGTAAAATAGTTTCTGGTACTCACGATATGCATGATGAAGGACTCAAAGTGAACACGTATGTCTTTTTACGGATCTATGAAATGTAAGCGTATCTGTACCCATAAAGACCATTGCGACTTATTACATTGGATTATGAATAATACTGATTATAAATTTCAATATTATAAAAAATTTGGGTAGGAGAAACTCTCAAATTGATAAAAACATCAAACACAATTTGCAAAATTTAAAATGCTAAAACAGGAGCTCCGGAAAGGTGTTTTCATAAACACATTTTATGTGTGAAAATTTCCTGTAGTCAAAGCCGGAAGAATCTCTTTTAACCAAAAATATTTTATCTAAATCACCAGGACGCCATTTCTGGTTCAGTAGGAACCGTGGTTTGACCGATTCACAAGATACAAGAGAGTTGCCTTTGTGGTACGGTATTTTTTGGTTAGAAGCGATACCCTCCAACGTTTAAGGAAGTAGGTTTTATCCGTTCAGTTGACCCACAACGAACCTGCCAGTGGAGTAAATGGAGTATTTATTTATATTACTTCAAAAATTACTTTTCGGATTTACAGTGAAAGTGAAGAATTATGCTCCCTTTGAACATTGAAATAAATCACGGGCTTAGCCGCTAAAATGTAAGTAAACACATACTTAGCTAAATTAACAATCCACGTGCAGAAGTAATCCCGGCGAAGGATGCCCATTTTTGGATATTACGAAAGAAGACGGAACGGGGAAATGTAAATCTAAACCGAATCCATTATGTAATGGCCTGTTGGATCCGTGGGCGAATTAATGGAGGAGTTATATGTGGGCCTTGACAGGGAAGGTCAAAACCAAGAAACGTTTAGTTTAATCGTGACCGAGGGTTGCTCATCTCGGATGACGCCAGGTTGTATAGCCAGCTGGTCAGGTAATGTGCGCAGAGCGGAGACACCTCATTGATTAATTGGTTTGAAAACACGATTTTACTGGAGATAGACAAATAATGTAAATTCGGGGTTCACGCCTACGAAGCCCGTCTTAAAATTAAGCTTTTTCTGTGTTACAGCTTAACCCTTGCACCTCATGAGGGTCGCAGAATTCTTTCGTTTTTCTTTTCCACTATATATTCGGAACAAATAGTTACTCCAGTGCTTATTTATCTTTCTTTAAGATAAATCACTACACGCAACACCTGGTGTTCAGTCTGGCAACCTGGTCTCTCAGATTGAAATCTCTTGTAAAGCTTTAAACCGCGGTAATGAAAGAAGTTATTAAAAATGTTGGACTCAAAAGGGGTGACGTAGACTCGAAATCGTTGGGCACTTTGGCAAGGGTTAACGATGAGAGGGATTATAGACTAAAATATAGACAAAAGTCGACTGTTAACATTGACACCTTACATTAAATGCTCTTTCCGGTTATCTGTCACATGTGAAAGTGTGAAAGTTGGACAAATAGATCAAAATCTATGATAGTTTTATCTCCACACTTTCACAGACAAATCTACAGACTACTAAAAGGATTGATTTATGATATTTTCGATTTTTTGAGATGCGAGCACAGCGGTCAGACCACCAAATTAAACAACCAAAAAGAGCCAGTCTTTCCTAGGTTCCTATCGCCGAACTGACGAATTTCACGACCATTCGGGGCCACTGTTTATGCGGAGGTCAGGTAGTCTGGATGCTCGCTTTGTTCACATCTCAAAAATAAATAAAAATATCCTAAATCAACCAAGTAACTTGTAAATTAGTTGGACAAATAGATAGGAATCTATGAGAGTTTCATCGTGGGCGCCCATATTGAAGATGGCCGATATATAACAGAGGAATGCGACTGAATTTCATTTTTAAAAAGTTAACAAAAGTAAAACAAAATACATCTGTCATCTAATTTATTGGGAACCTAAATACATTTTGGTGATTTCTTGTTGGATATTTTCTGCCGATAATTTGATCCTTATATCAGACCCCTCTGAAATGCGGACCAGCCGATGCACACGTCAAAAACTATCGAAATTCATACAAATGACCAAACACGATTTCTGCGGTGGTCCGTTCGTCATCGTTGACGATATTGCTGCCACATCGCCTCAGATTGTCACAGAAAATTAAATAGCGAATTCCGCGTGACTCGTTACCTACCAAATATCAACCACAAGCTATAGCTCAATATTCGGGGTCCGTAGCGCGGAACAGACTGATATACATTTATGTTCAAGTGCAAGCCAATCGTCAAATATAAACCCAAGTCTTACCTTTAAATAAGTCTTACATTCTGTTCACTGAGAGTATCGTAACTCGTATGAGTGGATTTTCTACTAGATAAATAATTTGCAAACCCACATTCCTACAACGTTTTCTATTTCTCATCAACTCCTCTCTGATCGCCAACTTGCAAGCAATATCCTTAGAATACCGGCTAGTACAAATGAGGTATTTCATTTTCAACAATGAACCCTTGTAATTGACCGGGAAAAAATTATTAGCCCCTTCAAAATTTGTTGTTTTATAATTCAAGATACGAGCTCTAAGAATGTTCGGGGTTCATTGCATAGAAAGAAAAATCATTAAAAATTTATTAATAAGTGCCCTCTTCATTCTACCCTTTTATAATGAAATTTGAAAGTATAAAATTGAAAGTATTAAATATGTTTTTTCCTGACCAAAATTCTAAATCTAACAAAGAAGAAGCAAGAAAACCATCAGTGTAAGCTGTAAGAGCAGCGCTTGGATGGATTCTCTATTAACCCCACCATTAGAGTGTTAGAGTAAGAACCACTTAAACTACCCTCCAAACTTTTTTTCTCTTAATCGATTACAAAGTTTCGTCAATGACAAAAAAGGAGTTTCTGAGGAGTGCAAACTAAAAAAACATTACCAATTGAAAGAAGAAAAAAAACATTTTGAAAAAGTCTTTAAATTTGAAATTGGTCATTTTTTGACCAGCGATTGAAGGATTGATTCAAGAATTGAATTTTTAAAAAACATCGGATTTTGTAACGGAGAGATAGAAAGTTGAACGCTCATTCGAACGACATCCTTAAATTTTATTTTACTTAGTAATTTTATGGCAGTTATGGCCGTTTCAGAGACATGAGTTTAAAAACACGAACAAAATCGTGTAAAAGTGAAATAACTCATAAACGAAGCCTGTATGGGGCACTTTTTTTGCAAATGAGCTGTAGATAAAGTACGAGTGGCTGGCGACAGTTTTTCATTGACGTTGTTAATTATCTTTCAATTCCTCACAACTCTTAAGCCGGAAAACCATCTGCTTATAGGAAGGAAGTGAAGAGTGCAAGGTACGATCAAAAACCATAGTCCCCTCTGGAAAAGTGCCACGCTTCCCCTCTTAGAAGAACGCGATTTTGTGCCCCTTCTTCAGATAATTAGGCTACTTGCCAGAAGATATAAATGGCGATCACTAACCTCAGTGCACATCCCTAGAATTAGAACGTTATTCATGGTCCTAAAAGACAATAGGGAACGTTGAAAATTATTTCGATTTCCTGAAAGAGGCCCTTGACAGAAATTAAGCTGGTTTCTCGAGCGTGTTAGAACCACACAAGTTATCAGTTACAACGGAAAAAAAATCGAAAAATACGGGAGGATAGTTTGGCTATACTACGGATCCAGTATCTTGGGATTAAGGGCCGTCACATAATCCGAATCAATGGAGAAGTGGAAGAGTGTGACAGCGCCGTAGAACTTTATTAGCGGATAATGTGTAGCTATCAGGAATTCCCTCCGTCGGTTACTCAGACCTGGGATACCCCCCAATTACTACATCTCAAATACAAAAGAAGAACTTTCAACATTGCAATATATCGCGAGGCACTTTTTGGTAGAGACGGTTACATTCACACTTCGTAACTTCCAATTCTGAGGACACTTCTTGCACAAGAAACTCTCATGAAATTGAAAAACTACTAATGATCTAATGGTGGTGCTGCATAACAATGTTAAATCAAGCTTCTTATTTCAAGAAAACCTTACAACAACTCATAAAAATTATACAATAATATTGGCGGAATAATTTGTAAAACATATCTAAACTTCCTGCATGAATATATAGTGAGGAAACTAGAAAATTAGTACAAAAAGGATGGAATTTTCAAGAATTTGTTTAAAATGTCAATTGGAAAAGTTCTTGAGACCTTATCGAGCGCCTTTTCTAACTCCTCGAAAGGGCAATATTATGAGCTAATCGGCCTGGCAAACATTTTTTCATGTTTTTCCAAAATATAGGTCTAAACCTGTTGGCACAGGTCTTATCCTATTTCTTTTGTAATTCTCTTGATAATTTTATATAATTTTGTACTTTTAGAACAGAATTTGTCCGACTCCAAGCGAATACTGCAAATATCTTCACCAAATGATTTATTCGGAACATCAAATTTAATGATAGTAACAATTATAAATAAATAACAGGACCCAACCCATTGGAAAATACCCGAACTGAAAAGTACGTTTTAAAACAGCGACAATATCGGCGAGCAATTTTTCATACCATGAAAGTTAAACTGGCTTCCGAAGATTGATACGACTTCGGTTAAACGGAAACCGCAATACCAACAAATATGGAGTTTCTCCTGAGAACTACTGGAGGTGATATTTTGAGATAAATGTCAGTCACACGGTTCGAGGTCAAATATAAACGCTAGAGGTCAAACTCTCACGCCGACACATAAGAAACAAACAGCCGCAAATACTCGACTCGAGCTGATCCGTAGTGGCATGTTTTGAATGTCTATTTCGGGGCTACTTCCCAAGTTGGTGCATCCAAAGTTGAGTACAGTTGAACAATATGATACAGAGATGCAACTAAGCAAGTTTTACCCATACAATTGGTGTGAATCCCACATAAAGAGGATTTCATTCGTGCTACATTGGAATCTGAAAACACAATAGCCCATCTCGCACATCAAGTTAATCACACCGTTTGAAAGATGAATTGGCGGTGAGATTGTAATGAAGTTCCCCCAAGAAGCACGCGGCCAATGACGCATGCAATTGAAGAGGAAACGGCTTGTATGAAATGTCTTGATTTCGACAATTCTCAAAACTCATTTAATGTACTGATTTTCCACTCCCCAAGCCTGTTTGAAGAACATTGTTCTGAAAATAAGGAGATAAGGAATTCTAATAGCGCCCTTAATGGACATTTTAAAATGTACCTACAGCACTAGGCTGATTCACTGATCTAAGATCAAAAGAGTGGGAAAAATTCGGCCACGCTTGTAGCTTCCTCGTAACCACGAAATCCCTGCATCAATATTTTAAATAATCCCGGCAGGCAAGTTCCTATGGTTGGGGCAAGTAGTAAACTAAGGTGGATCACAATGATCAAAATCGGGCAATTAGAAAATTGAGTTTCAAAAATGTTACAAGAATGTTGTGTTTTGATTGCAAAAAGATGAACACTGTAGAAGTCTTGTTAAAGAACTTGTAATATTACAAGGGTTTGAGGTTTTCGCAATCGTAGCAGCTACTAATTATGCAATCTTGAGAAAACTCTTTTAATCCGCACGTTCCCTGAAAATGTTATTAATATCGGATGAAAACTGCTAAAGGCAAAGGCAAACTTTTGTCCTTTCGCCACCTTCAAAATCGCTGTTTAGTGAGAAAAGAGTCCCTATCGACCCGTCTTGGGTTCAGAAACCCAACCCTAAAATGGAAGTTTTTAACGTCTTCTTGCGATCGCAATGTTTTTACCAATTATAGAGAGCATTGGAAATAGTCCTCCAACCCATGTTCTCTTTACTTTTACGGTTGTTGGGAAGTAATAAAAGAAGATCGTTTTTAAAAACCTGGATCCATATGTAATAGGTTAGGAATGTCGGATTATTAGTATTCTGTAGTGGCAGGCACGTAGATGGAGTTACACAACGATTGGAACTAAGAAGTAGCGCTGCGGCTGCAACTTCTAACTCAATAACAGAAAGTGATCATTTCACGTGAAGGTGGGTGAACTTGTATGGTAGCGGAGATCGCTAGCTACGATAACACTGCATTGAAGAACCCAGTGGGTTTCACCCGAATAAGTTGAAAATAGGTTTCTCCAAGGGTCCGCAGCTTTTACTTTCGCAACAGCCTGAAGGGACAGTGTGAAAACCATTTTCTGACACTTCTTTAATTGGAACGTGAATTATCTGTAAGAAACGGGCCAATGAATGAATGAGTAGCAGACTAACTGGTGAAAGGGGGTGAGGAAAATACGTGTGAGCGAACGATTTCCATGAAGAAAATTTTGAAAAATGTGTACATTTTGGAGCTATCGTAATTGCTTCATTTTCCAAGAAAAATAGCTAAAAAGAAGTTTTTCTGAAAGCGGGAATCGGAAAATGGTCGTTTCTAAGGCCTGAGCTAAGGTAGTTACCTAAAACGTACGAAAAACGAAAGGTAACCAACTGTTTGTTAAAAAATAAATGTTACAGGGAAAAACAGTAAGAAGAAACCAGCGAGAAATTCTCAACCCAAATCTATAATTTTACTTTTCTACGATTCAGGAATTGATTACCTTGGTTTCAACATTTCTACACTCCTCTGTTAGTGCAGTTCCCTGAATTAAACTGTCTCCGCACTAAAAACTGTACATAAAGAGGAAATGAACATCTCCCTTTATTTTAAAGTCGATAAAGAGCATTTACGAAGTAGGATCTAATGCAAATAGAAGCTGGCTAATGAAATAACGGATGAAGAGAGTAAAAATGAGCTAAACAATTGAGAAGTTTCATGTGAAGAAAGATTCCTCTTCTGATTCTAATCAGAATTTTCATCATTTTTACACTTCTGTTCTCATGAAAAAAAGTACAGAATACAAAAGCAAAGCATTTTACAGCAGACACCTAATTGGATAAAATGCTCTGTGGGCCCCTGCTTGAGATGTGATAATTCACTTTATTCTTCACATAAAAGGGTGAGGGTACGTGGAAGTAAAAGTCGGGCTGCGAATTGACTTTCAAGGTTTTCAGTTGGCTACCACATTCGAGCATTACAACCATAATTGCAACTTTTTGACAAAATAATTGTTTATAGTTTTTAAGTTTTCAAGAGAGACAGGGTTCTTAGGCAAAAACAGGGTGTCCGACGCAATTCACTCAAAAATTTAAAGTGCCCTTTAAGGGCTGTCAAAGTTTTGTAAAATCCCTGAAAAAATCGGTAAATTTATAGTTCTACGAGCTTTACTGTTTTAAAGAATCCATTTCCGAAAATTCGACGAAAAATCGTTCCTTCTTTTCAATTTTCATTTCTAGATAATGTTAAAAACTTTTGGTTTTGTGATAAAATACAAGGGATTATCTTCCAATATTCTCTCTACTTTCATGATACCGACATAAAATGGGTTTGGCAAAAATTAATGTAAGAAACGAATAGTGAAGAATGTGAGATTCCATGGGTTATAAAATGAACAAACACGCGTTAGTAGCGAACTCAGCGATTCCCTCATCACAATGAAGTGAACGTGAATCATACGCAAATATAGCACGGTGTAGAGCAATAGATGGGTCACAGCATTAAAAATTTTCGCTAGCTCATCCCGGCGTCTCATAATGGAGCGTGGCTAATTCTCTAAAAATGGGGACTTGCATAATCAATGGGCCCGTTGACCCAAAAAGCCCCAGTTTCGTCCTCGAGGAAATGGAGCATTTGAATGCTTTCTTGGCAAGTTCTAGCGAAGCGGTCACTCGCGATAAATTAGCGACTGTCATCAGAGTAGCCTTCATAAAGTGTTTCCCGGTCATTTGATCTGCTTTGGATTGATGCAACGGTAGAAAGTGTAGTGTACAACTGGATGCTGCAAATGATTGCATTATTATCATCGTGTATCACTGACTTTCCTCGCTCAAGGAGACTATCTCCGTAGGAAAAAATACTTTGTGGTAGGAATGCAAATCAACTTCTGATAACGTCTTTCACACTCATAGCAAAAATGACTTGCCAAGTTGGGAAGGTATCACTTCCTCACTAATAGTAACACTGAGTAATAACGGATGGTGAGAAATCAGGACGAATTTATTGAATGTAATCAAATAAACTGTAATCATTCAACTTTTTGCTAGTCTTGGAGAAGTACAATGGGTCAAGAAAGGTGAAACTAATAGGAACTTTCCAATGCTGTGATGCTCAAACAAAACTTCATAGAACAAATTTATTGCGAATTTGTATCAATTAGTAATTTAGGTAATATAATGAATACTTGGTTTTCATCTGAATAAAACGCTTCTAGCATCGAGGCCTTTCCTGTACGAAAATCCATCTCTTAAGCTTAGGCTTGCTATTTTCTTGCTTGAACCCCTGAGCCGAAAATTCACCGCATACCATATTCTCAGACACAATCGCGATGAAATTGACAAAACCGATCCAAATCCAATTCGGGTCATATCGAGAAAAGTTGCTATGATCGTTTGATGAAATCAATGTGTGCATATGGGCACAGGCTTCAAGCAGTTGTACTTCGATAAACTCATTATGGACCTTCCTCTAGATGAACTAAACAAATTTTTGGAAACATAAAAAATATTGCCGAAGTACCTACAATGAATTGCCACTGCTTTCAATTAATATCCCTGAAATTGTAGCCGAAATCGGCAGAAAGAGCTGAAGTATTTTTGCATATAGTAACAAATTTCACGCCTGCTCAGATTCAGTTTGATTTTACAAATCAAGTAAATTTGATGCAGTCGCCATTGAAATTCGTGACAACTTACAAATCCGCTATAATTTTGAATGAAATTGAGCTATTTGGCCTTTTTTGAACATCGAATTTTGTTTCAAGAAATAATCCTCAAATGTAAACACTTTGGTTCCGATAGTGATGAATTTTGAAGAAAATCGTCTTTGAACGGATACGCACAACATTTGATCAAATATGAACTATAAATTCGTATAGTTTAGCACGGAGCAAGGAATAAAAATTGTTAAGAATGATGTGGAGCGCTGTAAGCAAGCAAACATTTTGATTTAGCATAAAAAACAAGGTTTGCTTTCAATTATTACCACAAAAATCATCAGTGCAAATCAAAATATGTTATTTTGTACAAATTATCAGTACAAATAAAAATGTATTATTTTTCGGGACGGATATGCCTTCAAAAACATCTCAATACTTTTCCGTCAATTAATAAACTAATGGGAGATTCAAATCGTTGATAATACCTAGAAACCTATTGACCATTACAAAGAGGAATTAATTCAAAGAAAACATCTATTATATAATAATAAAGAGAGAAAGTAGGCATAATTAGAAATGGAATATTCATAATCATCTCAACTCACAACACAAACAGATTCAGAAATCCATCTTCTGTTAAACTTTTGAATTCCACCCCTTAATTCTAGGAGTATTGATGAACCATCTATTTGTATCAACTGTTTTTGCATTATTTGGATTCCAAGGGCACTCATACAATTTTCAATTACATTCATTTTTATTCACGCCCACTTTGACGCCTTTTGCCGTCAAAGCTCAAACGGTGTAATCTTACACAAGTGTTCCTGATAACTACGGATTTTTCCCTTTGGTTCTAACCCCCACTGACAGCGAAATAATACTCAATAGCAGATGGACTAATTCGACTCAATGATCTGGAATCTTTATACCGGGGAAATTGAATTCAAAAAATCAAATCAAATGGATCTATCTATCGGTTGGTGACGAAATACCTGCCCCCGATTCCGCCAAATTTCGACATTTTCTCTGCACTTGAGATTCAACTAAAACTCCGACAGATAGTTAGTATGGTAAATTACGTGTTACTGCTATTTTTGACGTAAAATATGTTAAAACAAAGAACTAAAGATGGCGAAAAAATGACAACAAAAAATCTTGACCCATCTCTATCTCAAACAGTTTAAGGAATTCACGGAATGTGTTCACAGCTCAGGTGAATAATTCAAAATTGAAGGAGTTGATTGGTTGAAGAATCCAAAAACCTCTACCTATTTACCACTAGTACTACAAAGACAAAGACTTTATGGCAGTCAACTAACTCATTTTCGTTCATCACAGGCACAGTACTTGGGAAGTACAGCTACCTGGTAAATAGGACTTTTTTCGCCTTCGAATAAACAAGTCGTTTTATTAGTTATTTTTGGAGGTTGTATTATCGCAACAAACGACATAGGTACCTAATCAGTAAACAAATTATAATAGGATATTATTAAATTTGAAATATCCAATTTTATTAAACACACCACACACATCTCGCAGATCTGTGCAGTTTTGGTCAACACCATACAGTCCATGGGTGTAAATTATTACACAACACTTACATAGATTACCGAGCAGTTTTGATCATCAAACGCTCTCCATGGTGAATTATCAAAGTATAACTGATTATAAACATAGACGTAGTTATCTACCGTTACATAAGACACGTATCCCTTCACTATAACATATGATATATCTTAGTACCATGGTACATCAGAATTTAGTATACCAACACTTGACTCTACCGACTGAACATTAATGAGATAATGACCATCTATGCTACACAATCCATGTATAGATTGTTGGCAAAAGAGATAATAAACTGAATTTCTAGAAGAGATAATTCCTTTGGAATTATATCACGTGATTTCTACCATGTCCTCACAGGTTTTCATTCAACCTCTGGTGACGTTCTTTTTTCTTGTAAAAGTTCTACCACTTGATGAGTACGAACGGGTGAACGTAAAACATCGCTCAGCAAAGGATTAGGTCATTCGGGAAGCATACGCGTTTCCTCACCTAAGCAACACTAGAGAAGGTACCCAAGATCTTCAACTAGGTAATGCCGGCGATCGTAAAGCTGGTAAATAGCAGATTTATCGAGATGTGAAACAACATTTCATGAGTGACCACTAGACATATATAGAAAGATACATATCGTCAGCAACAGAGCGATGTAGGTACATTCAGGCAAATCCCAACTCGACCAACAGGGAAATTAGAATTACGAAACTATGCATTTCGTAGAATTTATTGAACCGTACCAACATCTTGCAGGAGGAAAATGCAAATTAGATGAGAGAAGGTTCCTGTAACACAAGGAAGTTGCGCTCTATCAACCCCACCTAAGTTGACGCTTGTACTGCATCAATCTACCGTGAGAACCGTCGAAGGTATTTTCACTCGTAATACCAATCTGAATTTTATAGAGAAGAATGTGAAAAGGAAGTGACTACAGTCATAAACAATATAAAATAAAGGCAACGCCTACTAGGCACAAAAGAAACCTACCACACAACATCGGGGGAAGGAAATCAATACGGGACAACTGAAAATATGGGCCACGACCCAACTTCGGCGATTGGGCTGAAAAGCTCGAGGCAAATCGAGTTTTCATTTGACAGATCACTAATTTGGTGGATGGTTTAATGAAGTAACAATGGGATGGAATGTGGCTTTAAGAAAACTAGAGTAAGACTGAAAAATATCGCAGGAAAACTTACCTTGCCACTTTCGGCGGCAGGGGAATTTTCGACGATGTCATAGATTATCGGAGGCAGGCCTGGAGTTCCCAAAAGTGAAAACCCAAGACCGCAGGTGGGGTCTTTTTTGTTGAGGACCACAAGAAGTTCTTCAGCCATGTCTGGTAGGAACGGGAATCATAGCGAAAAATTCCTTTAGCGGAGACGATCCTTAGGTTGACTTGAGGGTTTGTGTTTGACAGATGTTCGACTAAACTCGGGTTCTCAAGACGTTCGCCGGTCGGGGCACTTCAAACCCCGTCCCACTGCTGAGAGGCATGTGAAAAACGAATTTCAGGAACTCGAAAAGTGCTAAAACCCGCGGGATCCACCGATTTTGAGACCGAGAAAAACAAACGTTTCCGAAATAACTGGGCAAGTTTGGATAAGCTGCAAGAGCAACCCCCGTCACACACACACACACTTTCTCGGAATCTCCACTGCCACCATGAGCGATAAGGATTGGTAGTGGGGCAAATGTTGTTTACGTGATTGAAAGATGTAAATTTCTCTCTATTATAACATAATGTGATATATAAATGATTGAATAATCTATTTATATTTTATAGTATTGCTTTATATACAAAAAGCGCAAGAAATTACCTCGAACTTGGGTGATCAAGTTGGCAGCATTGATTTTAGGCGGGAAGTAGTTCAAATTTAAAATGCTCACTTGGGAGATGAATTCCAAAAAATAGAAATAATTGTCGATCTTTGAGGATTTCTTCCATATACCTAGTCCTTGAAGCCTTTAATATAACTTGTTCAGAGACCGTGGGCCGGAATGACGCAGCCAACGTTTTGTTATTACCTACTTAGCCAAATAATGTTCTTCTCGAAAATGAAAACCTCTGACGGAATCATCGTCTGTTCTCGATCAAATTCTTCAAATGAAAAATCCTTCTTAGGTAAGTATTCATATGTTTTATATTGAATTTCTACGCAATTTCCACACAGATCGATCGAAGTTGTCCCTTGTGGATTTCATCACTGCTGGATCAACCGTACCTTGACGCTGCAACCGCTTAAATTTGCAATACTGGTATCAATCATTGCCGTCGAATGGGTTGAAAGTAATCATGTAGGGTAGAAATAATCAGTGGGTATGACTTTTTTCGTTAAAATCTGCTTGTCCGGCCTTCTGTTAGGTCTATGAAGACCTAACCGTAAGTTTTGAGACACTGGTGAAATTATATATATTATTATTAAATAAGTTATATTTTCTTATCTATGTAGGTTGTATTCGTTTACGTATTCTCATCCACCTGGTTCTTATTGGTTTTCGCTTCCAAGTTTACTTGTAGGCAGCTAAAGCTTTACTTTCACTTTCACTTTCAAGAGATAACAATTTTGTGTCTCCATAATTAAAATGTCCAGTACTTGGCATTTTACGTTTCAGACCATTCTTAACAAATTTCGTTCCGTGTGTCTATGTCTCCTAAATCCTAATAATAAGCGTCGCCAGATCCTAATAATAAGCTTTATTTCTACAGTTTTCATCCGATTTTCATGATATTTTCAGGGAACGCAAGATGTAGGCTGTAGATGGTTCCCTATGAGTTTCACTGCTCACAAATCAATACCAACATACTTCACGCTGCACATGCTCAAACGTATGTTTCATGGAGCGTATATCCAAAATCTGCGATATCCGCAATATAAGAGCTTCCAATCTATGAAAAAAATCTTTAGCACGTGGCCTCCATTTGGGGTATAGTTGGTCCTAACTTCTAGCTCCCAGGCATGCATGCAATGGGCCAAAATCTGTTCAAAACGTAGTTTTTTTTTCAAGGTTTTTACTGACTGTCTCATTCCTTAGTAATTTTGGGAGCAAAATCGATTGAAAAAGGTTTCAGATGCGAAAAGATAATTGCAATTTCTGAATCTAAAAGTAACGCCCCTTGAGCAACCATTCATTCTGAAAAATACTACCTACTCAACTTCAGTTGATAATATTTTCTGTCAATCAAAATTATTCTGTTTCCCTGTCTCTATTCTTAGGTATATACCAGTCCAGTTGATTTATTTTGTCCTTCTTCTATAGGTATTTTATACAAATATCGTACCCACTGTACTGTTTCCAAATTATAAATAGGTTTTCACCTAACACTTTGTTCCAATAAGTATCTTTCTAAAACCCCTTCAAAGGATTAGAAGAGGGTTAGGAGGGTTAGATAGCTTCTACTGTTACCGCTGCCCTTGGTTATTAAATGTTGCAACCATCAAACTTTGTAGATGCCAACTTATTTTTCAGCTCCTGATCCGACTCTCTCTGCTGACGAAAGAGTATCCACATTGAGTTATCTATGTAATGCAGATACGTAACTGAAAGGAGCTCCTTTTCAAATTTCAGCACATTTGATTCATTGGAAAAGAAGTTATCCGCAGGGGTACGTCAGCCTCCTCTACGATTCACTAATCGGCAAATAAATAACAAGAATTTCGCTAACGCCAATTTGTTCAAAAATAAATTCCACTGTAATTATATCAGCAGATTCTTTCGTTTTTGAAATGGGTCAAAAATCCAATTTGGAGGTTCTTGTTGTGACTAAGGTCTCGACATAATTTTCAATCAATCCTGAGTGATAGAGGGTTGAAATGTTTTTGAAAAGCCGATACTTCGTGGGTTTGCTTTCTACACTATTAATTGTTTTTCCATTTGTTATTACTAAAAATCACTTCAATGAAACGAGTGAGTGTAGTATATCCTCCAATACTGTGTAATGAGGATTTCCAGTTTTTTTTTTCAAGACCTGTGTGATTGAAAACAATTATTTCAACTAAATTTTGAAATGTACTGATTGTGAGAAATTGACCCCGTAGTCAAATGTTTCGATTTTAACACGTTTTATTTAAAGGAGAACAATGCTTTTGCATCAATAATGAACAATCGGAATTAATCACTGCTGGTTATTCAGTTAGCTGGAACCCCTGTTTATGTGAAGTATCCTATATCTCATTCCAGATGATAATCCATTTGAGGATTTAGATTTTTAAAAATTCGTTCTTTCACCAAAAACTTAAGCAAGCCACAAGGACAACTTATTTATACATGTACATTAGCTCCTCCTATTGAAAAAGTTCGCTGCATGGTCTCAACAAATATTCCCATGTTCAACCATTTGAAGAATTTCTTGCTGTTCAAATATATCTTGGTCATAACTGGTTACCACTACGCAATAAATAACCCTGGCACATTTCAATTTTAATATTTTTTTGGCATCTCAACTTAAACTTTCGGCGACTCAATTTCAACTTCTGGCATACCACTTCGAGCTTTCTGCATATCAATTTATACTTTTCACAAACCCAACTAATCCAATTTTCCACCCCATATAATGATCAATAAATGCGTTTTTCCTCTCACCCTGTATCCATCTAATAACAATTGTGATTCATTTGAATCTCAAAGCGATCACGCAAAAAGAGAGAGCAGATAGTTTAGTTTGTGTAGCAAGAATATGAGTTCTGGGGTTTAGTTTGTAGAACAATGAATGCTTAGAAGAGCATACGATAGTTGGTGGAAAAAGTACCTGTTGTCAAAGGCTTCCGAAATTTGATGCTTCCTTTTTAAGGGAACACAGGGTTACATCTTTGCCAACAGTTATGTATATTTCTTAATAGGTCTAACCTAGCCTACCCTCTTTATATCTCAAATTTACAATGATATCACGTACTTACTTGAAATTGTTCTCATAAAACCACATTAATCTATGATTTATGTAATACTGTTTAAATTGGGCAGTTGTGGGAAAATTCAAAGAAAACTAATAAAATTTACGTATTTATTATTTATAAAACATCATGTCATGGCCTCCTGGGCTTGCTCCTAAAACGGAGCAAAATACATAAGAACTAATTTCTAGCAAGCTACTACTTCAATAGTAATTTCCTTGAATATTCATGTTCTTTTCTTTATACAAAATTTGATGAGATCAAACAACTAGCCACTTTCCTACCAGCAGGCTATTATTATTATTATTTTAATTAACCAACAACAATATTGTTCTAATGAACCGACCGATTTTAGTTTAACTAAATTGTGAAATACACACTCTTCAAACTGAAACTTCATGTCCTTGGTTTGAAACGAGACATATAAAAGTCACAATCTGAACAATAAATAGCAGGCTGCACGATAGACTTTTTTCGGCACAAGTGACACAATAACGTCCGTCCAGGTGCATTGTTAGGTGGGGGATTTTTGTTGGAATCCATTTGCCTAGGTGGGGGAGGATGTTGATAAGGAGAATAATTTTGCTGAGCTTGCGGTTGCTGCTGTTGTTGCTGGTGCTGTTGCATTGGGATTTGGGAATAGAGACCCGGTTGGAGGGAACCAGGTTGGAAACCTGTGGTTGGACCATTAAGATTGGATCCATGCCCGTTCAGATTGGGAGGGTATTCACCTTGAAGTGGCCCCATAGGATTGGGAACCCGTTGGTACACGCCATGCAGTTGTTCTTTCCTCTGTGCACCATCTTGCACGGCTGATTCGTGGTGGTATACAGTTTGTGGTCGTGATTTCGTATTCGGAACCACCAAACCATTAGCAGAAGTTCGCATTTTCTGTGGGAGTGGCATGTAGCATGATTGATTTAATGGATTTTGACTTTGTGATTTCAAGGAAAGGCTAGGTGAAGGTGCAACATTTCCAATTACTGGTGTAGCACTACCTTGATTAGTCAATGCAGTATTAGATGGTTGACTAAATGCTATTTGCGTCTGGCCATGCTGGGTATTTGCCTGCTGTTGATGTGCATAAGCACTTTGCTGAAGTTGATGAGCATATGGCCTGAGTTGAGGGTTGCAACTTGGCAACTGTTGATGCTGTTCAATATGGAATGAAGCTGGAACAGGGCTGGGATTCTTTATATTGTGATTCATCTGGTAATTCTGAGGTGGAGCCTTAGAGGAGCCATTGTTCATATTGTGAGCTAATTGTCGCATCTGGGCTTGATGAAGTTGGCTATGTACAACTGGTGATGGCTGATTTCTTGGTGGTCCACTTGGAGGAAGAGATGTGTTTTGCAATGGCTGATTGCTGGAATGTTGCTGTCTGGATTGTTGCGTCATCAAATTTTGACTTATTGATAGCATGGATGGTGGACCATTACCATTCATTTGACTGTAGGTTGCCGGCATTGGGACAGTTTGATAAGGACTCTGTCCTAAGTGATTTATGGGTGAACCACTTCCTGTAGACTGGGAACTAACTGCATTTGCCGCATTTTTAACACTGTGAGATTGTACTGGTAGTTGATTATAAGCATTCTGATTGTAAACCAACTGCTGCATAGAATGGTGTTGATTAAGATTAATGTTTCCTTGCTGAGCCACTTGTGCATGAGCAACAGTCATGTTAGGTAGTTGATTGTAGTTTCCTGTATTTTCCTGTGCAGGAATAATGTCACTCATTTGTTTGTACACAGGTTGAGAGTTTACAATATTATCATCACTAGGATGTGGATTATCCAACTTCATGCCAACATGGTTTGATGGATAACGATTGATTTCACTTTCAGAAACCAAACTACATGGATTCTGAACTGAATGACTCTCCCTACTTCCTCCATTGGTTAATTGATGAATTCTTGAAATGTCTTCATGGTAATATGGAAGGGAGCTCATACCACCATTGTAGTAATTACTGGAGTTCTGATCAGACGCAGGGTTCTGTTGCTGATAAACCACCTGACCATATGGATTGTACATGGTAGAACTAGCACTTGAAACTGGGGTCATTCTAGATACAACCCTGTTGGGCATTGGAGAAGGCATCATTCTGGCGAAACCTCTCACTGAGCCGTTTTGTTGCTGGTTTTCTACCTGCGGGTTTTCCTGCTTTTGAGGAGCCATCTGAACTTTATCTTGTGGGTCAACAGGGGTTCCTACTTCATCTTCAAAGATTTCCCTAATTTCAGTAGGTGTTCGCGCAGCACACTGTCCATAGCTTCCAGAGTCATTCCTTTTCAATGGTACAACAGAGTGCACTGCAATTTCTTTTGTTTCTTGATGAGGCGGATCTCTGTGTAGAACAGATCGTAAAACCCTCTCGAGAATAGGATTAGGAATATAACTGTTCGATTTGTCCTCCTCTGCTGTAGCAACCAACACAACCTGCTCACAGAATGTCACATTCTTTTTCTTACTAGACTTCCGCCTCACATCATCAAACCTGCTGCCACTGACCAAATTGCTCTTGATTTCTTCAGGCCTCAAACATTCAATATCTGATTTAATTTCATTTGCAGGACTTGATAAGGCAGACGAATTTGACATATTCTGAACTGTAAGAGGAGAAGTGCAGTTTTTGAGTCTTTCAATGATTGAAGTTTCAGACTTGATTTTATCTGCTGGCTGGATAGTAATGTTTTCAAATCTTGATTTCAAGTCTTTAACACTGCTGACCAGATCCTCTTTTTTGTCGACGGAGTCTGGTTTAGCAGAGGGCTGGGCTTTATGTTTTTCATCTGTCATTTGAACATACATCTTGTCTTGTTGCACTGGTCGGCAGCAATCAACTTCATCACGACTTTTAATTGCTTCTTGTTTTGCTTGTAGCTCTTTGAGCCACAACTCCTGTTGTTGCATGGCAGCCTGATGCCTCGTTTGCTGGATTGGGTTGCAACCATCAACAACATCACCTGCATCTTTGAATCCGTTGTCATGCAAAATTTGTTGTCGTTTCAACTGCAGCTGTTCAAGTAGAGTACTAAAACCCTGGGGAGTTTCTATCTCAGCAGGAGGTGGTGGGAACTCCTCACTCGGTTGCCGGGAATGCACAACTGAATTCAGTGGTGATGGATATGGTGGAAGTACAAAGTCTTCATCACTACCAGTCCGTTTGATCTCATTCACAGGAGAACCCACTTGGTGAACTTGAGCAACTGTAATGAGTTTGTTCTGGCTATCCTCATTATTCATCATAAAGCCCCCATTTGCATACGTTACTGAATCAGTCGTCCGTGGATTGTAGTGAGACATTGGTGGCAAGCTCTGTGGCTGGTCATCCCAATTCTGGTACATGCCACCAGGAAGAGGGAACATAGGACGATCGTTCTTACTCAATTGGGATGTTGTCCTTAGAGGTGGTGGAGGAGGTACTTTAGCCATATGAATAACTTTACTCCCATGGAAACTCTTTCTCATAAGCTTGCTTCTTTCTAAATTAGGATTTCCTGAATATTCCAGATGTCCTTCTGATAGATATCCTGAAAGACTACCCTGCGACTCAACTTTTCCCAAGCTTGAATCGTCCTTAGAGCCACCCTTAATCTGCACTTCATCTTCCCTTAAATCAGGCATGGATCGATTTTTTCTACGTATCAAGCCTCCCATCAACAATTTCCTTCTTACTTTGTGTTGTTTCTTGTTTTTTTGTTCTTCTGCTTTTGCTTGTTTCTTTGCCTCTTTGGACAGCTGATTCGAAACGAACTCCTTTTCTTTTTCTTTCTCCTTCTCCTTTTCTTTAGAAGATTTATTTCGCTCTTCACTACGTGCTCTCTTCTCCTCTTTTTTCCCATTTGGTGGTTTGGCTCGACCTAAACTTCGACCAGGTCTGTCATTCATCAGATACTCCTCATCTTCAACTGTGTTCTTCACTTTTGAAGAAGATCGAGACAGCAATCCTTTTCTGCTTTTGGGGAGTGTAGCATAAATCTCTATGCTCTTTTCAGGTGTCTTCTCAGGAGGTTTTTCTGGAGCTGGTGCTGGTTCCAATACCGGAGCTGCTGTCAGAAGTTCTCTACTGTTTTGCCTTGAATGGTTCCCTTTGTCCCTGGAACCTTGGCGGGAATGTGAGCCATTCGATCCCCTATTACTGCAACCACTACCTTCACGGCTATGTCGACCCTCAGAATCTGGAAAAGAAATGAATAGACCATTGCTAGATTAATCAATCAAAACCTTGAAAATTGTAATATTTTGATGATAAAAAAGACAGGAATAATAAGTTGAAAATTTGTTTCAGCAGGTTCTACTTCAGCTGGGCAGTAATAAACATAGAGATACTAATATTAGAGAGTAGTGTATTGTTCAAGCATTAAGCTTTATAATTTAGGAACCTGAGCTTATGGTATGGAACTGTAGCAATTTCAACTCTAATTTGAACTTAGTACAACATGAGATATAAAATACTCCTACCTACCAAAGCAATTTTTGTGGAAAGAGCGTGTTGAATAAATTTAGTTAAAAAACAGATATATGAATTATTTGGGGAAATCAAGTTCAAATGACATAGAAATCTCATACGCCTGTCGAATCAAGGTTAGTAGTTTTTGGAGAGTGAAGTTCTGAAGCGTTACTCCCTCAAATTCTGCTCAGTAAATGTAGTTAGACATACTGGAAAATCACTAGGGTTACTCACGTCTAGGTCCATTAGGCTCTTCAAGCCGTTTGTGAAGGCTTCTGGCATGCATTATGCAGGTGTTGTGCTTCATGCGTGCAGCAGATGCTGCCTGGGAGTTGCTGTAAGGAGCGTCCATAGCTTGCCGAGCTTTTCCTACTGCAGCATTTGCGAAAGTTAGAGCCTTCTGCAGATCATCAGTGGCTTGAGAATGCTGGAGAAGCAAATCCGCTTCTTCACATAGTCGTTCGCATTCTGTAACCAGAAAGATTAGCAATTAGAAAACTTTAGAATGGTACATACGAGGAACAGAGTATTGGCTAGACTTCTATTACGAAACGTCGCCTATAATAAGTAGGTAGTTCTCTAAAGATATAAACTTTAAATGCAGATTCTCTACTTACCCGATTGTCCGCATTTGTGTTGGAGCTGTAAACTTGCTAGAACTGGAGACTGATGACCTTCCGGTATCTGTGCCAGCTGAAAGCAAAGGTTTCCATCGTTATTTAGTATGGAGTTAAGTATGCACTGTCCAACAAAATGATAGCAACCAGCCGGCTGCATTGTTACATAATGTTTTAAATTAATAAAATAACGTATATTGAAGTTCAATAAAACATTCAGCATCTCACTTGTAGATTGTGTTTCAGGGTTTGCTGCAGAGGAAGGCTGTCAGTAGAGGACAACGAATAAGAGTCATATCCTGGGTCACACTGACTACCACTAGAGCTTGACTCCCCGCCTTTCAGGCTTGTTGGGCTTCTCGGCACTGCGGATCCTCTGCAAACGAAAATTAAGCGCAAATTTTAGTTACATCTGCAGGTCATCTGAAGTTGAAATAACTTAGAAAGTGGTAAAACGACATATCGTCTGATTATAAGATAGAAACCTCTACTTATTCCTGCATCTAAGTCAGTGTTCAGAAAATATAGAAACCTACATGAAATTTATATCAGTATTTCCGTTCATAAACTAGTTATGAGTTCTGAAATTTCCGAAGTTTGTTCCACAACTAGAGCCAAATTGGGATAAAGCCAAAAGAGAGAATCGATTCAGAGAGACGTCCTAAAAACGGATGTAAACGAAAATTAACAGGGTGATTTCATTTTACCTCGTTTGCATTTTTCCAATAATATATTGGTAAGGGTTTTCCAACGAGGTGGACGATGAGGAGGAAGCGCTGTTTCTGTCGCCACTCCAGTTGCCGGAGTCCCGTCTCACGAGCTCGGTTCCACCGATCCCCCGGCGCACACCTCCGAATTGATTGCTCCAACCTCCTCCCGTCCTCGTAGGTGATGACAGGGGAGATGGCATGCCCTTTTGTATCATCTGGGACACGTTCTGATACTCGCTGATGATCCCGTTTTGCTTCTGAAGCTGTCAATTAAATGAAAAACGATAAAGATTATCCATGGCAAGTAGTTCATGTTAAGGCACATTCAACCTAGGCGAAAAACTCTTATACTATATATAAAATGTATATTTTTATGATTGGATTCACAAGCATTTGTAAACTTATAAAAATTGAAAAACAGGCAAATATACTAGCATAGAAATATGATATAAGAAAAAAAGGCAAAATTAGGCAGGTTTCAATTATTTTATCTATCCGGATTGGTCCATTCCTTTATTTTTGATTTGAAAAGAACTGATAACCTTTTCTATAACCATAACATCTGTCTGTAAAGAGAAGCTACATGGGCAAATAGATCGTAATCTTCGTTTTACAGATTTTACATATGAAAATGTTATTTTTACGTGAAGGTGTTCTAGAATGAAGAAGTAAAGATTGAGGTTTGCAAGAATGGGCTAGGACAGTATGGAGGTTGGAAATGTAATAGAACGGTGTTTGAGATGTTAGGTGAGGAGGAAATGAGAGTGATGTAGATGGAGAAATGTAATGTCCCGAAGGGATGGAGGAGGTCTTTAGGGATGAAGCAGGTGGTATAGACGAGAAGATCAAGTGAAGTGGTTATGGGACTTCTGTTTTTCTAATAGAATCTCGTAGAGAAATTAGCTGTTGAGAAAAACTACGGAACACTGTAAATCAAAAGTATGTTCGAGTATGTACCTGGAAGTGTGGATCAATAGGTTGCTGCTGGGGGTTGGGTGTGAGTGCTCTTCTCTGCTGAGCCAGAGCTCCCAAATTCGGCTTCTCAGGACTTGGTGTCAACGATCGTCTCGCCTGTTGAGCGGCTGGCCCATTTTGATCCGGTGACTTCGTCAGAGGTGTTCCAAGCGCCCTCTGGGCAACAGTGATGCTCTTGGGGGCAGATGAAGGATCCACTGGCGAACCGTCAGGAGCAGCAAAAAGTAGTAGCAGCGGTTGATACCTTCCTCTTCTACACTTCTCCACCACCTAATAATACAGAGCAAGGATGAGTTAGTAATAAAATTTTCCAAATAACATACGTTTAATAATATAACGAACTCTCGAACTTTTTTTTCCATAAGCCAGCTCGGCTTGAGCTGTCAAAGAAAGGTTATTTAATCAGTGTGAAACAAATCAGCAATAGTTGAAATTCACTCGCTGTAGTGGGACATCCATCTTCTTCTGTTGGAATAAATCTCCTATGAATACTCTAGATCAATTTTTTGATAAATGTTGGAAACATTATATGGATCGAAAAACCCTCAAGGCGTATCTGTTCATGTTGCTAGAAACATGCGGTGCCTATTTATAAAATTAGGCAACCTCAACTAAAGCGAGTCAATCTTGACTATTGGCAGACCTGGCTTATGACATTCGTTAAAGCAGGCACGTCTACTTAAATAATTGTTTTGGAAAACAGGACCTCGCATAGTAGGTACCGATTTGACCAAAATGTTAATGTTCATCTGGGATATCAGATGACATTCTTCTATAGACTCTTTGGCAAAACTAGGTCTAGTAAATTAACGTCACGGTATCCTGAATTGTGAGTCATGTGTAAATCCCAAATGTAAGTCTAATAAAACTATTCCAAACTAGCAAGCATTTGGAGCTGAAGAATAATATATTCCCACAGCGGTTAACATAATAAAATATTCCCGCTGGGATAGGTAAACACCCCATTCAAACGAATAATGACTGAATCTCTCACCTGCTCCCATTTCGGGCCAACTTCTCGGACATTGGCGTCATCGAAGTAGATCCAAATTTTCAGTTTAGTGTGGAAGAAGAAAGTGGAGTAGTGTTTGCCGTAGTAAGTTACGACTCCAACAAGTTGGTGGCTGCTTTTGGAGGGCGTCGGTAGAGGTGGTGGCGTGTGAAAGACGTCGGAAAGGCGGAGTGTTGTTCTCAGGGTCACCAGAAGCGACATGATGTGTTCTAGGGATGGCCGGTCCGAGTCCCAGACGATCCCAACGCTTACAATCTCGGGGTGGTTCGTTAGAGTTCGTCGAATTTGAATCTTCGCTCCACAAGCGCTCTACGACACAACAAACAATCGTATTACAGTTAGTTACATAAATTGCATAAAAGTTAGGGTTCGTGTACAATAACAATTTTTAGTATTACTCCACTCCAAAGCTCACTACGTTTGAAAATCGTTGGGGCTAGTTGGAAAGTACAAGAGCGCCAAAACAGAAACAAACCGTTGAGATCCATTAACAAGATTTTAGGATTGTGGCGTGGGCTTTTCACAGAAAAATGTTATCAACACAACTTCATCCTCCCTTACATTCTGTCACACAGTGAGTTTTGCTTTTATTTTCAATGACGAACTTCATTAATAGACCTAGAAAAGTCAGTCCAACGTCTCGAGCTTTCCTCCCAAACTACTAGACCAATGCTCTTCGCACTTGGTCCACAAATTGCTTAATATAACTATAACTAGTTCCTCCCAGAACCAGAACTTCTACTTAACTCTAACATAAACTCAGTTCAATGAATCGGATGTGAGTAAGGTTTTTACATCATTATTATAAACCAGTAATCTGAGCAGAATGCTAGTAATAAACCTTTGTTTCGCACCATTTAATTTAATTACCATTTCATGCCAGGAGAGGAGTAACATTGTCGAAAAACTTAACCACTCAAATCAGTCGCAAGTTGTGGTCTGAGAATCGCACTCAAAATTGGCGCCTGTACCACACTATACAGACGTCATTAAAATAAGAAAATTTTCTCATTGTAACTTGGGAAATGGTTTGCGATGGATTTGCTTGTGGTTACGTTATATGCCTGTAGTGCCGAAACAATCGATCAAATAGGTAGAAGAAAATAGCGAAAGTATCTGCGATTCTGACAAGCTCATTAGTGATGCCTCGAATGAATCAGGTTGACGGGGAAGAAGAATTAGGAAAGCATGGGTGATATATTGCATTAATTCGTAAGTGGAGAGGTCATACAATTTAGACAATTCTAACACGTAAAACTGTCATTGGAATATCGATTTGGAGTTGACATAATCTACGGTCATCCAAGCGTAGGATCATGGCGTTTACCAGTTTATTTGCATACAGAAGCAGAATGATAACGGATATTTTAATTTGACCGAATATACTCACCGGACAGTCTCTGATGTCGCCCATGCCACCAGCTTTCTTGAGGAGCTGGCCAAACAGGTCAGGATGGGTTGGGCTGGGAGCTTGTCTGGCTTGGGAGATCAAGGCAGAGGCGGAGACGTAATGAACCATCTGAAATAAAAACGGCAACGTGGATTACTGTACGGCCCAACATAGGCAGCAGTGCTACTGCTATAAGAGACATCTATAAAAATTACTATGTAGCCTACGAAAATACCTACTTAGGATACATAAAAATACATATAGAGTCTCAGTATTGAATTGAAACTTGAGGTTTCTGTTTTAGCTCACTAATTACAAAAATCGGTCCAAACGTCTTAGTTAATTATGACTATGCAATAAAAATCGAGAATTAAACGATGCTACGCGGCCTTTTAACCCAACGCTTAATTAAAATTCGAGCTATTCGGCTTTCGTAGTTTTATAATCTTCATGAACTCGTTAACTTTTAACCAAGCTGTAAACTATATTCTGATAAGGCTATTTAATTTTTGGATTACAAAAACAAATTGTTTAAAAATTGTAATTGAACTGAAATGTTTCACGACATACAAATTAATTATTAATTGACAAAATCCTTCAACAGAAAATATCTACATTACACGACTCAAATTTACTTACTTACTTTAAGTGATATTGCAGCAAAAGTGCTGGCTTTGTATAGGTGTTTATAAGCGGAACACAAGTTTTCTTTTTTTAAACAGAAACATTGCTCCGTAGAGAGGAGTAATTAATTAATTGATTCCATTCCCGATAATCAAACGGACAAACAGTTGTTTGGGTCGATGTCCACATATCAAAATTCAATTTCTGAGAGAAAAAATCATACAAATATTATGTTTTTTTTTTCAAACCACGTTGATATGTTGGACACATATTTTATACCTGCGTGAAAGGCAGTGGCTCAGATGTGGCGCCACAGGCACCACAGACGCTCTGCTCGACAAGTGTCATGGCGAACTTGACGTGGGGGATGCAGTGACGCGCGCTGCATAGGTCTTCGGCCTCGTCGCAGGCCAGGTGGAAATGGATCCGCAAGAGGATGTTTTCCTGAAAATGAAGAAAAACAATTTTCACAAGAGGATTGCAAAGAATTTAGTCTGTAGACATTCGTCCTTTCTGTGGGGAAGATCTCTAACCCAGGGAGGGGGATGTCACACTCCCGACGGAAATGGATTTGCAAACAAATATTTTTCCCTGTACAATTTTGTGTTCAAATTTATCATTATTACTTTTCCTATAAAGTCTTATTACCATAAACCATCTCATTGGCGAAATGATACGCGATAATCGGGGTGTTTTACCTCATTAAAGGAGGTACATCACACTACTCCACATCTGAGGATATATTTCGCTGAAAATATTAGTTTTATGACATTGCCGACTAATGGTTGTCCTAAATTAGATCCTCCTCCCCTAAATAATTAGAAAACTGCCAGCCAATTGAGAAGTGATCTCGATAAATTATAATCTTCAAATGAAAGTTAGTGAGTTGAGTTTTCAGTGCCAATAAGAAAGGAAAATGATTGAAAATGGATGTGCGACAGGCCTGGGGTACCGCTATTAAGTATCTACTGAATTAGTAGGTTCCAAATTCCTTTTCAATACGTATTTATAATCTTCTAGGAAATACGCTCCCGCCATCTTCAAAAGGGTCAGTGGACCGAAAAATAGACGAAAGAACGAGTACAGTTGATTTTCGCAAACATAAAAGGTCAGTGTTTCAGCAATCAAAACGCGACTAAAAGTCGGCAAATCATTTTCAAATTACTCACGAAACATTCAGCAGCGTCGTCCATGAAACCCAACTGGAACCTCTGCTGATCGAAAAACGATTCCGCGAGAGCTCGTCGGAGGGCGTCCGGAGGGAGAGCACTCTCATGGCTGAACTGCAGCTGGGAGAAAAGTTCCTGCAACAAAAGAAAAACACAATTTACTCATGCGGTTCGCTACGCAGATAATCCTCGATAATTACATTTGGGGTGTATTTTGTTTTTCGTTATTTTCCGTCCTCTTTCCATCGCCGAGAGAAGATGGGAAGCGAGGGGTCTTTGTTCCTTCGCAAGGGCCATGGGAAAGCCTCCGGGGAAGCTTTTATTAATGAGAGGGAGTAATAGGGTTTTCCGGTCCCACGCTCTGTTATACTGACTGTCAAAGAGATGGGATCTTTGTTTCTGAACGAAGAAAAACACAGTTTCAGAGCAGCTAGAAAAATGGCGAACAGGCAGAACAATCTTTCCACAATCTAAACAAGCAGTTCGACCGCACCAGAGTCAAAATAAAACTCAAGTGAAGTAAACGCGTGAGGTTTCAACATGATTTCTGAACAAGTATTCAACACAGTACAGACGCTATTGAAATTCTACACATGAAGTGGGAGATTGTAGTACATCACCTGTACATCCGTGATCTCGGTACTCGTATATCTGCAGTAGTTTTGAGAAATTTCGATGGCATTAAGTCAATCAACTTTCGTTATCAATAATGATGGAGCCCAGTCACACAGGCCCATTTAGCGAATATTCTCTGAAAGATAGCGGTGGAATACAGTAGAAGAGATTTTTGTAAAGGAAGTGTTTATTTCGGACAAGTTTTGTAAGTTTGGAAAATTTAAGCACGAGGTTGAAAAAACTAAGTTAGATCGGATATAGTTAGGTATTCGAAAATTTGTATTGTTTTCGACTTAATTTCTCAAAACGTCAAGGAATCGAAAGGTGTTGGGGTAGGTAGGTGAAGCCACAGTGCGTATAGCAGCTGCCGTCCTCAGTTTCCAACTTCCCCTGTCTGTCAAAAGAGGTTGGAGGTGAATAAAGATGATTCACCCCTTACCGACTCCCATAAAGAAGGAAGGCTCGTGGTTGCCTCAGAAGCGAGACATCTGCTAAACTGTCGGCCTAATAAGCCATATGCTACCTACTTCGCTGATGGAGAGGCCTCCGACTTCTGCTAAACTATGATTCACCTGCGTTGCTACGATACACGCTCAAAAGTTTTATGATCGTCCCGGTCCGTTCCGTTATGACCAAATCAAATCCCAGTCACTGAGTCATTCTTAAAAAAACAGTTTTCACTTTTCAGGTTCCCGGAACATGTGACAACCGTGTCTAATCATTTTAGTGTCCCTTTGAATTACATCACATCCTGGTCCAACTTCTGACCGACCTTTCCCACCTTCAAACGTGTTCCACTATTGAAATTTGACTTCTTAGCCACACCTCATATCTGATCGATGTCTTCACACCCTATAAAGTTACCAATCTATCTAGGCCAACCAAGACGAGAACTGTTGGTATACAATATCCGATCTTTTTCTTTTTATAACTTTTGGTATGTAATAAGTTCCAACATTTTTGGTCTTTGATCAAGGATTGGGTATTGATCGGAGCTCAAGACCCACCTTTTAGTTCACGTTCGTCTCTCACCGATAAAAAACGTTCTAGTTCTTAGTGGATTCTATAGCGATTAAGTCTCTGCACTTACTGAGGTCACAGATAATGAAAACTTTGAAAATCTAGTAGCGTAGATATTGTCACCAATTTCATATTGTCATTTTAAAAAACAAACACTCACAGTTTTTTGGCTCGTGGTATTACTTATCATAATCACTCAAACCAGGGACATTAGCGAGTGGCCGACTAGAAGAAGGAAACTTTATCGCCAACGCGAGACCGAGACGAGATTGCGAAAGAAAAAACCCGCATCATCACTATTTACAGTCAACACTTTTCCCAACTCGAGCCAACTGTTGTCATGTTACATGACACTTTTGTCTCGTCAATTTTTCCTGCCCAGCATCTCCTTCTTCCTATCGTAAATCCCTCATTGTCATACTCACTTCCTCTTCTTTCTAGGATGACTGGTCCAATATAAAAATGACATGGATTTGATTAAAATACAAAAAATCTGTTTTTACACAAAAAACAAACATCTAACTTTGCTTTTAAAGGTCAAGATTAATTCATATTGTTTTAAGAAGGAAGGAACACAGACCAATTAAACCAGTGTTTTAAACATTTTTTTTTAAATTATAATTTTCAACTACCCGATTAATAATTGAAATCACCAAGTATTTGTCGAACAGTACATTTGGACTGCTGCATGTAATTCCCTCTATTATAGACCGAATCTAATATAAAAACGGCCAATTCTTTCACTGGGGTTTATTATTCAATTGGCTTGCGTTCATGATTTGAATTCCACTAAGCCTTGGAGTGTGCGTGTTTCACAGGTGATATGCATAGAGCACGTAAATCTGTTCTCAACCAAAATACCTATTTGGATTGATCAGTTGATCATATTTGTGTGCCTCCTGAAATTCAATAATCGCTCTATCACTTGTGAAACACGGACACTTCTAAGCTTAGTAGAAATCAAATCATGAATGCAAGCCAATTGAATAATAAACCCCAGTGAAAGGATTTGCAGCGTTTTTGTTTAATGGTTATCAGAATGCTTCAACCAGTGTATCGGCTACAAAGCCTTTTAGGAGTTCACTCCAGTATCCACATTACTACATCGCTACGTTACTAGGTTACTGATATCAAAACAAAAACAATAATAAACCAAAATAACGCGAATGTTGGCACCATAAATCGGGCCATAGATCGGGAGTGGTTTGACCTACGGACCTGGGGAGGGACTCATTCGATTCCTCGTGGAGTGTTCTTCAAAAAGGGTACATACACATTTAGGCAGCTTCGACTTTTTTTGAGGTTTTTAGGGATTTTACAAAACTTCGACAACCCTTACAGGGCACTTTAAATTAAGTGAGAGAGCTGGCACAAGAATTGGGGCTTTGTACGACGGACGGAAAATTTTTTATTGCAGATTCGGATTCTACACTCTTTGAAACATAAACCATGAAATTTTCAGAGGGGGTTAGAATTTTTTTTTCCCAAGAGCGATTACAATGGTTTATTATTGAATAATAAACCAAAACGCTGCCAATTCTTCAACATGGTTTCATCATTTTTTGAATAAGCGAGGTTTTGAGGGTCAATTTCAGGTTCATGAATTGCGATGATTCGCTCTGGAAAAATTTACACGAATTTGAAAAAAATTCCAGTCGATTATGCATCCAAAATTACAAGGGAAATTACACCTCATTTTCCCATGCCTGCAAAAACCACGTTCTTGACCAGTTTTTTGCCCATGGTATGCGTGTAAAATTAATTAATAAAACTGCGGTAAGGTTCCCTTTGCAAATAGAGAAAGATTTCGCTCAAATGAAACAACAATGAGACAGATTAGCCAAAACCCCAACCTTGCTGAACACTGGTTCTTTGTCCCCCAGCTCTGCCAACGTGTTAAATCTTATTCACTCAAAAAGGCAAATGTCCATAATAATACTGGTCTAAAGGAAGTATTTCCATAATTTTCACTGGCCCAGAGAAGCAGTACTTTGATTTTCGACAATGCTTGTTTATTACAATCAAATCGCGAGTTTTACTAATCATTCCTCAACGGTTGTTGAGGCGGAAGTTACTATGTTATGGTTTATTAGCGATCAAAACATACTTGGATGAATTGAGGTTTGATTAGGCGGTGTCATTCGGAGATTGAATACTAGTTATGTAGTGGTTATTTTTATTTAATTTCCCTTAATCTTTTGGCTGCGCTATTGAAGAATCGTGTCGTGAATCTCTGATGAAGTTGCGTGTCAGCCACGGGAAGTTACTGAAATAGTTTCTAGTCAAATGTTATTATATCAATGACGGAGAAGATAAAGTTGGTTGGGTCACTACAGAGAAGATTAAGTAGGGGTAAATACTTAAGGAACAAAATTTAAGTTTCATTCTCTTATAAAAACAAGAAAACTATTATTTAGACTCTTTGCAAGAGCTGCAAATATTAGGAATATTAGGGCTGTGTTCTCCGAGAAACTCATTGGCGTACGATGGCGTTTCAAGTTGTCTATGTTTGGACACTATGTTTTTATTATGTGTCTTATATCTACCATTGCGGATTCAGAAACTTCCCGAACCCCTTAGAGGGTTTCCCGAGATCGCTTTGAAAAAATTGTATCATTATCGAACGTTCAGACTTTGTACATTGAATATTAAGTTGCCAACTTGATACCAAGATACAAATTAATACTACAAGAACCTCCACGATTGGAATTACTTCAAAGGGTCCATGCATTATTCAGTAGTCGGCCGATCAACTCCACCTGTAGAACCTTTTGGGCCGTTGGTAATTGTCCTGGGAAGGGCGTCCGACGTCATTATACGCATGGAAAAGTAAGGAAGGAGCTTCCTATCCCTTCTGCCAGCACTGTGCACCGTGGTAAAGCAAGAGGTTACAAAGTCATGGGATTACTCCGGAAACGGGCGTAGACTCCAGGAGGAAGTGGAGGGCAGTCTACCGTAAAGAGAGCACCGGTGAGTCAAGTGCACTGACTTCGTCCACCCACCTACCTGCCTAATTATGGCCGGATTCGTAGGAGGATAAAGCAACCTGTTCGATTTTGATCAATTCATCTGAGGGATAACTATCTACTCAAGCTGGAGGTTGGTGTATTGTAATGTAGTAGTAGATGCCTCGCTCATCTGTCTCCCATTAACACGTTATCATAATATGATGATGATAACAGTGATTCATATATTTGAAAGAAGGCTTGATATAATAGGTATCTCTAATCTTACACGTATCCACATAGATGAGTGGGGTTGTTGGAACTGCCACTATGTATTTCAAGCGAAAAGCATGTCTAGGATCGGAAGTATTGTTCACCACATAAAGAAATCCCGATTCGTTGGACTTGGTAAGAGAGACAAACAGTATGTCTCACAATTTCAGCTTTACGGGACTTGGTACCCCTGTACTTACCATTGCTTTTTTTCTAAATACAGATGAACCGAAACCCGCATTGTGATTAACAGACAGATACACGACACAGCATTCACGTAAACATTATACTTTAGGTACCTGAGGAAATACCCTTTTATTGGGAACCTGCCTGTTAGGGAATCGCCGTTGATATTCCCTCACAGCTTCACGGGTATTTACATTTGTCTACCCATACACAAGCATTCCACGTTGGTGAATCTCACAGGCATTGTACTGATGCCGAAAAGCATCCAATTATCACAGAGGTTTTTTTTGGAACAGCCAGGCGGACCCAGACTCCTTTGTGTACAAATCTGCGTCGCCCATTGATAGAAGGGGGTCATAGATTGAATGGTGGGAATTTTGAACAGTATGTACAGTAAAAATGTACAATTTATTACAATGCTTCATTAATGATTCAATACTTTTTACCAGACGAATCAACGCATGATGAAAAACCGGAGTACCCAGTCAAAAACCACGTTTTTCTTACTTGAAAAGCAATTTTCTCCCAGAAAACTACATGGAATTTCAAATCTGGTTATATCGCTGGAAAGCCTAGATTTTGGCGCATCTTTTAGCACTACAGGCTAAAATTCACATGCCTTATTACAGGGACTCATTCGCGTTTGAAGAAAGTCGAGATCTCCACGATTTGACAACGTGCCCTTTTCAAGCTGATTTTTTCACCCGTTTCGCCAGCTCAAAAAAGTTGGTTCTCCATTAGGGCGATAGGAAATTCAACGCTCTTTCCAATAGTGGGTTCAGATTTGAAATCGCACGCAAATATGGGAGATATGGCCGTTTTAATGCGGTAAGGTAGAAAAAACGAGAAAAATCTTAAAATTGAAAAAAACCGCATTTCCAAGGGTGTAAAAAAAATTGCTAAGAGGCATTTTCGATCAGAAATTTTCCGCACAATCTTCTCCTGACCTGTGACCGTCACGAAATGAAACAACCTGTATAGATATTTATTAAAACAAATCAGAAATTCGCTGAGATTCGTACTTCCCTAATACATATAAAGTTCAAAATGAAGTTAAACAATCGATAACCTGATGAAACATTTTCTAGAACTTCTAAAACTCGAAATATGTCTTTACGAACTAGACAAATGCACGTGTGATAGGGGATTTCCAGTGCTTCCAGAACTCCACAAGAGTTTGAATCCATCCAAACAGAAAAACACATGAAATATTAGAAATTGCTAATTTATGTTAAAAAATCCCAAGTCAAAAAACCATAGTTGAGAAGACCTTTTAAAGCAAATATTTCAAGCCGAATGCATTGATTTTTATGCAGCCCCTCAAGATTTGTAGGGAAAATTGAGATGAACAGTGACGAAGTGTATTAGGTTGTCGTAGGTAGCGTGGACGTAACGGGGGAGCTATAATAAATTGCATTTCTTTATTTCCCGTCTCAAGGGCATCATGTCAGCGTGGGCAGGAAACCGCTGCGTGTAGGCCGCTTGATGTACCCACTCCTTTCTTCGCATCGCGTTAGTTAAGCTCGGTCGACCAAAATGAAATAAAACGTACTCGTTGAGGTTGAAGATCACCGCATTCGTTTAAAGTTTTTCTGGACGGCGAACGATATTTTTAACAGGAAGAAGAGTGTTTGACAGAGGAACATTTGTGGCTGATGAAGCGTTTTGAGAAGCCCACATTGCGGATAAAATTATGAGCCCCCATAGTTCGCCCACGCAGGCGGAAAATGACTCTATTAGTCGTCCTTGGTGTCTCTGCATCGAGAGGTAGACCGCATGATTATGCATAATGTGTTTCGTTCAACGCCCCTTTAAAACAAGGTTTGAACGAAGTTCAGTAAAGAAAAGAAGTTGAAATACTTACATGACATAGCAAGTAAAATGCCAATGCCTGGATAAAAGTAAAGAGTACGACGCATTACTTAAGGCATAGTGTTATTGGTTCGAGCTAACGCTAGCAACTTTCATGGAAATATGTAGGTAGGTATTTGATTTTGCCATATTCCCCAACTACTACCGTGACCCTCACTCGGACGCAAACAATCAAACTGACCCACAACACAATCAGGTTGGTAACCTTAGTGAAAGTCATAGTGGAAAAGGGAGCAGAAAGATTCAATGCGAATATCGCAGATCGATTTACATGCATCGATAGTAGGTAAGTCAAGTGAGCGCCTGTTAACCGGGACGGGCGAAATGATTCTGGGAGAAAGCGAAAACCGTGAAATATGTGTTAATGGCATGCAGTCGGACCTCAAGGATCGCTCGAGTGCGAAAAGCGGCAGAGAAATTCTTGCGGTCTGCAGCGGGAACTCTAGGTTTGAGCCGATCATCGACCAGTTGATGTTTGGAAAATATCCTCCAATTCACTTAACCTTCAATACCTTTCCCTTGTTGAGTTGAATGATGTTTTGTAAATGTAGTATTCCTCATCCTTAATTTCTCCGATGTCTACATTCGTAAACGAGATACTTATCAGTTTTCCAGGTTAGAACGAGGGTCGTCTCCAAGAAGTTGACCTGATACACGACTAATGTTTGTCAGATTTGAAAACACAAGCCTAACCGCGCTTAATTCCATTTCACTACCGTGGCACGCTGAGAAAACGTCGTGGGTTACATTAGCTTTATGTATGTGTTTGGTGTTTATCGCTGGAAATGTTTTGCATTTGGCACTGATTGGGAATGATTCCAACCCACCTGTCAGCGTTGGCGGCTGGTCTGTCACATAGAAAGTGAAATGAGATTGTGCTCTGAGCAGTAGGGAGGATGGACGGGGGATCGTAAAGCCTCCTCGGGTTAGATGCGGGTAGGTACTGCAGGTCCAGACATAACAAGAAAAAGTCGTTGAAATCTTCCCGCCCAGTTCCGCGGCTTCCCGCGCAAAGGGCAAGTGCATCCACCTCGGAGCTCCCTGTTATCCTTGAGATAAGATGGAGATGGGAGGCGGGAAAATCTGCCCTCCGGGAGCCATTGACCCCGAAGAGGATCACGCCTTGGCCCCCACCATGATCGTGAACAGAGAAGATGGTTTTGTAATGGATGTGGTCTACGACCGATTCTATCATACATTGCCTCAAATTGGATACTGAAACCATTGTAGGCAGCGAACGTCAATTGTTCAAGCTCAATCCGTTCAACATCTTCGCCAACTAACTTGTGATTTGACTGCTTCACTAGTACAGTAAGCTCATGCGTGCGATCCATTAAAGAGAACCAAGGACGAATTTAAACATTCAATTATTGGTTTCCTGTATCCGCGATCTGACGAAGTGTAAGGATTTAGGATGGAAATCGGTTAGTAAGGGTGACGATGAAACAAAACCAGTTTCCGAATCTTCCATGAGCAAAATGAAGACCAGAGTATGGTGTCGCCGTTTGAGCAATACAGGATACAACATACGTTGTACATACGATTTTGACGATTATATCATAATCATGACTAAACAAACGATAACTGTAACTAGAGGAGTTTGTATACTGATAATGATCCAACTCAGTGGCTTGTATAGTTGGATATACATTCTTTAGGTGACTATGGGTGAACAGTCAGTCTTTTTGAATCTATTGAGGGAATTAACCAAGCTGCAAGGAGATAGCGTGAAGAATCTGCCAGAAATTTGAACACTGAGCACTCATACTGAACATTCCGAGACCCACACCGCAGAATCCTGCAAGCTTTACCCCCAGTAAATGAATAAAATACGATTAGGAGTGGATACTTTCATTTTGGATATTTGGTCCATCCCAAAAAAAACGGTAGCTCAGGCCAAATCAGTACCAAGAGACCATTTTGAGTGTATCAAGGGCCCAAGTAGTGGAAAATTTCTACTGCAACATGAAAAAAGAAAATACAGGAAAACTAACTACCCAATGGAAGGATGGATAGAACGAGACTCGAGGTGACGATGGCCAAAAAACAGGGACTCGCCGCCAGCGAGTGCATAAGTTGTTCTTCTACGTACAAGCCGCCACCGTGTCTGATGGGACCTCCCAGTGTTACGCGCCCTCATCATATGAGTGTGAGGTCTGAAAGATAAAAAGCAGACTGTTTTTCTTTTGACAGTCTGATTTTTCGCTCTCATTGTGAACTTTTATATTTTTCCCTCTCGGAAGTAAAACTGAAGTTCAAAAGGGGGAAAAAAGACGACAATATAAAGAGAACAGTTTATTGAACCGGGGCGAGAAATTGCAGGGATCATGGTGGATTGAGTAAGCAGCGCTTGAAACCCCAATAAAAACAGGGACGTTAAAATACAGGATGCTTTCCTAGCCCGTAGTGTATTACACAGCTATTGGATGAAATGAATTCAAGTCAAAACATGGTAAATGTACGCTCAATTACACATACGAGTACGTGTAATTTCGTGCGATTCGCTCTCAGTATCATCACAATCATTTAGGAAATAGCAATTTAGGCGGAATTATTGCGACTTATAAGTATCTTATATAACGGGGATATTTTAAATAATTTGTTCTTATGTAGTGGGGGTTGCTTCACGATTTCATCCAATGTTCGGATGCTTTGGGAAGAAAAAACAAATAAATCGAACTTTTGAAAATTCAGTTTTTGGATTTTAACTTTTCCAATGTCGTTCAGCGATGTTGAGCCAAGTACTGATCGGTGAGAGCGACTTGAATACAGATGAACACATTTGCAAATGCGAGCATGACTGCTAATTGTCAAGCTAATTAGTTCGAAATTTTAAATGAAATTTTTTTCAACAGCTTACTAATTTCTTACTTAATTTCTGTGCTTCTAACTATATTGACTGTAAAATTCATACTGAATTCAACAAGTCCATCATCACCATCATGACTCGACAATAATGGGAGATTTTATTCGGAAAACCAAACTTATTTGTTCATTTAAAAAATAAAAGAAAAATAAGTCTTAACTCCTCAGTGTGGGTATCTACTCATATATGCGTACACAAGAAACTATACCTATCTGTCTAGGTAGAAAGCCAAGGGATGGCACCCAGCTTCAGAAATTCCTCGGATTAATGTCCAGTGTCCGGTTGTAGAAGGAAGAGCGACGGGCAGCCTGTTATTACAGAAATATTTGGTGGACGGCTGAATGGCTTTCACTCCCAGCCTAATCACGAAGCTGCCGCTCCTGGTTCTTCCAGGAGTCCACTGATTAGAGGATGTAGTCAGGAGAGAGACAGGAAAAAGTTTTCGGTCTTGGTCATCTCAGAGATTTTCAAGGACTACTCCGGTCAGGGTCAATCCAACCATCAAGGGCCAGTAATGCATTTTTCCTCCTTACTACCGGAGATAGGAAAACTGTCATGCAACAAGTAAGAACATTTTTGTTCTGCAAAATAAAAAGATCAACTTGGTTTTTTTTTCGTTTCAGAGCTCACTTATCAATTTTGGTTCAGCATCATTCTCTGTGATGTCTTTCGATTAAAAGAAGGGATTGTGTTGGTGTTGGTATTGTGTGAAACTTGTCAGTTTCCTAAGAATTTCGATGGCGTTGGTTTCACTGCTGTTTGCGTGAAGAAACGTGAATTATTATTGATTTGTATGTTTCTTATGCTTTAGCGGTCCGATTTTGTTCAACAGTGGATGGTAAGATTTTGGTTTCAAGGTATTATACTATGAATTTTATCGTGTTTAGTTAGGTCTGTAAAACTAAACTGGTTGACTGGGTTGACTCCGGATTTTAGATGAAATTTTCAAGGTTTCTGGAAGTTATCCAGATCCTAGACAATTTCCTATCAATCCCCGCATGACACGTGTGGTACAAGTCTCGGTTTGGTATCCAGTGAATTTCGTTGCCCGAGAATAATGCTCTGGAACTTCCGCCAAGCAAGACATCGGCTCGGGCAATATTTACACAATATCACCCAAACTTCCAGTCGATATAATTTTCTCGCTAGCTATTAATACTGCAAATCTGATCACAATCTATATTTACGTTTTTTTCTGCTCCAACTTCCATAATAAAAACTATTTTTCGTCAAAACGAAGTTAACGTGGACATCGCTAAAAAAAAATCTCGTACTAATCAGATTTGAACCCTAGAGTGCTTGGTACTAGAGCTTTAGTGTGTCCTGTACACTGAACTCCGAAAACATGAGTAAGCGATATTTGAAGTTGTAGATTTGTTCTTGAAAGCAGTACAGTATTTGCTGGAAATGTGGAAAATCCCATTTTTTCCATTATGAATTGAATTAATTCCAAGCTAGGCGGCCGTCATTCCTTCTTCTTAACCAATTCTTTTCCTAGAAGAAATAAATAAGGAGCTCTCCTCTTCCCCGAAGTGGGTCGAACGAGAGAGTCCTTATTCGTTGTGCTCCATCCATCATCTCTTAGATGGGAAACATATGGCTCGGGTTTTATATTTCTCTGATATTAATACTTGATGGCGAAGTTGCCATTTAAGTCCCTGAAGAAAGGCCGGCGCGAAGGAACAGGAACCTACTACCAGAGCTGAAAACATCCAGCTGAGCGCGACCCGCGGCTTCCAAGCTCTCTACCTTTGCTTTCAGAAGAAACTAATTAACTTTCCGTACAATAGGCCATTGTCACCGTGAACGAGTATCAATGCTTACATGAATAGATTATGTGCGGCGCGAAAGCTTTTTTTTTTCTTTTCGTTGGCCTCCTCCTCCGGCCTGTGCGTGACCCCGCGAGCGATTTTCAACACACACAACCCTAACCGCCAGTTGAAGTCTCCAATGACTCGATATTTATGGTTCCTCATATAGCGAATCACACAATCATGCCTGATTATTTAGCAATTTGGAAAAAGTAGGAGAAACAGTAGGCATACGCAGTATTGCTTACATAACCAATCGAGGCTGTATACATTACATTTTACGAATAATTAGTAGGCAGTACATCAAGTGAATGATGTTGGCATGTGCAATGTCCTGACAACAGTTGATTATTCAAAATGTGTTGTTTGAGATTGAAGATTCATGAATATAATTACAAAGTAAATTTTGAAAATCCGCTAGTCTGGCATTTATTCTCGCTTCTACTTTGAACAAATGCTGCAAAAATGTGTTGGCCTAGATAATTGCAATCAAAGAGACCAAAATATGTGTTATTGTATTTGAAGGGATTGAACGTAATAAACCAAATGACGCCTGGAAAGAATAAAGGGATGGATGAAGACGGAAAAAATCGTTTTATAAAATCGTTGATGAAAACAAAACAGTTCTTTTTCACAAATTATTTTTTGGATCGGTTTACTCATACCCGATGTTGGAAATACGTGTAGACGGTAGACATTTTCGGATATCAGATAGGCGCAATCTGCTTTTGTTGGCGTATGTGTTATTTAGAAGCACAACAGGAAAAGAGATCTTCAATTTAAAAAATCAAATTGTCCACATGTATTTTTAGATTTTGAAACCCCAACAATATGTATAGCCTAAGTGGGTTTACGTTTTAAACTATTTGTGATTCTGTGTCTTTTTCTTTGCTAACTAGGGCGATTTCCAACCTTGAAAACTTTTCCTGTAACTCCATATCTAACGGTGCACGTCCAATTAGTTTATCAATGTTTTCGATGGGCTTTCACTGATTTTGACGGTTCACACTAGCAAGAGGGCGGATTTTATTCATGGCATAATAGACAGAATGACGGTTGCACGATAGCGGTAACCTTTTGAAGACGATCCTCCCTCTACTGGCGGGAAAGAAAGAATTTCGAATGATTCAACCTTGAAAAGCTTCAACGACAACGTGAAAAGAACTGTGTCCAATTGCTTTGAAGAAGAGAAGAGAGCTCCATGCGACGGTTTAATATGAAGTCTTCCACCTAGGCGATTCCGAGAGAAAAACCTCGTAGGAAAAGCGGTCAATACTCCCATCTTGGTAGAGTCGTCTTCGCCAATTGCGACAAACACGCGAGGACGACCAACGATGAAACTATCATTCCTAAACGACTTACAAACTGGAACTACATCTTATAAAAAAATTAGTATCAAGTGCTGATTGGGAGTCGAACGAGCTATTTTTCCGACAAGAGATGACAGGAACCCCCACACCGCTGATTAAGATCTTCAATAAGTACCTTTCATTGATATTCACTGCAAAATTAGCCTATACTAATTTCTTATAATTTATTCAGCAATTATGCACGACTGCGTACAGGAAGTATATCCAGAAAAGAGGCGTGAGGTAGTTGTATGCTCTAAAGCAGACATATTTCAAAATACTTCAAGGGAAATTTCTCTTCACGGCCTGTGGTCAAGATTGAACGGATAGGAGTTCTGGCTACGTAACTGCTCGTAATTACTGTTTTTACTCATCAATGGATTAGTTAATTTTTGGTAGTAATGTACATATTCTTTTCTAAATGTTACCAGACATCATTCCCACAATCGATGTTTTATACTGAATAAGTAGAATGGTACCAACATACCAGTGAAAGGTTCTAATTTCCTGACAATTTGGCCGGATACATCCATGTATGATGTAATCGTTACAAACAATAAAAGGGCCAAAACTGAGCCTCAATAGTGGAGTACAATAATTTTAGAACTTCAATACAATTTTATTTTCTAAGTATGTTTGATGTAGAATTGAGAATTTCAATACTTCAGAAAATGCCGAATAGTAATAGGGCAAACTTTATCTACTTATAACGTGAATCACGTTCTATGGTTTGGCTCTGATTGAGAAGTAATTTGATCGCTCCTTCGTGATCTGTTCGTTACACCTCAACAAAGAAAAGACCAATCACTCTCTGGATATGGATGCGAGAGTAGGTAACTTAGTGGCTGGTAAGTCAAGCCCAAGACTTGGTGTTACAGCACAGGCCAGCCAATCAGATTTGAGGTTAAGAGGCCGAAGTGGGGGTTTCGTATTGGTTGACCTCCTTCCCCCACTCCGTTCAAGAGGTTGTTCGACTTGCCTCAGGACCCGTACCCGGGGACTGGCTTCGTCTGCGCTACCCAAAGGGTTCCTTGGCCTTTCGAAAGTGTTCCTTGTTTATAAGCCCTCGCCTTCTCCACAATCCCTCCCCATCTTATGTATCTCCCGATTTAAAGGTCCTTTCCGAAACTTTCCCCCCATCGCCTTCAAGACCCGGGAAACTCCGGCGGACCTAATAACGCGAAATGAAGAAATTAAGCTTGAAGCTGGATTAACGGGCGAGATCTGTCATCTTCTCATGAGACAGAAAGAAATGTTCCAACTCAAGGAGGGCGACATTATAAACCAGGCTCAACGACATGAGCATCGCATTAACTAAGTCATCAACTCATAACTTCGTCAAGCACAGCCCGATTTCGAGGATGTTTCCAAAAAAAGTAATTAACACTGATATGGGCATGGTAGAACAATTGAGTAACCTCTCCTGATACCACAATTCCATTGTCAGGGTACTAACTTTTATGTCAATACTAAGAAGATGGCTGCACCCCTGAGCTCCCTACGGAAAAATTGTGTAACTTGAAAATAGGTGCGCACATTCCATGAAACATATCCTTGAAAAAAAAAAAAAGATTGGCACAAACACAGCCCTAAAAGGAACCCATTTGTTTCTAAAAGTCAACGGAAATGAATGACAATCTTCAAAATTATTTTCTTCAAAATCTTCTGAGTTTCTTCAAATTTATTTTGAAGGACAGCTAATGTGAAATCCAAAAATTGGAACGGAAGAGTAAAAACGGAAAACCCATCCGGTAAATTTCCATTAATGAAATGTTTAAGAATCAAGTCAGTTTTTATGCAACTCAGAGAGCCATGTTGATAGCTATTGGGCTAAGAGTGTCTAGAGTGAGACACATTTTATTTTTCTTCTTTTAATCATAATAATGACAAAATTGAGAGCATCATACGATCAGGCACGATTTCAACTAGCTTCTAGAGAAGAGTCAAGTACGTTAACAAAGATAAAATACAACTTCGCAAAACATATATCTATTCAACTGAGAATGAATCGCTTAAATTCCAGTTGACCCCAACATGTACAACTATGTAGGCAAGTAGAACGCATCATAATAACCTTACTTCTAAGTTACTAAGGGTGTCATAACGGCTTGACTTTGAATAAAATACCTACTTGAAACCGTACGGAACGCAACCTCTTTACTGTTGTTATATACACGTTAACAAGGCGTATGAGTCTCGGATCAACATTCTAGACTAAGACAAACATCCTCCTATTATACCTCAGTTATGCATGGAGAAATATGAGGAAACCGCTAGGAATGTAGGAACTCCCTCGACCTCACCCACTCGATTGTTACGACCTAGTTGGCAGTGACACCGCATTGTGATCAACAATCTTGAGATCTTCAAAAAATTAAGTGTTTCAGTTATCCACCGACCTATTGTTTTGCTCTTTGTAAGAAAGTTGTACATACTTTTTTCATTGGACTTTCAAGTTTCAAAGCTTACATCAACGGTTAAACACACTAATCAGGTGAGAAACGTCGGAGACTAATCCTTTTCTAAAGACCAAAGGTGCAGCGTAGCACCAAGTTCAGACAATACCTATACATCTCCAGTAAGTCCAGACCAGTGTTCTGAATGGAAGGGCTACTACAGAAATAACAAACCATTGTGTAACAATTTTCAGCGTTATTTCAATCCATTCTTGAATTTGAAAGGGCAAATTTGGACAGACGCAGCACAACAAAACTTTATCTATGCTTGTTATAACATATGTAATATTAATTCAGCAAAAGAAAATGGTTTTTAGAGTACTATTTGCTCTTGCTCTAAATTAGACGATTCTGAAACATTGAAAATATTTTACAAAAGTTAATATGATACCAATAAAGACCCAGTCTAAAAGAAAATTTGAGAGAGGAAGGGAATGCATAGGATTTCAATTTAGATTCTCAAAAGCCAAGGATTTTTGTGAAGCCGAACAGAACAGATTTATGGTGAATCTGAACAGCATTATTCCATTTATCACTTTTCTTTAGGAATTAGCACAGGTTTTGAGATCATTTCGAATTTTTATAACGGGTAGTACTCGATAGCGGTACCCATTCCCTTAGATCCATACTCACGTATCTGATGTACCTGTAGTTTGTACCACAATGCAGCCCGTGCTTTCTCTGAATGTCTCCTGCTGCTTGAAGAGTCTTTCAGAAATTGTTCGCGGAGTATTCAATGAGGGTTCTATAGCCGGTCTAGATTCTTCGGGAGAATCGTTTTCTACGAAACCTTTGCAGTACTCGAACACCACTTTCACACAAACGAATGGACGTAGGCCATACTTCAACGTCACTGCATTATCCAGAAATAAATTCTATGACCTTACTGTAGGTTCTATAGTGTTGAAGGTGTTTAGAAGCGACTTCAATGAAGTTTTGTGAGGTGAAACAGAACACACGATTTCACCCAATTTTCAAAGAGACTTTATTGCTAAACTTCGGCAAGAAAATAGATCAAAAAGTTCAGGTAGCATCTAAATGTAACTCAGTATAGCTAGCTACGAGTAAGTAGAAACTGCAAACTTCTACTAGATTTTGATCAAAAACACTACTTCCCAAAATCAGTTCAATTTGACGAGTTAATTTCAGGGGTTTTTAGTGTTACATCGCTTGATTAGTGGAAGGTAATTAGCTGAAAACTTCCGCTAAAAACTTTGGTGTCCTCACAGATCATAATTTCTACATCCCTTAATTTAACTGTTGATCTTTGGAATTCAATTCTCCTTTTTTCGGTGTACCTACAAACTCGTATAATTAAGAAGCTGTAGAAACGGTCTTTCAGTCCAAGTACAGTACTTGCCTTTAACCTTTAGGGTGTTGGGAGTGCGAAAATTAGAAAAATCAAATAGACTTTTGACGGAATACATTCTAGTAGCATAGGTATAGTTTATGAGCCATTCATCCCCCTCACAAAAAGTAAGGATGAGATAACATAGGAATTCAGCCAGCTCTCAGACATTGGAGAGACTCTTGAAAGTTGATTGGCCTACTAAATTGGACTAGGAGTCCCCCACCTTGCTGCAGGCAACAGGCAAAGCCGAAAAGAAAGTTTTTCAGACTGGGTTCAAGCCTACGAGATTCGATCACTGAGGTTTGCTCATTTAATGAGCTGATGAGGCCACATTCCTTGAGAAGTGGGTCTCCACCTGCACTCGACTCTCACGTCTTTGAATACGTAACTTCTCTGGTAGGTAAAACAGTAGGTATATTTTAAAACGGTGTCGCGTGTAATCATAGCACTTCTCACGGCATGCCATCTTCAGGCGGCTCGTCTCGGCGGACTTTCCAGAGAATAATGCACTGTAGCAACGAGAAAGCGAAGAAAATTGAACAGATATAACATTTCAGAGAGATCTTCAGCAACTATTAGTTCACAACATGATCCAAGAGATGATTCATGATCCTATTATTTTCATTCTAGAATTATTAGTTTGATTTTCAAAGATTCAATTGTGATAGAACTATAACATAAATTGTGATTTCAATTAACTTATAACAAGCAAACCTCAAACAGAAAGTCATGGCGTAGTGCGTTTTTTCTCGTATACACCCATGTATGCACCTCGCTTATCTGAGGTCAGTACGAATTAAAACTCAGAAGCAACAACCGCAATGGAATTCTAACAGGACGGTTTAAAAACGGATTTTGATGATCTCAGAAAGTCTCAATGTACATTGATGTTTGGTAATGTTTCATCAATTTAATGGATTTACTCGTTCAATTAAAGAATACTTCAGTAACTTCTACTTCATTCGGATTTGTGTACTAACAGAGGGGCAAGGATCCAAATTTGATTTGGGCAAATGGGAAAATCAGATTCGAAAACAACTGGTGGGAAGATTTATCTATTTATTATTTATATATTGTTTTACGTCTCCTATCCACCTGAAACTTCTTAATCTTTAGAAGTGAAAGAGAGAAATGAATCAGAGGACGGTTGATTTCAGTTGTTTGCAACACTCAAGAGACCTGTGCTGTTTTGTGGAAGTATAGTCATAATGTTCTCAAAGTGCTCAAGAGCTTCTACAGTAGACTTCTAAAGGTACTTTGCACTTCTATATTGAGTTATTATTTCTAAAAGTAAATGAAAATACAAGCAAACATAGGTTACCACTTTTTGGCAAGCCGAAAAGGAAAAAACCTTTCTATCGGATAGCAAAAGTTCCTACATCTTACAATATCAAGAGCAGACGAGTCTAGGTGAGAACTCCGATCTAGGTTTAGGGGAGAGGAGATGCGCTCGAAACCTAATAAAGCGAAAAGAAAACCGTCTACGACCAACCGCGTCAGTCTGTTACACTTCACTGGGTGGATCAACAACCTCGAAGTGAGACAGAAATGAAAAATTGATCGACAATATCGCAGGTTGTTTTACCTCGTTCTTCTTCGAAACCCCGTATCGAGCCAATCACAACCTGAACTCGGGGCCTACAGCTTTGAGCCATCATAGGAATCAAATTGTATGTGCGCAGTCGTTGAGATAGCTAAATTCAAAACAATATTCCTCGATTGTAGATCCACAAAAGCAAAAATTGTGTACTTCGGATATGCAAATCAAGTCCAGTGTTGTTCGAATTCTCTTGGAACTTGAAGTTATTAATTGTACCGAAACAAAAGGCAGGTTACTAAGGATAAGTCTTATCCTCTCCAATCCAATGATATCACGTGGTTTTATAGTACTAACTTTTTTTTTTTTTTCAATAAAATCATGATTAGCTTATGGCGATCCGTTGTGCTCATGTTTTCCGCTCTTATTAATGAAACATCACACATATAAATATAATAAGTATATTTATCAAAAGTAAAACTGAAAGGTTCGACTAAATTGAAGTTCATAATACAACTAAGCACAATGCCGAACATAACTTCATTAGAAATCCCAAGGATTTTTCAGCGAACCTCAAGGAAAATGCAACGATTTGATGTCAGCATAAACAGGCTGCAGCGAGTTGCTAAAACTATTTTATCTTCGATCTTCTGCATACACTTTAGAATAAATTGACGAATACTAGAGGTCAGAACTCTATTATAATTTTGACTTCTAGTTCTCATCCTTGAAAACTACCAATTTCGATCTAAGAAACTCTAATAATCTAATCGAATCCAATTCCGAAATAAATCTTTGGAACAGATTTCACAGGATTAAGTTCGATAATTACCCACCATCTGCTCAGTTCACCATTCAGTGAAACCTAGATGACATATCTTTTCACAATCTTTGGTTAAGATGTGCAATGTGACTATTGATGTATAATGGCATTCCATCCGCCTGAGTCTAATACAATGTGACACAAGCTCTGGAAAAATTATGTGGGAGGAGAAAAAAAGATCACGTTACGGGAAGATTACAAAAGGATTTGCCATATGAAACCAGATGAGCGAGGTTGTAAGGACATGATGCGTGAAATGGTAAAACTTGATCTCGGGGTCGCTCTGTGGGAGGAGGCATTAGTGTCGACGACCATGAAAACCCCAATCGCTTTGAATTCCAATCCCTAATTGCTCGACAGTTTACTAGAAGTTCTGGAGCGAGCTAATTGTTGCTCATTCCATCGGGAGAAAGCGCTTCTAGGGTTTCCTAGGAGGCGTTCAAGGGGATCGGAAACATGGGAAGCTTCACCTAAGCGATTTGTGACGATACAGCCAGAGTAATGGGCTCCGAACTGGGCTAAAACCATCCCTCAGCCGTGGAAGAAATAATTCCAACTGTATACCATGGGTATAGGATTACAGAACTATTCAACAATCCGAAAATTATTCATTCCGAATCAGTCATAATTCAATTTTACTTGGAAACTTGAGATTTGTGGTGAATGCAATGATGCATAAGAAAGCGAACTGGACCAGGATAATCAAGCTAGACACCTAGTACATCCAATTTGAGATAAACCTAAACACCAATTGATTAGTAGGTTAGAACAAATTATATTTTATATTATGATATTTTAAATGAACTCACCTTAAGAGCACAGAATATGCATGAATCCAGCATGCAGGTATGTCCAGAAAGCTCCCTGAAGCTCCTCCTGAAGATGTCCAGGTGCCATAGGACCTGAAATATCAAACCTCAAGTTAATTCTTCCGCTTTTATTTTCAAATATTTTAATCTGTGAACTGCTCAAAAGTTGAGAAGACAGATTAATACTAAAAACAGCAATAACTCCTACAATTTTTTTATGAGCACATCATTTAGAGAAAGTTTGTTTGCCATAAATTTGAGGTACTTATACATTTTTTTATGCTGAAATAATTGTCTGTTCCGATCCAGGTTAAAAGAGCTTTAAGATCCACAAACAACCCGAAAAAAATTGTCTCAAATTTCAATATGAGCATAAAAATATGCTTACATTTCTATTAAAAATTCGTTAAAATGTCCCAAAACTCATACATATAGGCAGATAGATGTTATTGTACTGCATTCTGGTGGGATAATACAACGTCACGAATATTCACAACTAACAATTATATAATATAAACATATAAAAAGATACAAAAAACGGATAAAAAACTCATCAACAGTAATAATTCGATTGTCTATCGTTATTCTTACGATCCCCCCCTTAAATTGCCAACTTGGTTAGATTCTTCAGTTTGTCATAGAATTTGCGCCTAAAAAAGATAAGGTATTCCCCTGTACCTGCGCAGCGTGGACTCGGATCAATCCGAGATGATCCCGAGAGAGAGTTCGTGCTCATTCGCCGAACGATCAAAATTTGAGTTAGAGGCGAATATTGTTTTCCGTGATGAACATTATTCAGAAAATGTCTGTTTGCCGTACGTTCGAACGTAGTAACTTTTTCACAGGAATAATGCTCACATTCTTTGAAAACAACTGGGGGGAAAAGCATGAAAATTCGATGAAAATGACTGTTTTTTTTTAGCGCCTATGCCGGTAAAAACCCAGCGAGAGTGAGCAATGATAAGTGAAAATTGAATTTGTCATGTTTGGCAGGTCACGTTCACAGTTTTTTTCTGCAAGCAGTTGGCGGATCTTCAAGTAGGTGGAGGCCAACAGACCGAAACGTCATTTTCTATCAACTGTCCAACCCAGGTCGACAAAAATCTGAGGAAGCGGAAAGCTGTGATTCACCAAGCTTCAGGTAATAATCCGACTCATCTCACTCAAACCTCACGAAGAAATAAACCCATCAAGGCGTTATGATAGCGAGATGAGTTTTACGTCAGGGACATTTACGTCACAAGGTCATCAACAGTGTAATTAGTCTCTAGAATAATTTAATAGTAGCCTAGAAATCGGGGAAAATGACCTACGAACTGAGTTCTGCATAATCCAAAGTTAATTATTAATATTTTCTATTACTTTTTCAATCTGTCCTACACTTTTCTGCAGAATCAAAGCTAGTCCTGTTGGCGCGATCTCCCGTAATACCCACAGAATATGACTGCCCAATATGCTGTAGTCACACCATGGTTAAAATGTTAACTTCCTTGGATTCACGAGTTCCGAAGCTTAAAACCACGGATTCTGAAAATGTTGAAGTTTCAAGCTTGTGGTCATAAACATCTTTGAATCGATTGACAGGAATGGCCAAACATTTGTGTCACTTGTGATCCTCAATGGCATTTCGAGGCCACTGTCGTTGACAATCTCGAGAACGAATAAGCTCGACTTGACAATTTATGGGCCCCGTTCCTATTGCATCTCCAGGAATGGCTTTGAGGAGAATATTAAAGAATGGGGAACAGTACTGTGGTCATGAGAAACTAGTCAATAGAGACACACCAGATATCTTTTGGACACTCACGTTAGGTACCTGAAAGAGTACGAGTAAGTCATGTGAATTTAATGTAAATCATTGCCTTAGTTTATAATTGAAAAATCATCTCGTGAAAGTAACGTTGCATTCGTTTATTGCTTCTCAGGTCATTTTGAAACGAGCAAACTGATTTGAATAGGTACTTTGAAGACCTGCTATCTATGTTACGAGCTATGATGAACAATGGCCGGGAAAATCATTCAGTTTCATTCATTTCTATGCAATAAAGCTAATGTTGGAGGTCAACCATCTTGTAAAATATGAGAGGGAGTTCTTTCTATGAGAACCACTTGCATTGTGCGCCTACAGTATCGTTTCTGAGGTACCGTTTTCTATCAACGTTCTCTTTTACGGGTATTAATGAGCATTTAACAATTTCCCGCTCTTGAATAAAAAGAAGTTTCCCATTGTTGAGAATCATGACCGTTGTTTTTTTCGGAACCGAACGGCTAATTGGTCGGTAATAAGGAATCGCATGTCAGCTCCTCTCACTTCCACCGGAAGTTTTGTCGGGTGAGGTTTCATGAGGGTTTCTTGCCCTCTTAATGTCAGGTTATGAGTTTGGCTTTCAGAATTAATGGGACCTGGACTGCGATTGGCGCACGGAAAGAAGGAAAGCTCGTTCCGCATGAAGCAGAACAGAAAATGTCTCATCAGATGACGTAAAAGTACCTACCGAATCCTTAAAGAGTTTTGGATATGTTTTATAGCAGAAATCTATGCGAAAAGTATACTTCACATTTCAGGGGCAGTTATACTTGTAACATTTACCGTTCAAACTCACATGTTACAAATAACACTTTCCTGAGTAAACTCGCAAAAACTAGATTACATTCATAATTGTGTTTAAAACCGAAGTAGATATTGAATCTTTACACAGAGATGTTCTACTTACTTCCTTTTACCTGTGGCAATAGCTATGTTCAATACAACTATAATCTCAATAATAATTCATCTGTCCCTAACTGAAAATGAATTTGAAGGGAAATGATCGAACTTGAGATATCGAGAAGCTTCAAAAATGCAAAGCATTTACTCTGAATATTTCAATAGATCGAGTTTCATTCATCGAGTAGGAACGTGGACGGATGACTAATTTGGAATGCCCCTCGGGTGGCAAAGGGAGTAAAGGTAAAGATCTTCCCAGGGCCAGGATTCTGGGAAACGGAGGTAGCGAGAGGCCCGTGAGTCACCAACTCCAGATTTCACCTCACCCCTTCCCCCCATTGAAACAAGATGAATCGGTCCATCGTACATTCTTACTTCCCGAAGGGTTAAGGCAAAATTAGGCTAATGACTAGGGGGATTTTTAAGATCCTCACACAAGGGAGGTCTAGACTTGGACTGATAAGAAATCTGTAAGAATAAGGCAGATTGAAATAGGAAGCACAAAAAAAAGACCATAGCATTCGACTTGGCACTCCGAAAATTCTTGGACTCAGTTTACCGATTCATAAGATAATGACATACTTTGGATTTAATGCTTAATATCTCATCTCGCTCATATTTATTTCCAAAATTCTAGCTGCAAACGGAAATTGGGTGGCAGAAAATGCACGTCAATTCTTTGATGGGACACGAATATCATGGGATAAATTAGTATAAGACCACATTATTATCCTAGTGGTTCCCTTATAGATGAATTTGTACTACTATTAGCCGTGGATCTTGCAACATGGGAGTGCCGCAGGACGTTTGGCACTTAGGAGGTCATTATGCAACTAAGTGCTTAGTGACACTCGTATTTAGTGAGGTACCAGTAGATACACAAACGTCGTTCTTCTTCTCAGATACTATCACTCATTTATCTTAGGGTTAGTATGTTGAAACGATGCATTGGCAATAAGATGCCATTAGTGTTACAACAATAGTTGTCGTACATACATCATTGGTTTCACAATGAAAACTAACAATGCGGAAAGAGGAAAATTCTGTCCAATGAAGCAATCCTTCAACGGTTTTGTGAAATTTCTTCATCATTTCGGCAAATAGGAAATCAAAATTAACGTAATCCCGAGATACCGTTGGATGACATGGCATTTTCATTCATTGCCCCCATCGATCTTTTGGGAACAAACCAAATTTTGGTTTTATATTGATTTGGTTTTGATAAAAATTGTTCAAACTATTCAACCGCTAGTAGTTAGTACTGAACTAGTAGCCAGGAAGTGAAGTATTTCTTCAACAATAGAAAACTGGAACTTAAATAAGTCTGGAGAACTACTACTAGAACATGAATTCAAATATCAACCTGAGAAAAAGTGACTTGCGTCTTGTTTAATATTTACAGAATCATGAAATGTTTGAGCTCTATTGCCAGTGAATGATTATTTCAATAAAGAGTTAAAGTTCCACATTAAATTAAAACTTTTAATGAACTGAATGAACGATGTAGTTTCGTTTGTATGCGTAGAACGGATCAACAGCAATGTGGGGAACAGGGTGTTGGCACTCCCCTCCAATGCCAGACTTATGCTAAAAAGCAACTTTCTTTATGTTGAAAACAATTTTTCTAGTTCGAGAAACATAACTCGAAGCACCCATACTTAGCAAATGTACTAAAACCGATCATTTTTAGTTGAAAACAAGAGGTTTTTTCATACTTATGGGTATCATTCACGTTGAACAACGGTGAATGTGACACATCACAGGAGAATGAAGGACGTTTTTCCTGAGAAAGTAACGAATGAGGATTGTTGGGAGGATTCTCGTGTCCGGAGGGTGACACAATTAACAGACCCAGTTTGGTCTGGTGACAAAGGATGACGGAATTCTCCGTTTCGGATTGCCGTTCGCAGAGCAGACGAGTAGCGGTTCGGGCAACTGATAGGAGCGAAAAGAAATATTTGAGCAGTTGGGTTGTCACGTTGCTAATAGTGCATATCGTCTACTGAAAAACGTTGAGAAACAGCGAAGGTGAAAAAAAATCGAAGGAATTCTATTGCCAACTTCATCTAAGTAAGAAATAAGAGAGCCTGCGAAGTTGGTGACATAGCTTTTGCTGGAGAAGTATGGTTAGTATATTTACCATGTGTAGAACTTTTAGGATATCCGATAGGTTTTATCAATTACCTAATGTTTGTGGACGAAATTTAATTAATTAACACTAACTTGATAATCATGTTTTGGAGGTAGAGATAAGTAGGTATGTTATGAGTTCATATAGATCCTGATCAATAACTCAATAAAGATCAAGATCAGGTGGCGGATGACTCAAAAAGAGCTTTGAGTAACTGCAAAAAAAGTTTTGTACGACCCTTTCAACATGGAACATTAAGGCTTCGATATAACTGTCAGAAAACATAATCAAATCAAGTTACACAAGCCATGCGGACGAAAGCCTTGATTTTTACATCCATCCAATCCGTTGCCGAGCCATACAACTTCGGTTTCGAACCCATAAAAATCGTTCTCCACTTCTTGAAAAGCTCTGCAACATTCAAATATGTTCCATGACTAGAATATACCTCATATAGTCAATCATCTTTTGCAGTTTCAGATTTTGTTCACCAAGATTGGTCACGCTACTTTGCAATAGTCATTTTGGAGGTTCGTTGTTATCAATTCGTTCTGGTCCTACTCAACACCAATTCGGATGAAACAAGTCCTGGTGAGGAACGACTCCAGAAGAACGATGGGTGGCTACAACATTGCCAGCTGCGTGTGACAGGTACAATTATTGTGTGTGAGAATCCATAAGAGGCAGTTGCTTCTAATTACGTTATTTGTTTCGACAGGGGCTGAAGATCCGTACAGGAATGGTTTCTGTGAGTCACGCGTCACGGTGCAGAGCTCGTTGCTTGAGCCAGGTGGCCTACGTTGGGGGGACACCTCTCAGACAGGTCAATAACGCACGAATTTCCCTAGGTGATCCAGAATCATCGGATGATAAAGTTCCCTTCATTAACAGTTAGGTAAACAAATGGTCAGGATAAATAACTATTTTCTGGTAATATTCATAGCATCATTCATAGAAATGCAACTGTGTATAACTGAAAACGATGACCTACCCATTTTTAACCTTTCCTGTACACTCTACAAAAGATGCAGTAGTGTGAGGCGTATGGCATTCTCAATAGCTCATCAGTCAGGCTCCTTGCACGAAGGGAACCCTACAATCTACATTTACACGTTTACTTCCTGTAAATTTCAGTCTAAGCAAATAGGATTCCTATAAATTTCAATCTGTCCACGAGCTGAAATAAGAGGTGCTCTTGGGCTTTCTAAGACATAGATTACATCCCTTCTGTAACCCGTCTGGGCCAGCCATTGGCCAGAGAGAGATGAGATCATTTCGTGTTTACTTAAAGGAAGTAACAGATTATCATTTGTAAAAATTAAGTAATTTTGAGGTTTTCTACTAAAAAATCTGCTAATCCTACCACATGGGTTTATCCTTTTCAGATAGCCCATTTACGCATATCACTGGATATTGAATACTTAAAATATAGAGTGTTTGGTCATAATCTAAATACAACCTAACAGGTACCAATCTTTTGGGAAATGGTTACAAATGTTAAACGAGACAAAAACTAATTAAAATTTCAGTAAATCACTGATCTAGGTATACAAAACGTAGTCAGTGATTCATTACTTAAACTCCGAGACTCCAGGTACCACTCTAGATGCCATAAAAAAAGGACCATTTATGTTATATTTATATATTATATCAGCTCGTTAGATCGATTAGGAACGGAATTACTCACAAAGGCTGATCACTGAAATCCATACCTAGAAACTTGGACTTCTAAAAGCCCAAAGTTGGATGACTTCGTCTAAAATATAATTCCTTGAACACTAACCTTTACTAATTCTTTTGTAAGAAACACAAGCTGACATCAAAACCTACAGCCCATGGAGCTCTATATTCCAAACAATGGTTTATTCCATATCCTTTAATAAATTACGGTGGAAAGCCCTCGATTTACCTAAAATAATCAAGCTACCAGTCGAATTTCCGCTTTCTAGGTTGATAAGGACAGAAAATAGCTCAACTGCTCTTCAACGAGGTAAAATGAAACAAAAACTAACGTTTTACTTTACTTGCACCAATATTACTATATTACATAAGACTTGAAAAACTCGATTTCAAATGAAACTCGTGAAACAAAATTCCACATCAGTTATATCGGCTGATTTCATCCTCACTGATACGAGGCAATTTTTAAGGTCTCGAACCACGTCCACATTCACAATCGTGTTTACGTTCAAACTTCTAGCCATTAAAGAGATCCAACAGATGAACATGATGCGGTCCGGGTGGGCTCATTCGATTCTATGAAGGTACGTCTATTAATAATGAACGTAAAAAAGTAGTGTTATTTCGAAAGATTTTGATATTCAGATTTTTGACATTTCAGCCCTTCGATTTCAACGATCGATGCCGAGAATTCAGTCCCAACTAGTCCTCAAATGTTATGTTCGACCCAAGTTTCATCAACTTTGGTTCGGTAGTTTCGGGGAAAAGATGCCAAGATTTTTAGGGAGTTAAAATTGAATTTTTTCTGGTCGATTACAAAAGTTTATAATGAAAAATGACTAACCAAAAAGAAGAAGAAAGAAAGTACCAGTGGGTGTTGGGAAAATTGTACTTGATTCTTCGCAAGAATGCTAATATTGTTAATTAGAATACCAATAAACGTATGTTGGGTCAAAAAGACCCGTTGTAATGCATGTGTCTGAGTTATCAGCTTACATAAATGTGAAAAAAGTATGCAACAGTTCGTAGAGCATCACATGAATGGGATACCTACTAAACTTAGCATCAGCGCGATACATAACTCTATTTTCTTCATCTCCCTCGTTAGATTTACATTACTGGACCGTGTAGTAATAATTGATGAATAGCGAAAGTGGTCCATGAAAAACTTGGCTTGTCGTTCAACTCCCTTCCTTCTTTTACAAGATGAAAGCAAACGAGTTCGGCATAAATCAAGGGCTTTCTAATTTCCCTTCAGGGTGAAGACTAGAACTTCCGTAACAGCGTTTGATGGAACGTACATGAAAGTGCATCAACATGAAGTTGGCGATATTCCAGCGATTCGACATATCAATAACCGCCAGAATGTTGTAATATTGTAAGGAATTTAAGAATAACCGCCATTATGGTATATCTCTGTAAGGAATTTAATAATTAACATCAATATTACTCCTTGATTTTGATTTTTGTTCCAATTTCCACTTGATTCTATTCTATCGAGTTCTCGTTTGAACCAACAAGCGTAGGCTGCAAATCCGGAGAAGTTGACCTCGCTTTGAACTTTCCAGTCTCCCCTTGAAGTGTGTGGTCATTGTTTTTCGCAAAGTTCAAGGTTTACAAAGCTAAACTGCGGACTACAAGGGTTTGGCGTCGCGTCCCCCCATTGTCTCCTTTTATGAAAGCCTTGAAAAAGAGATGGACCGACGAAGAAGGAGGAGACTAAAAGGGGAGAGAAGGGGAATAGCCGAGGAAGGCTCGGGATACTTGGAAGTAGGATAAACAGCCACGATCGGATCCGCCGAGATTGCGGAGAATCTAATGGGCCGGCAAAATATAGCTTATAACAACCAAGAGCGGCCGGGTCCTCTAAGTAGAGGCCGGATGGTTCACTCACCCAGCGAACCTGCGCCTAACAACCCCAGACGAGAAGTAACCGTCTTGTGACCCATCAGCGCGATATTTTTTCTTGAGAAAATATGAAAACTGGTATATTAAACACTGGAACTAAACTGAAACCGTTATAACATTTGATTACGATGAGTCACTCAAACTATGTTCTTGGTTTCAACCTCAAGATCTTATTATAAAACCTGAATGAATAAAGACAGCATGTAGACTGTGCGTTCCTCAGAGAACCTGGAACACATATTATAAGGAGAGATCGTAAGTCTGCATGATAATTAACGACCACTCACGTTAAAGGTTATTTAAGACTAATTCGATTTTGATCATTAAGAGTTTATCTCCCAACACCACCAAATTTGCGCAGAAAATTACGCTATTGCAATGGCTCATCAAATTTTAAAATAAAAATTGTCAAAAGATACAAAACGTGTTTTTTTCGAAAGTTAATTTAATTATCGCTGAAGAGCAGAAAGGGCGCTTATTAGTATTGAAGGGTCTTGGAATTATGCCCAATGAATTTCATCTTGTCGGTTAAATCACCAAAACAAAGCCCCTGGTGAAATTGCTCATGAACTAACTTAGCTCTAGTTGTTACAGGCAAAAGTCTGATATTGATTGACCATTGGATTAAATGTTGGGAATTTTGGATGATCTTTCAGCCCCATGAATTTCAATGTAGCATGTAGCATTGAATGCAGCGTTAGCAGGGAATGTAGCATTCCCTGATTTCCGTAAATCGCGATATTAGGCTCTAAACTGTTAAACAGCTAATTGAGGATATGACTATACCTTTTTTTCTTCAAAAATAATAAAATGGATATCATTAATCAATAATTATGAGTATTAAGTGAATGAGCAAGCTCAAAACTTCACTTGAAATCTCATACTTTTTGCTGAAAACTGCAGCATAATGCGTTACCGCATCTTACTCTGCCATACTCCGCGGAATAGGACGGCACTTAGGTCACGGACCTTTTGGATGTAGGTAACGATCGATGTAAAATGCTGTGTCTTTACCAGTTCACGGTCCGTTAATTGAGACTAAGAGCATTCGTTCGTAACGAATGGTGAACGTGATATTGTGAATTAGTGAAAAAAGTTGTGGTTTTCTCCAATGTTTTAGTGTTACTTCCTTGTTTGACCACGAGATGCTAGATTTATGCTCATATTTGTGAAATAACCGTCTTTACTTCTTTAAACTATACTAATTACTCAACTCCATGGCTGCCTAAATTACTTAACACCTTTTCCATTTACTGAACATCTATTCATTTTTATGGTACTTCATACTACTATTTGGTGTCAGAACTTCTTGTAACAGTCTGTTATTGACTCAACACAAATAAACGGATTGATTGATAACGGGCTAATTAAGTACTGAACATTGAATGGAACGTCATATGTTACGACATAAAATTTAAAAATTCTTTTAAATATCTCCTGCTGAAAACTGGGGGTGAGCGAACTGATTTATTTAGTGGATTTTTAACGAATTGGTGTCAAGCATTAAATTCATTCAATCTCCATAAGCACTTTCACACTGAAAGAAGACTATAAGAAGAACTTTTATTATTCAACTCGATTTCCACTCAAATGTCACTACTATACCCTCCTTTACATAGCCCTTTCTTCCAATGAAAATCACGTATCCAAAACATATATGTGTACATTACACCAACATAATATTTTAAGGATAGAACAGCATCAATGAAATGTCAATCACAGAATAATTGGCGGCAGTTTAGCTCAACATCGAGGAAAACAGTTGCATAAAACGGGAGTAGTCCCTGTTAAATATTCATGAGGTGTTGAAACGGAGCTCTTGTCTCCGTTTATCATTCATCCGAGATCACAATTGTTAGTAAACTACTCTCCGCTTCTCCGGAAGTATAAATGGTGAGAGATTCTCAAACAAAAACTATAATCGTGAGACGAATAATAAGTGACTGATTCACTCATTCACGATCATAAAACAAGCAGGTTTTTTGCGATTCATTCACAACTCCATAACTCAGGCAGCCTAAAGGTACAGCAAGCTCTGGGAAATGGAAGCAACATCAAAATAGTTTGGAGTATAACACAGTATGGTTGTATTCAACTGCTACAACTAAGTGGAGATCCACATAGTCAGTTAGCCCGAGACATTAACTTCGTAAATATGATAAATCAGTCAACCAAACTTTCCCAATGAACATTAGGGCAATTGCAGTTTGATTGTAGGCAATTCGCGCCACGAATGCAACTACAGTTGAACAGATTTCGTGAGGTGAAGTGAATAATCTACGTGATGAGTATACCAATCTCAACCAGCACTCCCAAGGAACAATGAAAGCCCATTCCAGGATTAATCATCTCAGGCTGAATAGGAGAGAAATTAGCCGGAGAGGTCATTCGTTTTTCGACATTGTTTTCCAGCAATCACTCCTACTGAGGTGGCACTTTGCATTCCCGCTTCTTTGGCAAAGTAAGAACATAATAAGACTCAGAAGTCATCCACACTCATGTTACTGTTCATTTTAGTTTTGATAATAAAAACAATGATTTGTCTCATACAGTTGTATTGGAAGCACTTTGAAGCATCAGCAAGTTGACGCATCAACGCATTCAGTCAAAGAGGTTGATTCACTTTTTAAGGATACGAGTCTTGCTAAAGACAAAATTGGAAGAGGGAGAACCTTGAAGCTATATTATGAATTAGAGGCGTTTTAAACAATTGAATTCATTCGATCAAGAGGTTGTATTTGAGGAACTGCAAGTAAATTAAAATAACTATGTCATTACTGAGACTTTGAGGCATTGACATATGGTGCACCAACAGTTTGTTTGTTACTGAAACTTTCAGTTTTGTAGTTGAAGTTACAAAAAACTAAAAGTTTCAGTAACAAACAAACAAATTTGTTTTGACTCGGAGCTCTCTAAAACTAATTGAATTCATCAAAAGGAGTTTTAGAACTGGATTCAAAGGGAAAAAGAATCTCTCCGAACAAGAACAAGAATCACAACAAAATGAGTTTGAGTAATGATAGCAATAGTTATGATAGTATTCTGCATTTTTGCCGGAAGGAGCTTTAGGTGATATATATTTTATCAACAGAACGGTATACCACTTGGTGGGTTCAAAACAGAAATCATTCAATTCCGAAATGCTGGTTTGATTTCGGAGTGAGGGAAGTTCCCACCCAATAATTTAGTTTCATTTTCGAGAGAAGAGGGGACTGGAGTGTGGCGTGCAGGTAGGCGTAGGGTCGGGATAACAGGTAACAGGTGCGACGGCTTTTGTGAGGGGGTTCGGTCTAAAAGCTGCAGGGGCCTTTGGGTGCGTTTTATTTTTCTGCTCCTAAAAGGGAGGTTCAGGAGGGAATATAGAAGGGAGGAAGCAAACAGCACTCAAAAACCCTGCGGTACAGGTATCGCGACCTGTCGCCCCAGCTCTTTTGACAGCCGATAAAAAGTGTTGAACTTTAGTGGAGAAAGAACCCCTTCAATAAAAACTGAATCCCCTGGGTGACAATGTTGACGTTTTAGAGATACAATTGAAGATACAAATATACTTATGGTTGGTGTTTCAAAACGCTATCCAACAAGTCAACAGCCTCTCTAGGCCTGTGAAGCTTGTCCATTTGAAGCTGAAACATATCTGCGATAAGCTGAAGACTACTAGCTTCCATCATTCTGCTGATCAGAGCCTCTGATTATTATCAGTCACACAACCATGTACCGGTGATAGCAAACACCACACGCCATTTTCATTATTAAAAAGCTTTGAATTACTAAAGGGCGACATAACAATCAGTTTTCAGGGTGAGAAATAAGGGAAGAGGCTGAAAAAAGGAAAACAGCTTCTTTATGCCCATAACATGATTGCATATACTGCAATGAAAGATGTGTAATAGGTAGGATTCAGAATTTATCGATTAATGAACGATTATGCAGAGAAACGTGGAAGGATGATGAGGAGGATAGTCGATCTTATGATGTAAGCTGCGTAAATCCCAGAAAATGAATTGAAATCGAATTAAAGTGGTAAAAAACATGTTCAATTTGAAGATCATGCATTTGGATATCCATTGTGATGCATTTGAGTAGTGACAACCATCGACCTGAGAACGGAAAAATTCATGGAGAATTGTTGGCAATGGTTAGCTTTTGGCTTTGAGACGAATTTGAAGAAGGATTCTGTGGAATCACAGGAGATTCTATCAGTATTGAAATTTGAGAATTTACAGCTACATGATCGCAGAACATTTTTACTTAGTCAGTCCGTCGGAGTGAGTCCTCAAATTTATCAACTCCCAAGAATTGCACTTCTATGTTTATTTTATTTTATTTTTTATTATACGGGAGGATAAGCATTTTGCAACCTATACGTCATTGTCATCAATTTATCAAGATGAAATCTTTTCACCCCAAGTTTTCTGTTTTATGGTTCCATTCATGCAACATTTGCAGTTAGATATAAACATTCATTGACATTGGACAGATCGGTGAGGGTTAAAATTTCCAATTCCAGATAAGGTAGGCAATTGAAACCGTTATAAAAATGATAATGTGCTTTCCCAATGAATAATTCTCATTATTTTGCGAATTTCCACCAAAAGGAGGGTCAGGGAAAGGTGGTTCCACACTGACCCCGTTATGTCTGTAGGTAACTGCCTACTATTCAAGTCCTCGATGGGCTGTGAGCTTGGGAATCGGTCTCCTCGATTTCACATTATTGTGCTGTTTCGGCATTGAAAGCTTTTCAGAAGTAAAGTTAATGATCACCCGGCGAACGCTTTAATTGGGTAGCGAAGAAGATAGGCCTCCACTGCTTGAAACTTCGAATATAGAATCAAAAGATGACCCGTTATAACATTCAGTTTACGAGAGCACGAATGTAGGCCTCAAACAGATTTGTAAAACGGCATATTTAATAGTTTTGGCTTATAATTTTCAATAATATGCCTTTGCAACAGTATAGAAAAAAATTGTTAACACTCCCCCCCTCGAAAGATGCCCTTTTTACGTTTCATGTGCGTAGATTCCAAATATGCTATGTTTGTCCGCCTTACGTGCCATAAGAACCTTGGACTTGTAAAAAATCCCTTCTTTAGAACATGGGCTTCACTTGGGGTACATCTGCTCTTCGAGCTGGTGCCTCACACGCATACTTGCTATGGCCCAAAAACTAACGAAAAAAGGGATTTTTCGAAGTTTTCACTGACATAGGCAAGTAGATTGCCGTTTCCGAGTAACTTTGAACGCGAAATCGACAGGGATAGGTTTCAGATCCATAGAAATCCTCCCTTAGACAATAATCGCATTGCTGAACCTAAAAGCCAACCCACCATTTTTGTAAACACTGATGATGGATTACACAAGTTTAAATCATGCAGCATGACAGTGTGAGCGAATTGACTTACATTCCTATCGTGATGAATTTACGTTATAGTGTTGAGAAATTTCAACACAGGGTACAGATAAATTGCCCACTTGGATTTCTAACGGTTGTGCATTTTTATTGATGTTTGCTCATAACAATGCATTTTAAATACATTTTCGCCTTATTTTTTTTTGCGTAGTTTTGTGAATCCCAATTTCATAGTTTATAGTATCCATAAGAAATATTTTGTAAAAAATATACATTATCGATTTTTAGCAGTTTCGATCGATTAGAGCCCTCCAACGAACTCATTCTTTCTATTACAATGATTATTTTTTTCTTGAAACAAATTTCTTACAATCAATTCTAAGAAGGGTAGTAGTTTGAACCATACGTACGGGTGAATGTATAAATCCTGAAAATCTCATTCGAATCAGAGTTGAAAACTTTCCTAGTTTTGATTAGTGCGGAGCTAGAATACCAAACCATTCGGTAATGAAAAACAACTTAACTCACAGCAAAGACTTTGTGTTAAGCTGTCGTTTCACAAACTTGAATTTATCCAGAGGCGAATGAGCCTCGCAGCCCTCGATCGTAATAATGTCAGGGACGCTCAGTCATTTTGAAGGGTACAAAGCCTGGAGAAAAACATAATCACCCCATTGCTAGATGAAATGAAATATTCTCAGTTGCAATAAATAAATCACAGAAAAAACCCGTGTCTAAATGGTTTATTTACAATAAAACTAAAACAATTTTTTTATTATGGACCGACTTTTATGTGAATACAAAAGTTACACACCGCCCCAGAATGTAACCAAAATAGAGTAATTTATTTGAATCAACCCGAAGAGCTTCAAATGCTCAAATATTTCATTGTAATAAATCTAACGAGACCATAGGATGAAATAAAATATGATCAAACAGTGGGAGGGTAACTTGGGCTGCATCACCTAAATCTTATTTCCGTGTTTTCGTGCTGCTGTTTTTCCCAGTGCTGATTGTAAGCCGGCGATAACAGGTGTCACTAACTTTATCAGACAACCTGGTTAGAAAATAATGCAACTGTTTTGATTCGAAAATGATACGGTTGTAATTTTAATTTAACAATCGACAATAGCAAATATTCGGGAATGTAGTCTGCCTAGGTACTGCACAAAACTAAATATTAAGAAAGTGTGTGCGGTAATCAACGAGGTTAAATGTCAGTCAAAACTTAAAATAAAGTGAGTTGGGGATGTATCGAACAGAAACTATTTCAAATCGGTGTGTTAAATTGTTGAAAAGGCGGAAAGTTAACTAGGTATACATAAAAGTGATAAATAATTGTGGAATAGTTTGTGATGTTGTTTATGACATGTGGCAAATAGCGCTATGCTAAGGAGCAACAGGTTATGCAAACCCGCAGGACGAGGGCTGGACCCCGAACTGCGCCTTCGTCTTACCTTGGTGATCTGGAAGAGCGCTTTTTTCGTCCGAGTCCTGTCCTTCATGTCGTCGACGTGGAAGGTAATCCCAAAAACGGAAGGAGTCACTTAACCCGCCGCCTCATCACGGTTTGACGATGATGCGAGATACCGACGGAAACCGACTCAAAACTTGGAACGAAGACAGACTCTCTTGGAAAACCAGAAAACGCGGGAGGAACCGCCGTAGGGTTTGTACCTTTACAGGTGGGACAGCCTTTGTTTACTGAAGGTGAAGGGGGCTTCGGCGGGGCCGCTCGTGGGGGCCCCGGTGGTGGGGTAGGAGCCGGGGAGTCACGGGGGACGCCGAGTCGACGGGGACGCGGGGGTTCGTGGATGCGGTGCCAGCGGGAAGAGCGGTCGCCCGGCCCAGGTGGGACCAACAACACAATACAAAGACAGACTCGGCAAAACAACCAACAGGTCCACGTTGCAGCCGAGATTTTCCACGTGTTACCTCAGTCGAAAATGTACAAAAAACCCAGAACATGTCACATCTACAAGGGCTGTGATGTCGAAATTGCCAAGCCTGAGCGTACTGTGCTGTTTAGCTTCAATTGTATCCCCTGAGTGTTGCAGGCTCGTCGCTTCAGCCCATGGAAGGCTGTACATGTTATATGTTAGCAACAGAAATAGGCGTATCGATATTCAAGAATAGGAACTTGAATATGTTCACATTCCTATTCTAGTTCCAGTCTAACCATATTCCATTATATTCGAGAGAAAGATAATGATAGGAATATGAATAAAAATGTATTCCTCTTCATATTCTCAGCCAATTGTTTCTGCGTTCTTGGGGCCTGAGAACTGAATGTAACCATAGTTTACCCCTATAAGCTCGAATACAGACATTCTTAGTTATAAATATCGAGAAATATTGGCTGTACATTTCATACAGAGGCTGACCGTTGTTTTTGGTTTATTATTCAATAATAAACCATTGTAATCGCTCTTGAAAAAAAAATAACCCCCCCTGAAAATTTCATGGTTTACGTTTTAAAGGATGTAGAATCCAAATCTGCAATAAAAAATTTTCCGTCCGTCCGCCGTACGCCGTACGCACGATGTCTCCCAAACGGCTGGAGCAAAAAAGATGAAATTTTCAGGAAAAATCCATGTTGGTCCGACAACGCCTCAATTCTTTAGCCGGCTCTCTAACTTAATTTAAAGTGCCCTTTAAGGGTTGTCAAAGTTTTGTAAAATCCCTAAAAACCTCAAAAAAGTCAAGGCAGCCTAAATTTGGACTTTTTTTTTGAAGAACTTTCCATGAGGAATCGAATGAGCCCCTCCCCCGGTCCGTAGCTCAAACCATTCCCGATTTATTGCCCGATTTATGGTGCCAACATTTGCATCCACATTCACTACATCACTAGGTTACTGCTATCAAAACAAAAACAACAGTTTTTTTATTTTATTGCAGTAACCTAGTGATGTAGTGAATGAGGATACTGGAGTGAACTCCTAAAAGGGTTTATAGCCGATACACGGGTTGAAGCAAAATATTTTTCCATAGAATATTTTTATAGAATATTTAGAATATTTTTTTCCATTGTAATCGCTCTAGAAAAAAACGCTGCAAATTCTTTCGCTGGGGTTTATTATTCAATGATTCATGATTTGAATTTCTACTAAGCTTTGGAGTGTGCGTGTTTCACAGGTGATAGAGCGATCATTTAATTTCAGGAGGCACACAAATATGGTCAACTGATTAATCCAAATAGGTAATTTGGTTGAGAACCGATTTAAGTGCTCTATGCATATCTCCTGAAATTCAATAATCGCTCTATCGCCTGTGAAACACGCACACTCCAAATCTTAGTAGAAATTCAAATCATGAATCATTGAATAATAAACCCCAGTGAAAGAATTCGCAGCGTTTTTATGTGAATATCGACATGATTCATCATCATTCATATTCACGATATGATCGAAGATTAAATCGTCCTATGCCCCCGAAAGCAAGTTCTTTTGGTTTATTATCTGCAGGTCACACACCCAGTATCTGTACGCAGTGTTTTTGTCCATTGCAGGTTACAATATTGTGGTTTAAACTGTTAAGTGAAATGGGATCCTTTCTCCCACAAAGCCTTGTTTTATCTTTTATCTTGCCACTTCCTCCTTGAGTGAGGTTTGATATCAAACGCGATTCAACTCTGAATGAAGATTTACATCAACAAACTCGTACTTCCCGGCCGTGCTCTGTAAAATAACCTCCTCCGCTTCGTTCCCTTCAAGAATCATGAAGCATTCTCAGTGGATGCAAAATTGATGTATTATCGCACTTACCGTGGGGGCCATCGGTTAATTATCGGTATTTAACAAAAGCTATAAAGAATAAAATTCAATTTTGTTGCTGTAAGCCACTCATAGAAGCGCTTCAACGGCCATAGTGCTACAATTCAACAAAGTTGAAAACTAAACTGTGGTGTGTAATAATGAGTATTCACAAGTACAAGGCTATCTATATTTATATACACTAGACTAGTCTATATTTTGTTAGATACTAAAATTTCAGTACAACCACATAGTTGTTCCGAACCAATTCCCAAGGGAACAGTAATTATTAGGTACTGGCGATGAACTTAGAATGATAATTTGTAGTCTATTTATGACTTTTTTGTGAGATTGAAAATCAGAAATCGTCCTCTCAATAACATTTATCTTAGAATTTTACATTAAATGCCTCCAAAAACTTTTTATTCATGTGATTAGCAACAAAAAGTAGGAGCATTGAGGGCCCCACCTCTCTCCTTGTTTTATTGTCACATTTCCGAAGCACATACAACGAAAACGGTGAGGATTTTGATAATCAAGTATAAGATGAAAGCTACAGCTAATTTAATAAGCTTTCAGTTTTATACAGTAAGTTATTCTTCTACGACGTAACCTTTTCGAGTTGTAAAACTGATCTTTGGGGGAGCCCCCCCTCCACCCAGTACCTGACTTTGTAGGGATTTTAGCACACCTTGTAAGGGGGACCTTCCTCTACACATTTTTGAACCAATTGGTTTTAGACGAACTTGTTTGCCTGATTGGCGATTTTTTGCGATTTTTTGTCTATTCAGACTGGACCATACATGACCAGCTTCAGAGAAAGGTCCAAAAAGAGACGCCATGAAGAGGTTGTGAGACATGGTCACTTGTAAAAGTACTGAATTATGTGGACACGTGGACATAATAATTAATCCTTAACTATTTTACATTCTCCTAGTAACGGTCAATAGAACCCACCTTCATCTTTTCTGAGATACTTAAATTTATTGGTCAACAGGTGATAGGTTACTTTAGGAAAGCAGGGACTTCACGCTTTGTAAAAAACCGGAAACAAGATAACTCGGTCGGTTCAGGTTATCTGTCCCTAATATTTGTTCTCAAAACATCCAGTCTAAGATACGACTTTTTGACCTACAGGAACACATGCATACAACTTTCTGATATACGAATAGGTTTACATAAGGCGTGTTTTGACGTCGCTCAAAGTCTGAATGATTGATGGAGGACGCGGGTTAATCTGTAGATGGTTTTATCCAATCGTATCATTCGTAGTGCCCTGTCACGAACATAATATTTTTGTAATAAGCATGACAGTTTCCAACCGATTGCGATGAAAAATCGTACGGAAAACCCCCCGACAGAACGGGGGGTTCTTGTTGTAGATTATCCCTGAAGAACGTTAGTGCTCCCGACAAACTGGTAGCTATTGCGAATGCAAAAACCTACATCAATAAATTTTTGACCAAAATCACAGTTTTATTTTGCTGTTTCAACAATATTTTAACAATGTTGCTTCTAAGAGCCATAAAAACACAATTTTCGCTTGGTTAAGTCAATTCTGCCATTTAAAATCCAAATAATGAGTAATCTCTTGCAACATCAGTGCTTTCAAATAAGAAACAGGTGATTTTGAGAATGAGAATGATGATCCTAGACTGGTGATTACTAGATGGACTAACTTCATAGAATGTGTTGCGAGAGAAGCTTAAAACGAGTTTCCAGAGTAATCGCACAAATTATTACATCTGTCACAATTATTTTCTTCTATCAAGTGCATCTGTCTCTAGTTAATGTTACTTAGGAGTTCCCAGGCATCTTCATTTCAAATTTTACTAACGTTAGTTCGGTAGAACACATTACCTAACTGCATCTATTCATCGTTGTAGCGGTGACACTTCAGCGGTTTCATTACTATAAAACTATTAATTGTGAAACCATAAAAGAACGTAAGTACAGCAAATGAATAGATGCAGCTAATGCAGAATTCAAAAATTGATTGTATCCTATCTTCCTCATTAAACTGTTTGATTAGGATACTTACTACAAGAGCTAGCGTCGAACTTACTAATCCAAGTGCCAGAAATCTGTAATGTAATAGGTACTTTTGGTGTCGTACTATTAGCGAGGGAAACATACAGAAACGACAAATGGTACAGTACCTGGTTTTTCGGCTGATCTCTTAGTATGTGGCGGTTATTGATGGGAAAAAGCTCCTTAGAAAACGAGATATAGTTGATAACAAACCCGGGCGACTTCATTGATTTCTGATTTTCATTTTCCAGAATCAGCTAACGACGCAGAAGCTTTGCGAGCTTTTACGAATATCCACGAATCTCACAAATGTTTTGATGCAGTGCAGAGCTCAACGACCTCTCGCGTTAACTATAAAAAGCGCGGCGTAGATGCAACATCTAGAAAAAGAGGTCTACCTACGTATTAATAGAGGGATTGTACTCGTGGGAAATCCCTCAATTTGGCTTTAATTATTCTTTCCACCTTAATTGGCGATTGTATCAAGAAGGAGAGTGGAAATCTCCCTACTCCCAAGGAGTAGTAGGAGGTGATGAACCTACCAAGGGGATGAATGCATCAGCACCCCGTGTACCTACTTCTTCGATGAACGTCACGCATGGGTTATTATGTAAACGAGATAGTTTTCATACGTGAGAGAGAAATCATTGAACCCTTTTCGGTTACCATGTCTCGAGTCTTGTGTGTCAAGAAACAACAACCTGAGGTATATAATGAATAGAACTAGAACTAGAATAGTAGGCCGGTAAGAGTAAAGCGTAACCCACATACTATAAATTTCTGGTGCGTCAGTTGAAATTGAACTCTAATTTTGTCTGAACCATGCGAATTTATTATAATTATGGTGTCTCCATTTGTAAAGGCTCTCAAGGGTCCGAACGAACATATCGTACTACGTCAAAAAAACGTAGCTTTCATCAATATTGATGAGCCTCAAACATCTAAAGCGCCCTTTTGTGTGAAGAGCATTCAATCCTGAACTAATCATAACTGTATAGTAGCGGAATGATGTCACGGGCTTCAGCATCGGCACTCGTATTAGTAGCTATAGTTCAGAAATATTGATCATCTCTTCAAGAATGACAACTCAAACGTGATTTGTAGATAACTCGTTCATTCTTTGGAAAACTTGACTGACACTATTCGCAGTGAATGGACGGTCGATCATACTTCAACACCCCCACAACTCGGAGAATGAACACTTTGAAAGTCCTTCAGACCTTAAATCTATTCTAAAATGAAATAAGTGTAGAGTTGAAATTATCTTGTTTTTTGGATGATTGAAAACAAATCGTTGGCAAAATAAAAATTTCTGCTCGCATTCCCCCTCTGCAGATCATTTTCAACGCGAACACCTTTCGTTTCATGCCTGTGAGTTTGCAAAGCCCTTCAACAAACTAAACTTCCAAGGTTTTCATCTGATTTTGAAGAAATGTTCAGGGGGGGGGGGGGAAATTTCATCAATTGTCAATGCATCAATCTGATCATGCACAATTGTGACCGGCCACGCCATTTCCTCAATGTCATTCAAATAATGTGGGAATTCGGGAAATGATGATTTGAGTTGCCTATATGAGTTTCGTCATGATCGTGACAGTAATATCTGTGTTACATTCGCGAACGTTGAGACAAGCATGCCTCCTGCAGTTTTTATCCGATTTCGATGAAAATTCAGGAGTTGTGGGAGCATTTCATGCTAGAGATGGTCTTCAATGAACTCGTCGCTCCCAACCCTGTGGTAGCTTTTACCTGTGCACGAACGGAGCATCTGTAATAATTATTTCCATAATTATCCCATGCACCAGTTGACCATTGAGGCTTTTTATGCTACATTCTCCACCACAAGAAACCGCTTAGGAACGGTAAAATACTGTTTCATATTATGAACTGTACATTATTGTTTTGATCCATACATTAGTGTTATGAATACGAGAAAATTATATTCCACAGCCAACTTGGCAGGTGTTTTTAAAAATTTCAATATACGTATTTTCACTTGAAGAATGTTGCGAATACCACTGACTTGATATATACTGTTGGAAAAGTAAAACCGTATCATTCCATGAAGCACACGGCAGATTGTCGCGTTTCACAGTTGGAGAGTCGAAATAATAGCGATTTCGGTCGGGTCACATGAAAGATGAATTGTCCGAACTGGGGGAGGGTCGAGCTGACCGGAAGCACGCCCTGGGGCACAAACGATTGTTGGCAGGCTTACATACCGGCACATAATTATGGCACATAACTACAGTAAATAAAAAGAACTATTGTGCTCCACAACTCCTAATTACTACGTACGTCCAGTGACGTGCAGACTTGATTCTATTTCCCGTAATGTTTAGTGGTACTTAGTTGTATGAACGGACTGTCTATCTGAAAAGCTCCGGCCCTCGTTCTTTGACATAAAGGGCAGATTCCAACAGAGAAGAGTTAGCAGAAGGCTTTTTGTAAGAATCTTCCATAATTACTTCCACCTCTAAATTACCGTGATTTATAGCAAAAGGTAAAAAAACATAGCTGTTGAGCTGAATTTTAGCTGTCACCAAGGACTTATAAAAAAACGTCTGCCAAGCTGGGTGGGAAGTATAGATTTCCTACTTATTGTAACTTGGAAGTATAGAATTAGTTGAATAACAAAAAAACCAACACAAATTAATTTACGGCAAACCACAACAGTATATATCAAATGTGCGAAATAGCTCTAATAAGTGAAATAGGGCTATATTTAATTCTTGCGCTTTCGTAGAAATACCAACAATAACGGCCTTACCACCGCCGTAATCTAGAATCATTTCAACAAAATAGGCCTACCAGTCTCCAAGTAACGTCAGTTATGAGTAGGTCTACGGAAGCCACGGTTATTAAGCAATCTCTTCGGAATTAACAGGATGCCATCCCGAAACTTGTACCGAATTACCCTAAAGATTTGAATGAAATCAGACCGATAACAGATTGCGAGAAATAGATGTTTCGGGAATTTAACTCTTGAATCAAAATTCAATTCCTATTGAATGTGCGCCCTCACCACTGTTTGTCCGAAGGCGAGATGGAATTGATAACGGATTGTCTATTGGTTAACTTGTAAAACCTTGTCAAACTTGTAAAATGTCATCAAACTCGGTCTATTGGTCTCCGAGCCTCTGAGGGGGAAAGTATTGATCAACGTAAAAGGTCGATGCAATTTCATAATACGGTATTAACATTCGTATCATCATATTTATTTGTTTTTAACGCATTTGGTAGAAAAACGAAAACCAGCAGCTAGCAATAGCTCATAGAATACAATGGTTACTATGTACAACCTATTCTAAATACCTAATATATTACTTAACATATAAACATAGTAACATGTACAAAATGTTACGCTTTGTCGAGCAATTTATTACCTATATCAGTGGTTCTCAACGAATTGAAACACTTGTTACTCGCTTTATTTCTCAACATGATGGCATTTTAGTCTCACAATAAACGATTGACCTCATAACAATATAGGTAAGTAACAAAGTTGTTTGGGATAATTTGTGGGAGCCAAGGGGATAACACCTCAGTCGTACTTACGCTGAACGGTGAGAGGGCTTCAGGTCAATTCAGCGATTTCTCAGAGGCTTTTGATTCCGTTCGCACGGGCGACGGTACCGTCTTCATGGGAGGTTATGTAAATGAAGTGAACGGGGGATTCACCATCCCGGCTCCGAAGTTGCTCATCTTCAGGCTCAAGGTGACCCGGGGTGAAAGGGCGAGTCATTACGTTTTCAGGGGGTTTAAACTTGGAAAAACAGAGGGCCATTTAAAATTAAGTTTCTAAGCTTCTGAGTTGGTAGGGGGAAGGCTAACACGAATAAAATCAATTTTTTTCAACATTTAGCATAAAAAAGGCTTCTTTTTTGTCGAAAGTATTACCCATACACATATAAATTTTTATCAAATCAAAATAGCGGACGTTAACACAACATCTGAGGCAAATAAATGGAGGAACAAATCACTATAATACTTCAAACCACACAACCTCTAAAATAAATAATATTCCCGCCTGTAAAGTGCCTAGGTACTTCACACGCCCGACAGCTGAAAGGGTAGGTAGATCATGATGGATTTTTGAGAACAGAAAAAAGTAAAGCCCCTGAAGATGCCCTCCAAATACATCTTAGGTAAGTAGGTTTCCAAAGCACATTGTGTCAAGGATAAGTATGACTGGTGAGGATTATTCTGTTGGAATATTTGAAACTTAACTCATTTCTGCGACTTGAATATTAGCCGCAAATAGCTCGCCTTATGCGGTTGAGCGGGTTGGCCTACCCATATCCCACAAAACCTGTTCTTGCTATCTTTTTTACCTTTCCATGTGAATAACTTGTGCTGTATCCGTTTCCTTTTAAATTATTTAATTCCGACTGACTATGGGCCCTAAATTCGGAATTTTAATGGTACTCTAGCCGTTTCTGTGCTCGTTATAAGTGTGAGGTCGGCAATTCGAACTCTTCCGTACCAAAAATAAAAGGCGTAGTTCACACTGGGTAATTCCGATCGAAAAACTCAGAGGTAGACGAAATTATAATTCATGGAAAACCTCAGTACGTGCCGCGTTGATCCTAAATGGTTTATGGACAGTTATGAGAAGGGAGTCGATCCAGAAATGAAGGAAATTGAACAGTCCAAGATTATAGACATTCAAACTCTCGCTAAACTAACTCTTCTCTTGGAAAAGGTAAACTTCCCACACATTGACCGATTCCGCAAAAAAATCCTGGGATAATCTTTAAAAAAGCTTATCAGGTTGACAGATTGAACCATTCGAAAGGCTCAACTTCGGCTTTTTACTGGAAGTCGTCTCATAAGAATAAATTTAGAAGTAAATGGTGTAAAATTTGCCGGCATACCTAAATCCCATGACACCATCTAGAGCAGGAAAAACAAGCCTAACAACGATGATTCGGATAATAATTCGCACAGGAAGTACCCAAATCGTGCTAATAGAAATTACTACGGCAAAAATACCAATAATAGCCACAGTAAGAATAAACCTCTGAGCTTTTTACGTTACTGAAAAATCGAGCGCCATGAAACTTCGTGAAGAGAAATATTTCTTTCTTGATTCATGCGCCAGTTTGCAACTCACTAATGATGAATCGCTGTTAATCAGTGCCGGAAAGTCAAACTCTCACGTTTCAACGATGGACAACTCCACCATTGATGCCGATATCTTCGACGAAGCTGATATAATTCCATTGAATGATACAAGGATTAGTTGATATTGATGTCGTTCTCATAATATACATCGCTCAATCATCTCAAGAAATTAACCCTTCATCAGTGTTTTGCAAGATTAATCGGAGAAAATTTCGAAGGTTCTCATCTTTCTATTACCTACTAATGTAAACTTATGCAGGATGTACATTCCTTCCAATTTAATGGTTATGGACGGGAAAACCTTGAATTTTGTACGCGATAAGAAAATTATGTCAAGCCTTTGAACAGTTCCTTCGAGTTTTTTCTCGAGTTCCGAGTCATCAAAAGCTGACTGTATCTTGAAAAATGCCAGAATCAATGCGACCCATTCCAATGCAATTGAATAACGTAGTCGTTGGGGAACCACAAGACGATTCTTGGGAATCTGGAGCTATGCTTCGAAGCTCCTCGAAGGCTAAGCAAGCAACACAACACCGGTTCGCCTTGGCACTCAGATTTCTCGAAGGCGCCAAGTTGCTCAACCAACTTCGTTCAAACGCGTATTCCTACTCATGCTTCCTTCCCTACTTCCCATTGGGCACGAGGGCTTTTTGGAGAGGTCCCTACCGTTGTGTTTGAAAGCGTTGAAAATAGCAACAAGAAATGAAAATTGAAAAAATTTGCATTTGGAAATTTGGCTAAACATTTACATTTGACCAAATACGTTCTTCTTTATATCAAACAATGCGCAACAATACAATCAGTGATAATGCGGGGGTGGGAGTAAACTACCGCTTTCTTTCGTTGCTTTCAACCCATGTTGAAGACATGTTACGGTAAATTGTTAGACCTAGAATTCTACCTACGTCAAACAAAATTTAAAGGATTAGGGAGGGTAGGTTCAATGTTCTTCTGCCTGCTGTTGAATGCATGGCAATCCCTTCTCCCAGGCAAGACATGCTATTGTTGAATTACAAATCGGTTTTAAATAATTCTTTCAAGATAGTGCAATTGTTCTTCTAGATGAACACCTATAGTTTTCATCTTCGATCTTACGGGTGGAATTAGCTGAAAACTGTAGTTATTTATCTACTTAGTCGAAGGATGGTGATTGATTATGAGGTAATCGATTGGTCGGTTTGATAAAGGGACTCTATGGAAAGTCCACCACACGTTTCATCAGCTTCGGACTAAGTAAGCCAATAGGGCAGACAATATAATCAAATTATTACCACAGATATGGCCTACCATCAACAGTTCCTAGCTACCTAATTGCATTCATTTGAGCAATCTCATAAACATGATGTTTTGATGCATATTTATGGAATGTTACAATCATGGCTGGAGCTAGGGGAAGTTTTAGGTGGGGGACACAAAAGAGTCAATGTTCATAACCATTCTCCGGTCAAACTTCCATAAAATCACTAACTGATCTAATCACCTCCTCACAAGTGGTCTGGATTCAAACCCTCAATACCTCGTTCCAACAAAACCAGATTCGCTGAAGTGGGTGCGGGGACATCATGGGATGAAGATCGATGAGCTAGCAAGCAAGAATGAGCTCCTAAACCCCAATTGTAGGAAATGAGGCAACAGTTGATTTATCAAAAACTACCTTCGGGATTACCATTAACACGTGGGTCACCTAACAAAATACAAAAAGATGGTTCAATATTGAGGGACATGACAATAAACACGGTGGCGTAAGCAACACCAACTTAATGAGTGGCTACTAAAATAACGGTAACTTCATCATCAATTTAATCTACAAAGCTCATTTCTATGTTGCTGGTGAGTGCCTGAACTCACCAACCGCAGATTTGAACTCTTTACTTCACAAACAATAACAATGGACTCTACTAAGATCGAAGGCCTCATAGTCCACACAACAGAGCTGGGTTTCTATGTTTAAAAGCCAAACTCTCAATAAAGTGCAGTAAGCCATCAGACCTCCAAGCTTTAAGAACAAAATCCTCTCTCGGAGAGTGTGTTTGTACATCTACACCGTCAGATGATGAATCATAACATCAGGTGCCTATTAGGTGATCTAATGTTAAAATTGAACCAACCTACAAACATCTGTCGCCCATACTCTGTACATGTTGATGGTTATCGAATCCATGATAGACCCACATCCGAACCGCCTTCTTTATTCGATATGTTGACCGCTACCCACACTTTCTGTCTATATTTGGGGAAACCAGAGTCTTTATTAGTAAGCTAGCGGCTACTGTTTAGGGTTCTGCCCCCACGCAGATCGGCTCCAGGTGGGCAGCGGAAGTCAGGGACAGAGATAGGCACAATGCATTTGGCGTTTCCCTTCGATCTCTATCACTCTCTTCTATTAAAGTCCTATGAGCGGATATGCTATAATTCATCTCAATTTTTCCAGGGAAAGATGAGTTGACAGTGATTATACTTTTGCTGGTGTAACAATCAGGACAGTTGGTCAGGCTGTTGGTTGGTGGGTAATTCGACTTATTATCGGTCAGCAAGGAGCATGGAGCGTGAAGCACGAGATGAGGGAATAATAGTTTATATTTGTCGAAAATGAGGTCCTACTGCTATCTATTATATTTTCTCGAGTACCTATCTACCTCTATATATGTTTGTATCTTTACAGTGTGTATATACATACACAAACACACACGCTTGTATGTGTGTATTTAGGTAACTCGTATTAAGGACTGTGTATGCCTTGGACTGATTTGGATTGAAAATGCATCGTTCCTTACCTTTTAGCAAACATGAAACCAGATGTTTTTATATTTAAACCCTTTAGTTTCACGCTTTAGGGTTTTTAGGAAGTGATGCTGGGGATTCAGGACCAACGAATGCCCATAACATCTTTGATCCAAGCATCGTTGCTAATTAATTTTTCAAGCTATGCGAGCACTGTCAACTTTTGGTTTACAAGTTAATGTTCCCATAAAATTGTCCATCGCCTTTTAAGAGCCACATTTTCCCGTAAATGTGTTGTTTCAGCTGTTGAGATTACGAGTAGTTGGTCCATTTCAGGAGGAGTTCATATCAACTTGCAGGAGGAGGAGGAAGAGGAGGCAGCTTCGAAATGAGAACTTCGTATAACCGGTTAGGTACACCAATCGTAGTTTTTTTTTACCAACAACAAAACCTTCTATTTTTTCTCGAGACACCTGTGCTGGGACGTAGGTAGAAGTTGGCTTAGGAGTCAGTTGGCAACCCTGGAGAAAAGTTTTTTGTCAGTCCTGCGAGTCCAGTTGGTAGAAGTGACGTCGTCCCGAGGTTTCGCTTTACTACGCTCCTACTACGAAAGCACGTGTGGGAGGGGCGTTGACGCGGGGAAACCGGTTTGCCAGCGACTCCAATAGTTATACCTACCTACCTAACTCTAGATGGTACTACGTACTACCCGGGCCCAAAACATTCACCTTAGGACCCTCTTCCCTGGGGACAAGGAGGCACAGAAAGCTTGAAACCTGGAGGTCCCATGTCTCCTTCGTCCGCCGCAGTTTAACGGTAAACTGTTACGTGGAAGCGGCTTCTGGGAACCGTGAAAAAACGGGTTACCTCGGAGGAGCAACTATGAATTTTATAGGTTTGATGGTAATTACATGTTAGTAGGAACGAAGAAGGCACTTAGACAGTAGGGCAAAAGGTAGACAAAATCCCTCAGAGGTTACAGAAATCAGTTTTTCAACAGGCAGGTTCCAAAATAAACCAAGCAGAAGAAATTCAGGAAAGTTCTGCTTGATAATTCACATTTATCAATCAACGTATTACAACAATCAGTTAAACTTGTAAGTGATTAACTTGAAAATATTGTGTATGAAAATTAGTGAAATACCTATAGAACTAAGTGTATGGTACTGTAAGGATGAGGGACAGGGGCAATTGCTCAAACTCAATACGGAATCACCTTCAAAACATAATTCAATTGCTCTCAGATTTTGATTAATTATTTTAATGAATTTGTTGAAGCCATTAGCTCGAGAGGAATCAAGGCGTTTTTTATGCGATATTCTATTAAATATTAATAGTGGATTCTCTTCGAGGCAATGGCGATTCCTTGAAAGCTAATGCATGGGGTAAACATTAAGAAAGATATGCGTGTAGTAAAAAAAATCTCGTTTTCAATTTGGTTGATCAAAATCAGTAACAGAATTTGAACTATGGTCATGATTTTAGGTAGACCATGCAATTCATTAAATAAGGTTAGTTCATCCAAATCCAGACCCTCAAAATCTCAGAAAAGTTAATCAAAATTTGGCAGAAATTGAGCGAATATTTGCAAACTAAAGGAATCTTTTGTGGAACAAGTGGAAATATTGATTTTGGGGAACATTGGTTTTTGGCTTAATTTTCATGCGAAATGATCAGAAGCCATATTAATTTACCAAGTATTGGAAGAATTTTAAAATACCTGCAATAATTACAGAATTTTGGATACGAATCTTAGGTTAGACAGAAATGTTTGCGATCCCTCTAGGTGTTAGTTGTACAACCACCCGAGACTCAATGTTTGTCCAAACATTTCTTTCTGATGTGGTTATTCCCAAATCAAAATCTCAAATTCCCATTCCCAAATCATTCTTTCAGATTTTGGTGAAAATGAATCAAAACCCCTTACATTGTTATCCTCTCAATCATTTGTAAGTACTTTTCTAGCCCGCGATGTTGTCAAATGCGAAATTCATAAGAACCTTCAATCAGTGGAGTGAGAAAGTTGTCCTTGAGAAATTGCTCAAAAATGCACTTCTTCCCCACGGCCGAGAAGACGAGTATGAGGGAAAAAATAAACTAACAACGTGCTTAGGTCTTGTGAAACTGTGGCCACGTACCTGGGGGAGCGTTATCAATAGCTCATCAAACTCTGATTGAAGAAGGGAACTTGAAACCACATGCACCGAGTGGTAATTTGTTTGATTGTATCCTTGGAGATGCGCCCTTGAGCTATCAAACCACAACTTTCATGAAAACTGTAAGCTGAGAAAACTAACATAGAAGGTTCCAACGTACAGTAGCAGTATACTACAGGCATTCACGATTTATTTAAGAATTTTATCTTCATAACCTAATAACTAAATAAATAGTAAATAATTGAATAAATACGATACACTAAAATGAACAAATGAATAATTTTATTTCTATAAAACCTCATAACTGAACGGAATAGGAAAGTTATGCAATGTAATTAGGGCGAAAACTTTTACGGTAACTCCCCTTCAGTAGTAATGGGTCGATACTACATTTAAAAACATGTGTGACATACAGTGATCTGTAGTTCATGAAGAGTACTTCGATCTTCTGGATCTTCATCCCTATTCCAGTGTATTTACACCTTTGAGAAATGAGGGACATACTATAATTCATCGATGAAAATTAAAGGGCGGGAAACAGCATAGCTATAAATTATTGATACAGCGGAAACAATATGATACCATGCATACTTACATGTGGTATAATAGAGTGCACTGGCTGAATCCTGAGTTGCTAAACTACATCGAAAGTTGTGAAACTTGTAGGTGACGTATTTTTCATGTTGTATTAAAATTTAATACAATATTTAATATTACTTTGTTTTTATCAAACATAAAAATGAACCGAGGATACGTATATTTATCGTAGTTTCAATTTTAGTTGTATCGAACATGGTAAACCAATTATACAGGATTTCCCAACATCAATTCATCCAACTTTGAGGGTCGTTGATTGTAGAGCTCATTTCCAATAAGAAATGTCTCTTCAACTCTTTTGGGGCTTCGTTTCCGAGTTATTTCACATTTAAGATTTTGTTCGTGTTTCCGATATTACGCCACTAGAATGACCATAAACGCCGTAAAGTACTCTCCGAAAATCAATTTTGAGGACACCGTTGGAAAGAACGTCGAATTGCCCATCTCCAAGAGCAGAATAGGAACATTTTAACATGACATATAAGGAGACAAATTCGGAAATTCGGAAATTTAGACAAGCTCTGAAAAAACTACTTTTTTCCATGTTTTCTCTTGATCACAACAAATGGTGCTCATAATAATAGGTTCGTTACTCCCAAATCCCACGAAAACTCCTCCAAAATCTCAGCGTTCCAACAATATAAGCAAACAAATTTTTCACAAGAAATTCTGTGCAGAAAATGTCTTTTTGAAAAAAAATGTTGAAAATGTCTTGGGGAAAAATGTGGATACCGTGACATCGACGCTTTTCTCTAAAATTAACTAGGAATAAAAAAGAGGATTTTATTAATTTTTTCCGCCGAATCGAATTTTTACTCTCTCTGGCCTCAAGGCTTAACATAGCGATTTTAAGCCGTTTCCGTTATTTGAAATTTTCCTTCGTCTTGGTATTTGAAAATGCCAACTTTTTATTCAGCCTTTCCGACCAGGAAGAAAAGCCCTTTGTAGTAGAATAACAACCTATGAATTTCTTCACAACTTAGTATACACTAAATGTGATATTAGTAGGTACTTACCATTCTGACTAAAGAACATTGAGTGAGGAAAGCTTACCTGAAACAAAAAGGAAACCATTTTATTAGATACTATAATTTGTATTCAATTCTTTACCTTCTTCTCTCTACCCCTCATTATAATTAGTTTCCTATACGTGAACATAAACACCTTGCATATACATACATCACCATTTGTTTACAAAACTATCACCATTAAATACACGATAATTCGTTTATTGATCTAACTGATGAAATTATTGCATACCCTGTTATATCAAACCAAATCGTATTGCTGTACGTTCAGTAGATTAACACAAGAACCAGTTGGTGCTTTAAAAAAATTTCATTGAAAAACTGTTGGCAGAAAGCAACGGAAAACCCAAAATTGTAAACAACATCGGAAATTAACAAATTTGATGATACATGCAACTTAGTTAGGGCTTTTTTTCTTGACGAAATGTGTCAGTCAAGTCATTTGCATTTTTTATCTACACACAGTGTCATGAAACACGCCCACGGATCTGGAAGCAGCGCTTCAGTGAATCACTGGCCGCAAACTAATTCTGCGGCGAGGGGAACAGAGATGAGTTGGATGAAGCTAAGAGGGCCACGTCATCTGACCGACTGATGGTCGCCTCCAAAGAACAGTGACCGCAAGAACCATATGCAACTGAATTAACACTACTGCTTTCCCAACAATCCCACTGGTTGCGAGAAAGTAATGAAAAATCCGAGAACAATCTGTCATAGAACATCTCCATTGTAGGGCTTGGGTACCTGCTTTGGAATTCATACTGAATTTGTCCGAAGTCCAGACATAACATAAATCTGTTTGAAGTACATTAAATTGATATCACTGAAAGAAAACGATTCTACAGAATCAACTGTTGTAAGTTCCTCCGGTAAGCAAGATAACACCAACTAGTAATTCACCGTAATGTTGACGTTTTCCAGTTTTTGAAAGCTCATATGATTGTCATACAAACCACACCACCACACTCCATTTCCAGAAGAAACCCAGCTTTATACCATCTGAAATATTTTATAACATTTTGAGAATGGCAACGTCATTGAAGAATCATCGAAGGCCCATTAGAGATCGATTGATCGCTATTCATCAGAACACCAGGTAGGTCTCGTGATTCATTTTGAGCAAAGCAGAACATAACGATGAATCATCAGTCGCCAACTCAGTGTTGTGGTCAGGAGGAAAAGTGATTTAAGATGAGCCGCAAGGTGATTGGTCAATATCTGATGGAAAAATCATCCACAGTAACGACTAACTACACCGTAGGTTCATGATCGTTATTAACAAGCCTATTCTACAACCCTGAATCAGATTCATTATATTGGTGAACAGAAAATGTTATTCACATTTAATGTGAATGCTCTATTTATTTCACGTGATTAATACGTACATTCATTGATTAATGAGAGATTGATTGTTGCTATTCATCAGAACACCATGTAGCTCGTGCAAGTTGCCCTATGCCAAGCCAGTTATAATCTGCGCCAACCAGAAGGGCCAAATGATTTGAACAAATCGTGCCTACTCTGGAAGCCTGGATGTGCACGAATATGAAGGTAAACTGTACGAGGTATCAAAAACCTACCGTACATTCTTTTATTATTCAAGTACAAGTGAAATTGATTTATGAGAAATGTATTGACACTCATTTCCAGCTCATGTAAAATGTTCTGACACAAGGCAAAAAAGATTCATGGCACTTTATCGTCGAATCGCCTCCCACCTAATGTTGCGGTCAGGCCCAGGTGAGAGTTACTTGGACAAATCGCTCTCCACCTTCCGGTGAACATTTAGTGAGAACGGACAATCAAAATGATAAAGCACTTGACGACGGGACTTAATACGAAGTCTGATGCATCATCACGTGAATCTTAGGTAATGGGGATTGAGACATATAGCTCGCCACCAATTATCATCGCATTAAAGTCGTCAGAGGCGGCCTCCCCTTCTTTCACACCTCATTTCCTCCTACCTCGAGAGCTCTTGGACAAATGACGGTCGTTCTGTCAAGGGGGCTGTCCCTCGCAGGGCGTCGTTATGAAACGAGAAATGAGTTCGGGAGAGTCGCAATCAACGACATATCGGGGTCTGATCGATTTAGAAAGTTCGGTTTGTCGCTCTCTTAAACCCAACGGCCTGAAAGGTCAAGGGTAGTTCTAACCTTTTCCGAAGCTTTTCTCCAAAATTACTAAGTTCCATTTTCCGAAATTTGGATGAATCAATCCAACATTGATCTGTTGCGGTAATGTGGCAGTAATCTCAGCAATTTGATCAGTCAAACCTTAGGGATTATATTTAGGAATTAATCAATCAAAAAACCGATTTCTCAAACACTTTCAATGTAAGAGAGAAGTTTTTTGTTGTATCAAGATAGAAATCAGTTCTCTGAATCAAATGCGACCACTCGGGTTGCTGTACGATCATCCTTACGCTCACCATTTGAAACACCTCATCTTTGGGTAACAAGAATCGGTCGTCTGCGGTCAGGTGGGCGGTTGTATAGGAGAGCCGAACTGAAGAGGCCTTCAACGGGAGGTCTGAGCCCGAAGCTTTTGGCTGCTCAAGTATTTTTATCTTGAATGGAATGAAGGGTATGGCCTCGACACCTAGCTCCGCTCCGTCTAGATAATGTACTACAGGCTACGTCTAATATGCATAGATAAAATGTACATAGAAGTGCTGTCTTTACAGAGATAATAACCCTCTATGTAATAATTTGCAGCGTTTTTATTCAAGGATTGTTCTTTAGAAAAATCTCAAAAAGCAAAGATCACACTGTTCCTCCTACACATATCTTATCCGACTGTACGAAACTTCGACCCGGGAAAATTCGATCCCGATGGTACAAAAAAAACTCCCATGACACGCCAGTCCATGAACTTGAGACTTGCAAGTATGGACGGTTCTATAAATATCTCAAGTAGGATGTCTTCAATCAGTTTCCACATTGATGGAAACATGGTGTTCCTACGAAGTTCCTTGCTTTTCTCCCTACACCGACTAAGTTGGAGAGAGGATTGTTTCACCATTCCAACTGTTTGCTGCTCTTATCGTTATCAGTAATATTTGAAGTGAGTAAGTTCCTTGTAGGTCGAGGAAACAGTGGTTGGGTGCGTCGAAATCACTCCACATTTGCTATGCACCTTACTAAATCCCAAACAGTACAACATACCTTTCACCCTCACGCATTTCTATCTTTTCTCTTCTCATATCTTTTCAATTTTTTCAAATCATTATATATTGCACTCTTTCTCATGTTCATGGTCGAGGTTGAAGTTTATGGTTGTCATCTTAGTTAGAGGGAAGGTCGTCCAAGATCAGCGAAACACTTTCTGCGGTACTTTTTGAATGCATAGAATACATCTCGCGTGGTTTTGTGATACTTATCAAGCAACGGGGAGGGATCAGTGTCCGTTCCTTAATAATTAAAGATCAATTATTGATCTTTTCAAGTATGCTGGTCATTTTGCGGAAAGTGTAATTCAAAGTGCGAATGAACATGCATTAACCATGTACCAATTGTACAGCCAGCTGGGATTATATATATTTGCAAAATATTTATGTTTATACTTTTCTCGATTATACCATTGATTGATTTAATGAATGTTGATTTGATGTTGATGTTGTGTGAAAAAGTGATGTCAATGGGAGGGAAGGCCCATCTAAAGAACTTCACAAGTACCTGCAAACATTTTCTAATGGGAAACCTTTCGATAAAAAGCTATCAAAATATTCTGCAGCCGTAGTTTCAAGTTTTGTAGAGATTAAGGAACACACCAAAGACAAATCATCGAAGTTAAGATTTTCAACTTTCTGGGTTCAAAGTAGATCAAGAATCACTAATCCTACTCACATTTACTCCTTTTCGACAAGCCGTCTGGTTGTTAGGAGAGTAAAAGCTGACTGCCAACCACTATTGAACCCGAAGCTAGTCAAAGTCAGGACAGATTAATGTTCTTAATCGCAGGACTTCAATCTGACCAGATAAAAACCGGTTTAAAATTATTTAAGAAAGGTATGTTCAGGATTCCAACAGGCCCTACAAGGAATCCGGTTGAATGAGAAATCGTCAAGATTGAGAGAAGAAATAGGACGTACGTGTTGCCAAGGAGTTGGCCTTCCTCACAACAATGGACTTCATCAAGATTATACAATTAAAGTTATCCTTGCTACTCAGTCGAACGATTAGCTACTTATACTTGAAGACTGTAAGTACAAACTAATTTACCTACTGTTTTAAATCTCTCGTTTGGATCGCCTGGCTCGCGATCAATTCAATACATCATGCGGTAGGTATACATTTCAAATTTTCTTAAGATAAGTATTAAATTAATGTAACTCTGGGTTACCTATATTTTCCAATAGTTATTGGCTACTCTGTGCGAATTTAACTTTTTAAAGATAAGAAGAATATCGTTATTGAATATGAAGTTTAAATTAAGACAGCAATTATTTGAGAAAAATGTTGTGAATGACCTAGGAACTTATACTAGAACAGTACGGATTTGTCACCTCAAAACATACGATCCAGGATTTAAGAAGCTTCAAAAATGTTTTATTCTGCTGGATCTATGACGACTTGGTATTGTTGTGGTGATTCTGAAAAGTGTGCCTACTGATTATTAGGCAAAGGCCTTAAAAATGAATTATTGATCCGATTGAATGACCGGTCAAGGTTGAAGTAGTCGTAGGTTATAATCATAGGACACAAGGATTGAAATTCAAACTAACAGAATGAAACAGCTAACTGGGAGACCTATGTTGCTCAGTAACCACCCTTATACAATTGCCTGAAATTGAATGTTAATGGAGTATAATTGACTCTTATGTCTTCAGAAATGAATCAGCTGATAAAGCTTGCGCACTTCCTCATTGCCTATCAACAAACCACATGAAACAGGAGAAATTGATGATAAAATTGAATGGCAACTATGTTTTTCTTTAAGGCTGTAGATCCCTTTTTTTAACTTAATTTATACAAATAGGTTAAAATAACATTTAATCTATTTGAAATGATTTCTCACACGCTAATGCGTAGTAAGGACAATGCAAATTCGAAATGTTGTAGTATTTCACTTTTCAGTAGTACTGGCAGGTTGAGTACAGTCGTATCTACAACTTGTCAAGCTACCGCCGGAACGTCACGAACTTATGTACACGAAGAAAACTGATTTGTGAGAAAACATACTAACCAGCATGTTACCAATCCTAAGCCGACATGCCGTATCTATGTATGAGTTTTCTAGGAACGACAATAAATATCGTTATAGCTCAAAGCTGAAGGATCAGTTGGCAGCGATGCCATTTTTAGCTCGTATACGGCAACTGAAACCTCATTGAACTGTTGAATAATTTATGGATAGGTATCCTTGATGCTTCTATGAACAAATTAAAGTATAAAACTAAAAAAAATCGTTGAATTCCGAAAAAAATGGTTTTGCTTAGGAGAGCAGAGAGCAAATCGTCAAATCGATCAATTTGCTGATTAGAGATAGCAATAGCTAAAATGTCTCTCACCTGCTCATTTTCAATATTTACTGATGAAATTACACAAAAATGTAACATGCGTGGAAATGTTTACCCCGAGAATAATTCAAGTACCCATGATTCCATTTTGAGTAGAAACAACATTCGGCAGTCTTAATGGCGCTGTGTACAAGCATTTTACCTTCTGCAGCACGGTTTAGAAAGTAATACTTTTTCTCCATATTAGCTTCACGTATCAGTTAAATGTAGTATTAATATTTCTTAATGACATTATACACGTGCTTGGTGGTAAGGGGATGAAATGACTGCCATTAGCTGCAGGATGGGAGTGGTCCAACCCCTGAAGGTCATAGACCTTGAGGCACCGTAGTCACCAAACCTGGCACCACTGAAGATCTAATGGAGGCGATATGAACAGGTAGAGGTTGCTTGTTGGCAAATATCTTTAGGTAAAGGAGGAAACGGCGCTTTCTGTAGACGCTCATAATTGTCGTCCCTTCTGGTCCCTAATGGAAGCAAATGATCATGCTCCGATGGTCACCCTTTCGACGCCGATCCGTATACACTTGCCAACAGGTAGTTTCTTTACTGGTACGGCCTATGAGGTAGGGCGATGCACCATTTACCAATTACCTTCTTTTCAGTCCTTGTGTATTTTGAGACCTCACCAACGTTTCTATAATAGAAATGTAGATTTAATGAAAACCCTCAGTCCGATCTTCGTCGCATTTTTACCAATTACCGAACCGAAATAGCCAAGAACTAATATCGCCCAATGACAGTCCTGAAATGTTGGTACCCCATACAATCAACCTTCTTGGGTTCAGAACTCGTTTCTTGAAAACATCAAACATAAAAAGTTATTAACAATGGATAACTGTTTTTATCCAGAATTTTTTTAAAATAGGATTCTAAGTCCTTGGAAACACCAGTAGCCAATTCGCAGTGAAAATAACCAAAAAGTTTTGCTCAAAAAGAGATAGAGAGGCTCGCGGGCTCTCGCACTCTTATTCTTTTACTCATTTCTAATCCTCCAAATAAAACATGTTCCAGGAAAGCTTTTTTCGAAATCTCGTTGATAAAACGTGTGAAATTGCCACTCGGCACGGGTCATATAAATTTCGAATGATCCCAACCTTTGACTAAAAATCAAGCATCCCAAAAGAAAACAAGAGTTACACAGTACTTTTCTAAAATAAATTACTCAAAGTTTGATGTTTAAAATCAAAATTTGCTGGAACTTGGAATGACTAAATGTATGTTCCCTAGCAATATATTACTTGTACTTTTTAGTTTGTAACAAAATCTTCAGAATGCTGGATGCACTTGATCTGAAATTGAACCCTAAAAACTGAAGAAAATAGTATACAAATCTAAGAATAATTTGGAAAAAAAGTATAATACATTCAATATTCTTAACAGTTTTAGTTCCTACAAAGTGCTCGGTGTTCCTTCAAAATTTACATAAACCTACGAAAAAAAGTTCGAGTGCGATCAGACCAGACCTGAGAAAATATGCGTGGTAGATTTTACATTTGAGCACGCCCTGACCTATGGGGGACCTAACCCGCACATTCCTTGAGAATTCCTTCAAAATCAGATGAAAACTGAAGAAATTAAGGTTGTTGAAAGGATTTCACGTTCGCGCATGTGCAGTAGTTACTAATGATACCATCGCGTTGAAATCGATGAGATTATCAGACACCCTCATGTTTGAGATTAATCGGACCTGTGGAACCCGAGAAAATTATGATTGGGGGGAATTTCACGTTGCCCAGACCGATGTAGGAATTAGGTTTGTCTCCAAGATCTGCAGGCCCATTAACAGACACACAGATAGACAGACACGAAACGGGAGTTGTTCACAATGGTCTAAAACGAGAAATGAGAGAGGTCATTCGATTTTTGGAGGAAAAAGTTTTCCTCGGTGGTCTCGGAAGCAAAAATAGTAAAGGTAATGAAAATTCTCTCATGCGGACATCCTGCACCAATGGAATGGTTCCTTATACTGTTTTCGATTGTGCAATTTTAAATTTTTTAGGATCTTGGAATCCTTTTTTCAACTAACATCGTCAATAAAAAAACGCTATGGGTCAGCCATTCTTTTGTTAGGTTGGGCAGCAGGAGGATGTACTTCTAATTCCTCCTTTCCTATTCCTTTTTCCTCATTCCTTTTTTAAAGAATGAGTGACGTCATTTTTCGTTTGCACAGATAATGCAGATATGTCAAAAGGTGTGGAGAGTCTAATTTGATTGCATTGCTTTCGTCCGATACTTAGGGCTACAGGGAAAATAAAAAAGCGGAACATGGATTTAATTGCAGATTGTTTGCTCGAAAGTTTATAAATACCTAGGTACTTGGTTTGCAATACAATAGCCTAAGTCGAAATTCGGTCATCTGCCTCTGACATCAAAGGTCAACCAGACAAAAACGGCGCTCAATTCAACTGCGGTTGCAACAGTATAATGTTCGGACTCGACGCTTTTTCAATGCCCTGTAGCGACACTGCATCTGGCCAGCATCGATTTCCACAGAAACAACATAAAAAGGTCGCTCGTGCACTAGCCTTTCGCCCAGTTCATGACAACTGAAAGATCCTTTGCTGCCATTCGCTTCCTTTGAAATTTTCAGAGTTTTACTTCAAATGGACGAGACCTTTGGCGCTGGGTAATCAACCAGGTAAAACTGAAACCCGAGGCGGGAAGAAAAAACTCCCTACCAATCAGCCACCTGGACGAGGTACCTTCCTAAACATCGGCTAAATGGTTACTTGGTAGCCGAAGGCTCTTGGGGGTTTACCGTTGAAAATTACGCCCTCCGCGGTGTTAAAGACGGCAAAAAACACAAAATTAGAGACTCCATAATTAGAAGCATCCAATTTCGTTCCGTTTTCTATAAGCTTGAAATCAGTGTTTGCCTACCTACGTGGATAGTTCTACTAGATTGTGCAGATGTTTTTACAAAAAATAGCGAAGTACTCAGATATTTCCTGCAATCGGTATGTGCTCCACAGCTGACGGAATTTCGGTTTCAAGTTTCAGAATTTTTGGTAGCGGTGCAAATATAGCCTATTATATATTTGGTAATGCGTTGGGATTCTAAAAGTAGCCACTGATCACATCACAGCAAGCAAATTAGGTAAAGTTAGGTACGATTACTTCTATCACTATTGAACTAGTTCAACTACATTAAATTCAGCTACTAAATATGGCTAATTATTACGAAAATATTCAGCTCGGTGCTCACAAAGTTTTCTCATTTCAGCGCAAAACTTACTAAAAAACAGTGCCAGGCAGAATGATGGTAGAATTATCGTGTGTTGAGTTGTTTTGAAATTGGAACATTGAGAGCAAAGAAATTGTTAATTACCACTGTCAAGGTAAAAAACTTGTTTGAATTAATATTCTGCTCTTCAAAGAGAGGTTTTGATTTCACTGATTGTTCTAGAAACGTTTTCAAGTAAATTCGAATATACTCCTCAATCAAAACACATACATATTTGATTCCATAGTTCACAAACATTTTATGGTTAACTTTCACCTAAAGGTGATAAATTCAACTAGTTTTTTTTTTTAATTTTAATGATTTTTATAACAATCATTTCTGACATTTTCACCCATTTATTGTACTCAAAAGGTTCTGTTTAACAAGCTCATGCTTTCTCTTGTAAAGTCTGATTTTTTGAAGATGAACGACTTTTTATCTACATCTAATAGATTCATCATGTGTAAAGTGTACAGTTAAAGCTAAGCATTTTGTATAACCCCCTCAAACTTTGTCAGTTTACTTTTCAAGGTGAGAACTCAAAATCTACAACAATCCGCGTTATAAAAGGCTTTAAATTGACGTAAAAATTCCCTGCTTTCGCACATGGACTCCATTCGGGGTCTAGTTGCTCCTAACTTCCAGCAATCCCGATCGCCTCATGCACGTAGATTCTATATGACAAACATGTCCTTTTTTGTTGAAATTTTATTGAATTAGCTAAGGAGAGCGCCATTGTTTATAAATTTTGGACGCTGAGTCGATTGAAATCGGTCACAGACCAGTCCGAGTTCATCTGACTTGAAAAAATCTCATTTTAAGGGTGAATCTGTTGGAAAAGGGTGTACATTTCCATTGTTCAAATTCCTATTTATTCTATTTTTTCGTTTTGACGTCTTGGCAGTCATAAAGGGTAGAGGATGGGTAGGGGCTAGGAGGGTTGACGAAAATAATAAACTTCTGTGATATAATTTGCAGTTTTTTTTAAAGCAAAATGATGAGCATCGCCAAGACAATACCGCTAACGAGAGAGGCCTGTGAAAGATATTCACAGATAAGGACCGGGAGATTATATTACTGGCGTGAAGGAGGGCGTGGGAGCCCCGGTGGCTGGATTGGGGCAGCTTCCATCTCCATCTGCCGGCAGCTGATCCCCGTCCGACGTGATACAGATCCACGTTCTGTACGACGTGACCCCCAACTGTCCGGTACTACTCGGTTCCGCTGCAGTCGAGAGCCGACCCGGGTTTGGAGGCGGAAGGCGAGCGACGACCGGGCGATGAAAGAGAAACGTGGAGAAATCTCCCGACTCCCTTTGTCATGAAGGTGAAAAACTGTCACCGTGAAAACAGAACGTCTGAATGTAAGCGAACATTTTAGAGAATTTCGAGAACATTTTCGACATATACCCTGATTTTATAAACGATTTGGAAACAAAAACAAACTAGTCATTCCTACGATTACCAGGTGGAAACTTTTTAAACCATGACATTTGGCTTGGAAGAAAGACCAATCAAGGACACTCATTTAAGAAAAAGAAGGTAAAAAAGGACTGTTTTGCATATAACATCAAATGAATTCATTGATAACTTCACAATATATTTGTTACCAAGATCACACTAAGCGTCTAGAAAACAACGACAAGAAATAAAGAAATATTGAAAGTGAAGAAATAAGGGATTATTGATCAAAAACAGAAAGATTTGCCCTGAACGGAAGTACGCCCATTTCTCTAATTTTATTTTTTGGACGAACTGACTTCAGCCATAAGTTCGGGCTCCTTCAATACCTTTTGATAGAACTTCCCATGGAATAATAATTTGCAGAAAGGGCCGAACGGGCTTTAAGACGAGCTATAAGCTAGCGACTTCTTTTCATCTCCATGTTAAACTGACTTTTTTCCTGCTATTGTCACTGTTGATCACTGCTGGTGTTGTCGTGGTAGAGGTGATTGAATTTAAAATTAAAAAATGAATTAAAAGATGAATGTTCTTGCATTTTGGTAAGGGATGTTCCCTGAAATCCATGCACACCTCAACAGACATCAATGTAAATAAATTGTTTGTACATGTAACATACTTAACTGATATTCACACGTGGAATGCACCAAAAGGGCACAATACTAGTACGAATGCAACCATCGTTGAACACTGATGTTGGCATGTTGCGTCAAGTTCTACCATCTCTCTGGCAGCTGTCGATAATTTGATCCTCTGACAGGTGCGAGTATTCACAGAAAATTGGTCTCGTTTACGACCATTTCCAAGGTTTTTAATCGGCGACCTTAAGGTTTCAACTTCTGCTGGACATTGTCTGGGTTATGATTTGACGGTGGACGCCTTGTAATCTCTACCGGCCTGGGAAGGATAGGAACATACACCTATAATTTCAGCCAAGCGGATGGGTTGCAGGAGGTCAACAGGACATGCGAATGGGTTAACCAAAGCTGAGCTGATGGGTGATCCACAGATTTCTACACTTGAAGATATATGGGTTAAGAGATTTATGAGGTTAAAAGTAATTTTGTTCAATGTCTGCTGCTCTGCGTTCGTATATGTGATTGCTCATTCCGTCCAGTCGTAATGAGATTTTCAAAGACTTAGGATCGTTTCTAGGTACTATATCGTATTACAAAAAAAAATTCGACGGTAAAGATGCACATACATGAAACTACAGTGTTATGGGTGGAAATCTAAAAGTTTCGTGTCATCCTAACCAAAGGAAATATTCTTCATCAATATTCATCATATATGTACCTTCAGCAGTACCAAATTGAAATCAAATACCATGGGTTTTAGCGGAATGAAAGTTGAATCGTGAATAATATTCTAATCGAATGGCAGGCTCCTATTGAGCATGCACAGTACACAACCCTTCTCATAACCAGATTTTAAAGCGTTGCAGGGGTTTGGCGAGAAATTTTGATTGTCTTAAATGAATTGTTTTACATTTGTAACTCGTGTAACTCTCCAAATTTTAGTCCGATCCCGCCGAAATTCCGACGTTTGTTAAGACACCAAGACAGACCACTGGAAGCTGCTTTCGTGTCGTTTCCTCTCCGCTTAAATGAAACTGTATCAGTCCTATGATGATACAAGCTTCACCCAGCTGAATGTTACACTGTTGTTATTACCTACTTACTAAAACCCAAGATCTACTCGACCCTACTATTAGCAGCTAAAGGGCGGTGAAGAGTCACTCCCACCTCGCTGGCGTTTTTATTACCAGTACGAACAATCCCGGTTGGTTTGTAATTCTATGAAATGAAACGAGCTCGAATGAAAACTCATCCGTAAGTAGACCTGTCTTTATGATGGTCATAGTTTATTATTACGTTTGAATTCACTGAGCTGGATCGGTTATCTGGAACGACTAGCGATCTTCGTTCTACCTAGTGACTTCTTTAGCTTTATCTAGACGGAAAAATGGTATAATGTAAGACCATTAAATTAAGAATACGACTTCAGCTGTTTGTTGTGATAAACTACTTATAGGTACGTTGGATGTCTACTTGCTTGCAAAAAATGTTCTCGCCATACATCGTACGTAGCATGATCGAATGAGCTAATTTTCCTAAATTAACGTATTACAACTAAATTTAGTACAAATGTTTGCATGTTGGGCTAAATATAGCCAATATTAATTTTAGATCCTATATCAAATCAAGTTATTCTAATATTTTAGTGCAATGATAAATATGTAAATTTTTACAACTGTTTCAACTACTTTTGTCGATTATCACTTTACTGTTTATGATTATGGATGAGCCGTTTCACGACCTTGAGGATCCCCTAAATAAGTATATATTTCCCTTTTCTGAGATAAGTTTAAAATCGAAAGATTCGAGTCACCTCATAATAAGTCGAGGCGACCAACCTTTTCTTTTCACAGCAAAAAGAGCCGTCCGAGAGAAAAGGCTCAGTGAAGCATAAAGCTTGATGAAGGGTGGAACATGATGACTGGCGTTGGAGAAGGTGATTCGGCAGAACTGAACCGCAGTCTGCCGGACCCAGACGGCCCGCTTCGATTGAAGTCGGTTGCCGACAGCCGCGCACGAGGATCCTCGCGTAGGCGCTCATAAGCCATTCTGAGCACGCTCCTCCTCTAACTATACCTGCCTACCATCCTATCCACCTACCGAACTGTACTTAACATCTGATAACACTACTGCAGGACGCACCACGACCATCTGTCGGACAAGAAAGGGTACGCATGAGTCTGAAATCGGCTGATTTTTCCTCGAATCATCACTATCCGACTTGGAGACTGATACGGCCTTTCCCTATTTCTATTAACTATACATCCTGACCTATTAATTAACTAAACTGCACCTACTACAGCGTTCAATCATAGTACAATAAACGTTACCTGTGAGCCTGAATTGGCTGTTTTTTTCTAGAACGATTATTTTTCAACTTGGATACTGTTACAGCTCTTTCCCTGTTTCCACTAGCTAACACATACCAACCAACCTAAATCATTAGCTGGATTGTACTACGCATCTGACACTATGTACAAAGATTGACTATGAGTCTGAAATTGGCTGATTTTTTAAAAAGAATTAGACAAGTCAACTGATAAAGCCCTTCACGTTGTTTCTTAAATCGATGCCTACTACACCACCCGGGCTCCACTTTACCTCTGAACACTATATAAACTGAACACTATGTGGTCCTGCAAATACAGCTCTACCATCTTTGGAATAATAAAGCCAAATAATTGCCAATCAATAAAATCATTCCCATTCTTTCCACAAAGCAGCTTTTCCTACCACAAACCTATGAACCGAACTTTAAAGTTTGTAACGCTATTGCAGCATGCAGCTTGGCCATCTGAGGTGTAATAAAAGGGAGTATCTATGAATCAGAAATTTGATTATTTTTTCCTGAATCGTCGACTGTTGACAAGCCGAATAGTTAAGCCATTTCCAACATGCCTGCGAATTATCCGTACAAAACAATAATTGTTGGTAGTAGGTGACAACGTCACGGTTACCGGAATAGGTTCGCGTTATAGGCGACTCCCGTAAAGAGGAAACCCTTTCTGCTACTGCAAGGCTATTCGATCAAAGTCATTTACTCCTACTTTACCGTCCTATCAACACATCTTGCCATTTTGGTCACCTGTAATCGTTGGAACAAGATTATTCTATAAGTTAAGAGTGGAAATAAATTGAAATCTTTTCTGATCACGACTGAGAAATTATTATTCCTCCCTACTGCATTAACTATAAATATTATACGTGTTTATTCATTTATCGACATACCCCGCGGTCAGATAAATGAATTTAAAGATCAGAAAGAATTTATTCATCAACCGTGTTGGTACTGCGACTAGAAGAACGATATCTCTGAGCGTGAATCGTTACGTTGTGCCGGCAATAACAGTGATAAGTAGCCCCGATGAGTGGGGCGGGTTAATGAAGAGTGGAAAAAGCATAGGGAACGCATATACATACATAAAAGCATTTTACCTACTGTCGCTACAAGTCAGTTGGTAAAAGGGTCATGAACTTAATAGGTGACAAACAACAGAATGATTCTCCGGTAAGATGTGATTTTAACCAGTAAGACGATTTTTAGCCCACCTCACTGAGGTGACCTCAGGTATAAACCCCCTGACGTATGAACACATTTTTTTAAACAATCGTCAAACAATTTATCAAGATCTGCGACCCTAACACTGTAGCCCTCCCTTAAGTCAAGTCTGAATAAGAGAGTTAACGACGAATTTGGGATGGTCTAGTTCCCATGCAGCTTATTCCAGCTCCTTGTACATCCATGCATGAGATTCTGTTGCACGAGCTTACGTAAGAACACAGTTCTTAAGTGCGGACTTTAGCGTGCTTGGTAATCGTCGATTTAGTTCAGCTTTAGGTTATCCAAGGGCCCATCAACAATAATTTGGAGGCGGTCACTAACCCCCGCCCCCTCCCAAGGTAGACCTGAGCCGAAGTAGAGACTAGCAAAGCTAAACTCGACTCGAATCTGATTATTTCCCTTCTATTTTTTATTTTCATCTTTTTTTCGAAGAGGGTTTGTTTCTTATTCGTTTTTCGGCTCGTGCCCACATCACGCTCCTCAGGTCGTGCAATACTTATCAAACCTTTCTCGCTTTATTGATATAACCAAGACGGAACCTCCCAACTTCCAACCCTACCTATCTTTCCACTTCGAAGGAGATTCGCTTTTTCTTTTTTTCCTCGAAAACTCGTTACTGAATATAAGGGCTCCATAAATCAGACGAGATTAGGAACTAACGTCTCTCTTCTCCTCAGACATAAGTTCTGATAGTTCAAATTTACTTTCCGAACTGCCATAAAAGCTATTAAAGAAAGGTTTGATATTCATGCTAACTGTTGATAACTAAAATTTTGGTTTATCATGTTCAATAATGAACATTTTTAATCGAACAAGAAAACAAATTACTCCCTCAAAATAACTGTTTCACGTTTTAAGATAGGTAGAATCCGAAAATCGAACTTCAAAAAATCACCCCGTTCGCCGGTGTGTGGTTGGGACCGAATTATCAGCATTAATCTCAGTCAATCTAAAGGGTGAAATCCTTCCTTCGAAGAATCAAACGATCCCAATCGGACCGTTGACGTTTAGCCGTACGCTCTCCCTAAGAAGGGTTACAAGTTTGACAGAAAACAAAAGCAGTAAACAGAAATGTGAAGGCGAACGTGCTTGGACATAGTAAAAATCGCCTAATCCCACATCGGCTAATATAATTGCCGTCTAATTTTTTTTCAAGAGTTCCTTTGGAAATCGAGTTTCTCAAATTATGTTGTATAACTGTGGTACAAGTGGAGCGTAGTAGGTGTTTCATTTTACCTCGTTGAATCTGAGATTTTCTAATCCTGGATTTCTATATCGTTTTAATCGAAAGTATATTGCTGCATTGTAGGTATTGACATTCCATGTCTTTTCATTCTGCTGAAATTTGTTCCCATCAACCTAGAACGTAGAAATTTGAATGAGAGCATTATGAATTGAGTTAAATCCATGGCTTCCCAACGTAGAATGTAAAGGATATGGAATGACCCATGGTCTTGTTTGCAGAGCTTCGCACGATCGTAGTTTTGATATCAGCTTTAGTTTCATCAAAAGGACTAATAAAGGTTAGTGTCTACGGAATTTTAATTGAAACGGGGTCATCCAACTGTCTTCGGACTTACAGAAGTTAATTACTAAGGATGGAAATCAGTGATCAGGGGCTTGTTGCTAATTTCGTTTCTAATCGATCTAACGTGCTGAAATATAAATGGTGCTCTTTTCATGGCATCTAAAGTGGAATCCGGTGGCACGGAAGGCACCGAGTTTAGATAATGTTCCACTGAGTACGTCTAATATACCTAGATAAGTGATTTAGGTGATGAAGAGGTGATGAACCTCTTTGTAATAATTTGCAGCGTTTTTTAGATGAAGGTGGTATTGTTTTTAATGGTTCTTTGAAGTGAATTATCGGATTCAACTATAAAATATGGAATAGGGCTTATTTTACCTGAGTAGAAGTGCAAGTTAATTTTTTTTTAATAACCAACTGCATGAAGAAAAATATTGAAATGTAGTTATTTTCTTAAATAGAAAGTACAAAATAAACTAAAACCCATCAGCGATCTAAGCTTCTAGCGTAAAGCAGGTAACATCACAATATCAACAATAAACGAATTTTGGAGATGAACAAGTTTACGCGTGCTTTGTAAACGACTACTCAAAAATGTACAACCTAAATGGGAATGCTTTGCGTATCATGTAATAATTACATGCATTCAAATGTCCTTAAAATATTCCTTAATGCATTAAAAGAAACCAACTGAATACACTTTTACAACTGAATACACTATTGTGTTCAGTTGGTTACTTTTAATGCATTGAGGAAGCGCCACCGGCTACTGCAGGTATGCAACACAACACACTCAGCTGCGTTGCACAAGTGCCTACCCAACGGCTGAAGGCTCAATTGGTCCTCGAGATACCAATCGGCCATTGACTGGCTCTGCTAATTATGGGAACTCTCATTTCCATCCGAATGTTTTACAACGAACTTTATTTCATCTTCTTTTCCAGTTATGCTCTCCTCTTGAAGATCGAGATAAGGGGCGTGATGAAATCGTAGGGCCTGTCCTTTCTTTCAAAAGTCGCGGCGTAGTTGGGAATCAGCTCAGCGTTCCAACTGGATTCTCTCAAGTTACCAGCGATTCTTTACGGACAAATTCGACAGTTATGGCGTTCAAAAACTGAGGTATGAAGTTTATTTAGATAATAAGTACATCAGTTGCCAAGTTTCTACCTACCTTCCAACATGAATTGAAATATGAACTTAATTAGTGAGGTCTTCAGGATAAGGTATAGTCTTGTACACTGGGCAAGGGTCTAGACACATTTTTAAATATATAAATCTCTCTACTAAACCAATAAAAAATGTATCAATTTTTATAACATAAAGACAAAACATAGAAAGTTCCAGTCGCGCAGCATGATATATGAGAGAATTTTCCTAAGTGATTAGTATGTTTACGAGTATATTTATGCTGAATCGTGTTGAAGTTAGAGCATTTTAGGGACATGAATCGTTTCAATTTTAAAAGCAAATAATTTTTATTGTAAGTGATACTTTGAGACAAAAATAAATTTGTGGATTTTGGTTAATTACTTTCAATAATAAACTTTTGTAACCGCGTATATCCATTCCTCAAGATTCAAGTAGCGTTGACTCAAAATCTGCCACATCCGTCCTCCGAACGATCCGCCATCCGGGGAATGAAGACCTTAGAATTGATGTAAAAAAAAGTTCTTTTACAAATGGACTCCACTTTAGGTCTGGTTGGTCTCAACTTCTAGCCAAAAATCGGTTTTTTGAAGTTAATCTGAGAGGTTATTTGAGTTTTATGAGAAATATCGTCTGGGAGGACACTTAACAACAACACAAAACATATTTATGTAATATACCTGTAGGTATATTTATTTTCACATTAAAAGCAATTAAATTCCGGAACCTTTATGGAATGCCTCAAAACGGATTTCGACGAAGAAAATGTTTAAAAATTTATATTTTACAATTTTGGGAAGCCATTGCAATAATTTCATTTTCTAAAACACAGAGTTTATTATTGTTTAGATCAACTTCCATTTATTGAAATTTCTCATTTTAGTTCATTATTTTTAATAGTAAACCTTTGTAGTCGCAAAGCAAAGTTTTGTATAACCCCCTTTAATTTTTGCCACTTTACGTTTCAAGCTGCGTGGATTCATTATTCACCATTTTCGGGCCACCAAAAAGGCCTTAGAATTCATGTAAAAATCCGCTCTTTCCCAATTGAACCTAACTTCTAGCCTGCTGTGGGCGACAAACTGGGCTACAACGTGGTTCATCTGACACAGGCCAGAAAAGTGTCATTTCCTAGTAATTTTGGACAAAAAAAATCGACTCGGAAAGGACTTAGATCCGCAGGAGTTTACACACATAATAATCTCAATTTCTGAAATAAAAGTGACCCTGAAAACCTCTCAATTAGTCAATGACACGAAGAATCACGCATAATTAAAAAAATAATGAGCCCAAGTGTTAGACTTCTCATCGTTTTCATCTGAGATTGGATTATGCTCCTTGGAAAAACTCCGATTGCGAGTTTTCAGCTAGAAACTTCAAATGATTTTGACAAAAAGCTGATAGAAAGAAAATAAATTAAAGTCATAGGTGGAACGCGCTGAGCAGACCCCCCCCCCCCCTTGGAGTGAAGCTTTTGTATCTTGGTGGCATTATATATTCAGCTGCTTTGGCCATTTCTTGGCTGATAGGATAAAATAAAATACCTATGAGAAACAGAAGGCAAATATGACAATGATATATCCCGATATGATAATATTATATTCTACAGGAGAGGTCGTAGACCCCTCAGTATTACGCGATACACCTGCCCACCCCTTTGTGATTTCGTCTTCAGTTGACGAGCTGCGGAGCACTTAATTCCCACTCGTCAAATGTGGGCCGAACGATGAGGACGGATGTATTACCCAACATTGGTTTTCTGTGGTCCCCTATTTTGATATTAGAACGCCTACTCAGGGCTTGATTGCTTTCTTGCGAGAGAAAAGTTAGGCATGCTGATAAATCGACTTAATGTTGAAACCACAGTTAAATCTTGATATACGAGAAATCATTAGAAAACAGTATTGGCAAAACCAGTAGTTAGAATAGATAATAAGTAAGTAATTAGTACTAACAAAATTTTAATGTTCAGGAATCTATCTAGAATGGATTGAATGTTGAAGGAGTTTTCCAACTTTTGCAGCATAGTGAGAATTCATATCATAACGACAGTCGCATATGAATTGCGGGACATAATAGACCAGTTATCAACCGTTCCTGTTGTGCCTATACACAGTAGGAAAATTTTGATGGTATACGATTATTTTCGTTATAAATATCATTTGGTATGTAAACATTTTCTATAACAACACTATAATAAACTGAAAAATGGGGTCTGGGAAGCGCATGCACAAATTCCTTTTCCTCCACAACCCACTGTGCGAATCGATGTACGTGTCGATCGAAAAACACACATGAAAATCTAGTGAGTACATCATTCTCGTTGCAGAGCGATTAGGTCATTAAACGCGGGTCTTATTGGCAGTCACGGTTGATAGGTGATGGCAGTACACTGAAATATCAGCGTTGAGCATTGTCACATGGATTCAAACAACAAAATTCTTTGACTAACTCTGCGAAGGGCACAGGTCGTAAATTACCTTCACTGTTATTCTACGTTGTTGGTATAATACAATTAAAAAGTTATCCAATATCAGTTTTACCATGAATAAGCAAGATAGTTTTTCTATTTATTAACAGAACTTTTACACTCCTCTAACTCTAATTGATGGAAAATTTTATGAAACCCACCCCTTTCATACAATCTTATTGTAGGGGGTTAAGGTTACGGGCTAAACCTAATTAGCTAAGTGAACTTTGAGATATTTTCTTTCCTATTCATTCTTTGATGACATTTCAGTAAGGTATTTCGATGTTGCCAGACCATGCACACTTAAATTCATCAAAGGTGTGTTGATATGTCATGCACAATCTAAATTGCAATAAATGTCTTTTGTATAGCTTCACACTACTGTCCTATATTGTATGCAATTGTCTTAGGTCTTAAAGCTTTAACTACGAGTATTAAAGAAAGTCGTAATAAGAGTAAAGCTATAGAGGTAGTTAACCTGTTGGTACATAAGGTTTTAAAATATGCGTTGGAACTGGGTACTTCAGTAGCTACGAGTATTTCAGAAACAAAATAGTCTACAATTATTGTGGAGTGTTTTTCTCCTAAAGTGCCTTAACCTTTATAATTCCCCGGTTCCTAACTTCCTCCACATTAGTTAGACGCAGGCTGCTAATTAATTAGTCTGCCTAATGTACTTGAAACGCGCTGAGTGCAAAGCTTCGTCCTTAATTGTGGTTACTTCTGTGGGAAATGGGATTCTGTTCACACGATGGCACGAGGGCAACCAACTCGCCTTTTCTTCCTTCGTTAATGTTTACACGTATGTTTATATCGTTTAAACTTGAGAGCATCACGTTAATTTGCAATGAGCAAATGAGAATTAGCGAGAATTAAATGACTGGAGTCACAAGGAAAGATTGTGGGAAAAACGTTTGTTCGAAAAAGTGAGGAACACTAATGACCAAGGAGCCAATTATTGCCTTATACTGCGCGATCAATGGATCTAATGATCTAAATCAATGATCAATGATCTAAAATTACGAGATTGTTTACACATTACACTGTTTCATTTTTAGTTTCCCAACAACCCGATATGATAGGAAAAGGAGCTGTTCCGCTTCTCGGTTGATAGATAAGACTGTTGTAAAAATTGAAAACATGCTGGAAGACCAAGACAAACTGTTTCGGTTTATTTTATACCAATAACGTACTTTATTAATCGATCAAATTCTTACCGCCTCAAAATTTGTTGTTTTACATTTGAAAAAAAAAAAAAAAATTCTCAAGCCCGCTTATTCTTCTCTTTACTACTGGATCAGCATTCAAATCATTAGTTTCTGTCAATCCTAAAGGTCCTAAAGGGAGAAATCAAAACTCAGACCTTCGAAATAATACTAATGTTTACATTTTTGCTGTTGATACACATGCCATCAATGAACTCCTGTCCCTATTGCAAAAATCGATAGTCAATGCTTCGTTTAACACCGAGATGATATTCCACTAAGTGTCCTGTTTCTCGAGATTCAATTAATTCGTAAAACGGATGATTACTAGCTTCGAGAGAAGCCACTCATCTCACGAAATTTCAGAATGTTGAATTTCAAGTTCTTGCAAGATTGTGAAGGGTCGAGTAGGTATGAAATACGATATAAACACAGGACTGCCATCTTCTTTATCATCAATAACCAATTAATTTCAATGAGATTCCTCACCCCTGGGCAACCGTCAGCTTTCCAACGGTCAGCACAAAAAACTAGTTCTCGCTCTCGGGTGAATTAGGTCTCGTGGAAGAGTAACGACTAAATGGACCGTGAGGGCGTGGTTCGGAAGCGGGAATCTGGATCTTGGATTCCCCTTCCATGAATTTTAAGTGATTTTCAGTCCTTAAGGAAGAATGCAGTAATCGCCGGGGTTTGCTGGCTTCGTAGAAGGTAGTATTGGCTGCACGATCGGATGGGAGAAGCGGTTACTGAGCAGGACCGATGAACATCATGACTTCAGCGGATACAGTTCTTAGCCAACATCCGAATACTTGAACTATAGTTATACTGATTAATAATTTAAATTTAGCCGTAGCTCAGCGCTCCCTTCAAAGTCTCGCTGCTTTCTATTGTCCATTATCATTGTCTCTTTGAATTGAATTGAAACCTAATGTATTGAATACATGGGAGACCTAATTTAATTTTAACTTTTTAACTCTGTTCTCAATTATCCGTTTTCTCCTATGCTAATCCAAGTTGTATTAAGTTTTGACTGGTTTGCATTCTTCCACGTTGAGTTCCTTGAGGATTATATCAACTTCATTTCTTCGTTTCATCACAAACGATCCCCCTCTTTTAGAAGTCAATAATTAATTAAATTTCTTCTTTTCAACTCTCAAATAATAGTCGATACCCCGGAAAATCTTTGGGAGTTACTAATAATTTAATTAATTATTATCTGCTTATGTAATTAATTAAATTTCTTCTTTTCAACTCTCAAATAATAGAGTGCTGCAAAACAATGAAAATTAATAAAAAATGAAGATATTGTACTGCTTAATATTTTTCATTCATTTATTCATCTTAGTTCATTCAAATTTGGGCCTTTGTAAAATTAATACATTTCTCGGTACAAACTTAATAGTTTTCTGAACAAAATAAATTGAATAATTACACGTTGGGACTTTAGTAAGAAGCTTCAATGCTTAAATGAAGCGAGATTTAAAATATTTTATAGAAACTGGTATCCAATTAATGTCTGCGAAAAAGCGGTTTTTCGATTTTTTAGCAATTCATTATGTTTCATGTTAAGATGAAAAGAGAAGAATTATTCTGCTTCATTATTCTTTCTTTCAGATATCGATATAAGATTATTCCTTATTAAGTCTGATGTAACATCAAGACAGAAAGAGGATTGAGCGTCTTCATTTCCTAGAAACCTTACCTATAACCACCCAATAATATTGGGTTTGTCGGGGACAGTTAACAACATAATTTGAGTATTTTCTGCGAATGTGATCAGTCCTAATTACGAAGGGGCAGAAGGAGGCATAAAATTGGGGTTCACGGTTGGGCGAACCGTCGTGGGAGCCGGAGGCCCTGTGGGAGAGGAGCTCAGCCGAGTTGGACAGTAGCGTCCGCCCATCACTGCCAGAACGGCGTCCTCACTGTTGTCTGTTCTACAGCTGCAAATCAAGATTAACGTCAAGTCCCTAGCTGCTTCACCTGACGGAACGGATAAACGGAAGTGCGGATTATCTTAATTACGTTTGAAAGGATAAGGAAGATTCGGAAAAGATAAAGAAAGCCTTGAAGGCCTCAGCCGATCCATTTAGAATGTAAAAGAAAAAACAAAAAACACAGTTTTAGCAGACAAAACTAAACTCAAAGGCACGTCTTTTAGGAAATTCTGTTTTGAAGAATGTCTTTGTTGTGGTTTTTACTCCCTTCGGAATAGGGGAGTATGAAGTGTTCAGACGTTGTGTTTTATCTGCTTGCTATGAAAGCGTGTTTATTTCCACCCTCGCTACCGTAGGCAGCTACAAAAACTGCATCCTTACAGGAAATTGATATAATTGCCTCCCGAAAAATTCTTGTTTTTTCACCACAATTTTGGTGTTTGACTGTCGGTCTACCTCATCAATTCTTGTCTCGGACAAAACAGGCATGGTTCTGTTGAGAAGTTCTGTTCACCATCAGGAGATGGTGCAACATTGACAGATTAAACCAGTTTGCACCCAACTGGCAAAAAGTTTGAGTTTAACGTGTACTTGACAGACAAAAGTACACACAGAGAAAACCTAGAACTGGTTTGATTTTTCCGGGTTTTCATTACATTTTGAAACAAAGCGTTGTTTCAAACATTTTAACACAGTAAATATTCAAAACATTGTTGAATGTATTTAAATTGAGGGAAATCATAAAAAATTCTCCCATATTTATATCCGGTTAATCTTACAGAACATTCCTGTTATATTAAATGTTTTAATTTTAACGAAATTTTCATAATGATGAACCTCAATATTCTTGTCTTGTTCTTGTGCTTTTCATGATCTGCATTTTTTTATTAGGATTTCATTGTTTGAAAGTGATATTATCTCAATATATGTACCAGTAAATCCAAGTCAATGAAATCTTCATTCAGACTTCATTTTAGTGGAATGTACACATTTTCGTGTTCAATTCTATTGTGAAAAAGATCAAGAAAATACAGTTAATTCCTGTTAATATTGCTTCTATAAGGAGTTGCCACACAAAACGGATGCCCAGTCCTTATGGAGTTGAAACCATAAAATCTCACTATCTCTCTCGTTCTGTCAAACAAAAAAAGCGAGGGAAAAGCCAGGTAGGCAGGTGGGTGCTGGAGCAGCAAGTGCAATAAAGATCCTACAGGTGTTGGAGACATTGTTTTGTCTAAGAAGCCGGCAGCCACTACCAGAAGGACGTGCTTAATCTGAAAACGGCGTGCTCAGAACGTGTACTTATTATCATCGGTTGGGGCTCAAAAGAACATTTGTAACGACAACTTCCCGCCTCATCTTCGCTGCGCGGGAAAAGATCGAAGAAATCCGAAGAAAACCCGCCCAGACGTGGAAGATGGAAGACAGTTTCTGAGAAAAATGACAATTGTTAGAAGAAATAGCCGCGAGTTCCACACTGCCTACCCCACGATCGCTCGTGGTCGGATATAAAAGTGAGGGATCAACCCGAAACGTACAAATTCTGGAATAGGCAATATTCAATTGTTAATCTTTTTTATTGAACAACGAAAAATTAATTATGGAATTTAAAAAAATGACATCACTAAAAACTAATTTTTTGTACCTATATTAGGCCTGTCTTTAATCAAATAATTTTCATAATTCCTGAAAATTTCATGAAAATCAGACTAACATGTAATAAGGTTTTGTGCGGGACAAGGAGTAAACTATAAACAAACTGCAAGATACCGAAGGTTTTCAAAAAATTGTGAAACGTAAGAAACAAGAGGAAATTTCTACTTTGGAGGATAAACCATTTTTAATCTCCTGTTATACAGGTACAGGTTAAGCTTTTCAGCCTTCGGTAGCAAAGAAAAAGAATAAACTGCTTAAAGTTTAAAACTGTTTAAATCTGTTAGCAGTGATCCATCAGTTACCTAATTTGAAACCAATAACCATGGAAACCGGGTTAGTTGATTTTATAACGTAGCTACCCAGTTTTTACGAGATGAGATTCAGGATGGTCATAAACCGATTTGTTCGGCTTTCTTTTCTGTGTTCGGTTGAGTGTTGTCTACTTTTGGGCTCTTTAATATCCGTGACTGTTTGTTGGTTTTTTGCCCAAAAACGATTCTTTGATTTTCATCAAAAGTAAAAATGCTCTAATAGGCAGATGAAATTGGTTTATTTCTAGGTATGCAGAAATTAGCCAATACTGTATTACCAACTGATATGAATTGTTCTAGAAAATCTAGTATTCTAAACGTGTACATATTAGTATGTAATCCAGATTTTATAAAGCAAAACGCGTATACGCTATGTATATACGCTCTACGCTACCTATGACCTGATTTTGAATTTATCAAACTCGTCTAGGAGAGCTTAAAAACTCTGATTTCAAGTATCATACTTTCCAAATTTTCCGTTCCTGAAAATTCAAATTCTAATATTTTTTATTGAACAACGATTAGTAATTATGGAATTTAAAAAAAATTAAATTAAAAAAAACTCATATTACTAATAATAAATATAACTTGTATATTAAAAACTATATTAGGCCTAGTTTTTAATTGGTCAAATTTGTCTAGGAAAGCTTAAAAAACACTGTTTTCAAGTGTCTGATTTTCAAAATTTTCCGGGGGGGAGGGGGTGGGGGCGGACCCCCTTTCTGCTGGGGGACTAGCCCCCCAGACCCCTCTGTTGCCCGCCCCACCACCTTAACATTATGATACGGCCCTTGGGGCAAATAGTTTTGGGACCCCTGGTTTAGATCATAGACCATACACCCCATAAATTCGTCCAACCGCTCTTCATCTGCACGTTTCTCATCAAGCCGTTGTTTTTTCTTTGTCGCAAAAGGGCACAAAAAAAGATGGGGAGGGGGAAACACATTTAAAAGGAAGGAAAGGGGCATGATGTCGTGCCCTGAAAAAAAGTCACGATTGCCGAGGAAAGTTCAAGTTATTGTCGACGACAGAAGATGCGCTCAAGTCGTGAGATCGCTATCCGACTCAGCGACCGCATCTTCGCGAGATGAACACGTCGGGACGTTGCGTATTGCGTCAAACCGCTCACGAATAAAAGCTGCAGGAGAAGAGGTAGGGTTTACATATTCCCTTTTTGAAGCCACGATCACACATGTCGTTGCGTAACTCGTCGAAGTTACGAATGATTATACTTTGTAGGGGGTGGTGCCATTGACAAGGCTCCATGGCAGGACCAATCATCCGATCAAGGCATACCTACCTCCCTGACTACCATCGTCGTAATTGCAGGGGGCTGCGGGTTTAGATCGGGAAGAGATTCCAAAATGTTCCTCCCATTATTAGCCTCGTTATCACGCTCCATTGCCTAACAAAGCATGGAAAGTAGGCATTTGACTTCATGTGTGAACGCAAGAGCGATGGAACAAGATTTCTATGGCTAGTTTGAGGATCCTCACTTCACATGAAGGAAAAAATGGAGAGCGATAGAAATTAAGAGGTTCAAAATAAGTTGTTATGCAGATAACTAGACACATACAATCAGAGTTGATACCTCCTTCATAGTGTCCAGTTCATTACAATGATGCTGATTTTTTCATTGTTCATTCCACGAAAAAACTAAGGTCATCCTTCCAGAAACTACAAGAACCCTATTAGCGACTTATTTTACAGGTAGGTAAATTTCCAGATGACACAATTCTTCAGCTAATTGTCCCCACACTTTTGCTTACAATCACGAATAAATCATAGGTATATTAAATCATGTATGCATATTCCGAGGGTTATGAGTTATTTGACACCTAACATTACCATTCGGCATTACAGTATTACACAGTACCATTCGATACACGGGCGATTCAATCAAATTATAGGGACAACAGTAGTAAGTTACAAATTGATTATACAATTAGCATTCTAAAAAAAAGTAGTACGAAATTAATAGTAACTGGAAAAGGGTAAATAAACATAGCCTATCAGTGCAGAGGAATAATAAAAATTAAACGATCGGAGTTCAGGATAAAAAGAGGTTTGTATCTCGTGGAAGCGAACAAACGGAGCAAAAAACACAGGATGAAAATGAAAATCGTGATAGAAAATGGCACGGAAAGTTGAAGTTACAAGTAACGAGCTATTTATTTCGTGGTTTAAACTTTTGTGTAACAGAATGAGGACGGCCGGTCCTTGATGTCTCTCGAGGGTTTCAGCACGATATGTCACCCGCAGCTTTTCGTAGTCGGCTGAGGGTTTCTTAAGTTGTAGCACCAAGTAACGGAGGAATTTATTTTGAGCTCGCACCAGGGTGCGCTGGTAGAATCCTGGTAACACTGTTAGCCTCTATACTCGACTAGAATATTCCAAGATCAGTAGAACAAGGTTGTGTGCTAAGAAGGGAATCGTAATCATGAACTCTCTGGTGTTCCATTAGAGAAACCCAAAAAACAGCATTTTGTATATCAGTGATAAGCTTGCAGATTAAACATATAGGGACATTATCACTCTCACCTTACAATTACTAGATAACTCCCCCGAGTAAACTCAGTGGTACCGAGATAAGCAAACTTATCAGCTCTGCAATAAATAATCTGTGAATTAAGGAGAGAGAGGATAGTTCCGAGGTAGAAGATTTATATTCTTCTTATAGTGTTCGAAATCCTTGGATGGTGATAACATAAAGTCCACTAAATTAGTGAGATTCCAAAAGATGGCGTACGTAGAACCGCCAAGTATTCATATTATCACTGCCACGATCAACTATTTTACAGATGAACGAAAAATCCATGATTATTACACATCTGTAAGCTACTGCAGATGAAAATTGAACGAAATCCACGAATTAAGGAATGGTCTTGCTATCAATGATAACATTATAGAGAGGAAAGATTTGATTTTTCATTTGTATGTTACACTTTTACTTAAAAACCATTCGACCTATTTTAACATTTCATTCACTATCAGAAATGTACATCTTTTCCGAGTAACCGCTACAGGTGTACCGCGATAGGAGTTAATAGCTATAGTTAGGAGCTATTAAGTTAGTTTATTATTTTTATTATTATTAGTTAGGAGGTATAGGTTAGCTATAGCTATTGTTAGGAGCTATTATGGGTACTTGAAAGAAAATTAAACCCTAAAATGGGTTGCAACCCAAGGTATCACACCGTTACCCAGAAAAGTCATTACTTCCCGTCCGCTGCTAAAACTATCGACCATTTTTTAAATAGGTACTACATATCAATAGATATGAAGGGTATAACAATTTTTTAGGTTAGGTGAACGTCACGGTTTGAACAACCTGTCAAATATTTTAGTCAACTAATAGTATACTTAAACGGTTGATTGAAAATGTTTAAATTTGAAAATCAATCTTTTAGCAGTAAGGATATTGATAGTCCTACAGAGTTTGGGTAATATTCATGAGCTACGAGGTATCGGTTCTGTTAGCATGTGGCTTATTCCTCTACGGTTCAGTAAAGGTATTGAAATCTTTCACGGAGCCTGTAAAAAATTAATTGCAAGGACTTTTGCTTATGATTCGTGAACCCCTCACAAATTGTATTCCCCTAACCCAGACAAAGCCGGGGAAACCATAATGTATGAACGTCTTTGACTTCCTTCTCTTTTTTTCAACTGTAAATATATTTAATCAGCCGGTTTATACCTTGTTAGCTCTTTTCTTAGGCAATGAGCGAATTCAATGGGCGGACAAATATGCAATGTCCGTGCGCAAAAGCGATAGGATTGATGTAAAAAATATGTTTTTCCAAATATGGACTCCATTCGAGGTCTAATTGGTCCCAACATGTAGCTAGGCCGATCGCTTCACAGACATAGCTGCTACCGCCCAAAAACTGATCAAAAACGTACCTAAAAAGTGGTTTTTCGAGGTATTTACTGGTACAGGCAGGCGGGGAGCCATTTTCTAGTAATTTTGGTCTGAAAATTGACTGGGGTAGAATTCAGGTCCATGGACATTCACCATGTAGCGAAAGATTACAATTCCGGAACCTGAAAGTGACCTCACGATGACACGAGCAATCACGCGTTATTCCAAACGTGATTAACCCCAGTGTTAGAATTGGCAGAGTTTCTCATCTGATGAGGGTTTTTTTGGTCCACTGTATTCCGCAGTAACACATCATCCTATAGGCTTTCAAAACAACCTCATTCACCATTAGCACAGAACTTGAGGTTTCCTTTCAGACGTCTAAGTAGGTCATCAACGTTGAGTAACCAGACAGCCTCTGAGTTGAAATGACCTTGGAACTTCTGGTGACGGGTAATGATTGGGTGCACATCAACACTTGACTGTAGTTCCCTATTTGAGAATCACTTAATGATATCATGATTGTTTTGAGCAGTATAGCAAATGTCTGGTCCATATCTGGTTGCACAAGGTGACTTGTTTCAATCTTGATAATAATTTGCAGAACCTAGAGTCTAGATGCATCTTAATTTTGGAAATCATGGGCTAAAAACAGCTCTGTAAATTGAATACCTTTGGTCATGACACTCGATGATACCCAATCAAACAACGAATTTACCCTCCTGTGAATTTGATGAATACGAGTTGGAAAGTGCACTTTCAGTTTAGATTTCGATTTCAGTTTTATATTTTTACTGTTGAATTACACCCTATACACCTATGTATTGTTAATTTGATTCTGGTGTCTTCACAAGCTGTTCTGGAAAAAGCAGAAAATGGAGAAAAATCAAAAGACCAGATCAGCCTATTCAGTATTGAGGTAAAAATTTATTTTCAGAAAATAATACTCTGTGGCGTGAACGTTGGTAAGATATCGGTTATTCGAGGATTTTAATAACCATTGGAAATTTGATCCGCTACGTTACAGAAGGCAATTGTTGAGAGCCCAATAAAAATAGTTTATTTTATTAGAGTTCAATATTTTTTTCTTATTTGGGTGGGAGCTCAGCATATCAAAGGGTACAATCAAATGTTTGAGAATTATAATTCGAGTGCATTCTCATTTAGCCAGGGGAAAAAACAGCTTATCTGCGTACAACTGGCGATTAAGTGCCGGGAAGCTCATAACACGCCTATCAATAGAAATACCTGCTTCCCGTGCCCCAACGACTAAAAGAAGACCTACACCTACTTTCAAGTCAGAAGTCGATAGCTACAGAATGATTCGTCGTCAATACTTAGATTAACCTACATCAGGTAACGTGGTGTAACGTCAAGTTAATCCATCATCTCGCAGTTTCAAAGATGTAATAACTCTTTTCAACCGAATTGATAACCTTGACATCTCCCAGGTTAAAGTAGTTGACCTGATCTAGACCCGATTTCATTATAGGTTCACGAAATTGTCAAGATCTAGTTCATTCTTTTCATCGTTGAAAACTATCCCACGTGTTCCGTTTCCCCTTCAAGGTTTTCAATTGGAAGGCAATGTTAATGGGTGCCATGTAACCTACTTTAGGGCAGTTTTGGTTCAGAGGGCGATAGGGGATTTCACTATCCAAACAGCCCGGAGGGTTTGAGGAAACCTTATTAATATCCAACAGTAATCAATGTCAACAAATAATGTATCGACAACAACCTTATTCAGCTTATTACACTACACGATATAAACACCAAGCTTCGAACCTAATCTCCTTACTCTTTCTGTTGAGTCAGATTTTAAGCCACGATTTCCCTCTAGTAATGGAGACTTTGTTATTCACACACTCTTCCAGGTCAGATCACACTGGGAAGTCCACTAATTAAACTACAGTGGCTACACACCAATCGGCCTCCAAAGTACCAATTCTTTGTCTACCTGGAAATAGATGGATGATAAGCTGCGAAGAAAGCTTAATTTCAAGATAGCTCACTCCTCAATGCCGTCTTCGAAAGGCACAAATACTTTTTGTCATATAATACAGGGCATTGCAACGCCGATGGTGGTTGGTTTGCTCGAGACATTTATTAACAATAGGAACTAATTTGTCAATAGAAATTGAAAAAACTCTGATTGGGCCCATCCTAGATCCACGTGAAAATGGTAAGGGTTGACTTTAATTCCAATGCCCCGAACAGCAGCGCCGAAATGCATTCTTTGAAAACATTTTTTGCTTCTTTAAAAAGATGAAATAAATAATTTAGGACAGTTAGAAGCAAGATGACGGAACGTTTTGTCCAACGTTTCTCGAATTTAGTAGCAGGTTAGCTGTACTCCGACTAGGACTGTCGAAGGCAGTAGTAATGGAGGGTCGTTAGTGGGATTAATGCGCAAAACATATTATATCAATTTCATCAAATTTCGTCACCATGTAACTTTGGATGTCCATGTTAAAGTGAGTAGAAGGAAAAATCTGTACCTTCTCCCCCACTACTTAGCTTAGCAGTCGTTTTTGTGGAATACATAAAAGGGAGGTGTGGCCCTCGGCATAAAGTCCGCCACAGATTTCCCACTTGTCGCCAAATATATGGCACGGCGATCCACCACTGGTTCCCACACTTACCCTACTCCAGTCACACTTGGCTGCAACCTGTCAGACACTTTGCCGAGCGCTACCTGTTACCACTACCTTATTAACCCTCCCTGCATCCCCACTGTGTCTGCTCGTCATCCGGTCTGTCGTGCTACTTAACCCCTCGGGGTCTCGTGACTCAACCGCACCTTCTTCATCCCTTTCAATAATGGTGCAAAATTCAAAGAATCACATAAAGCCTTATGGAATAAATAATCAGAACGATTTAAAGATGTCACTAGTTACTCGCACGTGGCATTAAAGCTACTGGGCCAGCAAAAACTGTTATAGGTGGTGTATATAACTCCGAAAATACTCTATAAACTTGTAAGTAGTAGCGTAAGTCGCTACCCCCTTTCACTCCCTCTACCCTCAACATATCATCATATTTTCTCCTGAGCTTCTGACCATACAACATGGAAGACGATTTTTTTCTTCAAGTGTCTCAGCCTATAAAGTTACTTACCAACGGTTCATCAACCTGGACATGCGATCTGTTCACTGTCCTGGAGATGTGATTCATATTTCACAGCTTACATAACTGCCCAGAAGCTGCCAGAACAGTTAGACCGCTCTATGGGCGTAAGATGTAAGACAACACCTCACCAGTCTGTCCGTCTATTTCACACGTCCGTCTCGGGGCGATGAGTAAGTTTCCCAGGGCGTTTCCCGGGAGGCCGGAGGTTACTCCAATTAGCCGCGAGGGGCGTCACACTTGAGCAGGCAGACTGTCCGTCTGTACAAGAGTCTCTTCTTTTCGATAGTACACCTTCCATTTTTAAACTGTACGCCAAACAGTCCATTCACCATAATTGGAGTAATTACTTATCCTATCCATATCTAGAACCCACTTTATCTAAGAGACAATCTAATCATCCTGAACATTCAAGACAATTTGTAAACATCTTAATTTTGCTTCCGAGTGAACCTTTAAAGCCAAAATACTAGGATATCTTTCGTGAAGTGAAACCAACCAAAAACTAGAGACAGTCATTACTAGTTAAGGGTTCTGTATTAGAATGTGAATCAGCCAAACAGATATGCAAGTTACGCAGCCAAACCATAGTAGCAAATTTTTGTTATTTTTCACATTCCATTTTCCAGGATTTGAGAACATTTTTTAAGCTGGCCAACTATTGTATTATACTAAGAAGCCTTTTTCTTATATTATTCTACCTTTTTTCATTGATTTTCATTTGATAGTTTTAGCATATTTCTATTACAATTTGGCGGTGAAATTTCGAATCGTTCTAGATAAGCTTTTTGTAAGAGTATTTTACCCTAAAGTATAAATTTAACGATTGCTTGTTGTTTTCGCCTCGTTTTTGTTGATTTTTCCATCAAGGATCCAAATTATAAATTACCCTATTGTGTCATGATGAATTGTGATTCTTATTTGTTTTAAGACATTTACAATTATTGTTTAAAAATAATATATTCATTACATAATTAATTATAGTTAAATTATTAAAATTTTGAAGCCCAATTCCAATTTTCAATTCTCAATTTTGAAAGGAAACTATTGATTTATTATTTTCAATATTGAAAAATACTAACACCTCCTCAAAACTTGTTGGATTACATTCACGATACCAAAATGAAAATACAAATATGCCTGAATCCCCAGCCAGACTTTCAATAAACCCAAAAGGGCAAAATGAAGGGATGAAATATTTAAAAAATCAGGATATCAAAAATAGTTGAAATAGCGTACCTAATGTTTTTTTTTTTTTTAAGATGGGATTGATAGATGTAAGTTCAAAAAATTGATTACAATCACAAGAATCGTTGTACGTTCAAGCTCTCCATATGATCCTTGGAGAAAAAGTAACGTCAACATGAGTTTGTGAGAAATCTCAGGTATTAAACGACGTAAACTTTGCTCTAGTTACATAAAGACGTACCAGTGACTTGATGAGTTCCGAAATTTTTAAATTTTCTTTATGGGCTATATTTAGTCATTTTACTGTTCACTTCGTTAATAATTATCTATGATTAATGACCTGTACATAAGAGCTAAACAATACAGAAATAATAAACCTTGGTGTAATAACTTGTTACTTTTTTTACATGAAATGGCTGCAATTTCTAACAATGAAGAGAAAAATCAACAGAACTATCGTCTATTCCTGATTCCCTACACAAGTTGAATGCCTACCTATTATTCAGACGGGAAGTTTATCTGAAAATTGTCCCCCGGCGATGTCCGCAATGATGAATGGACTGCAATGCCCCATTTACTCGTCTGTTGAAAGCACATTTCCATTGTTCATGTTTAGAAGTACCAGGAAGGAAGGAAGCAGTTTCGAACCACTGCAATCATTTCACATTCACCCGTTCGTTCTCACGCACCTGTTGATGGGTAAACCATTCAAAAATGACTGTACTGCACACTCGGAGTCACATTGTAGTTTTGTGATCAGCTACGCAATAGATTATACTTCTATTTCCTATGATGTTCTCCCAGCAATCACGTTCTCGAAAAGCAGTCACGACCGCCACCTGACGTGTGGGGACTGATAGTTGATGAAATCACGACCCAGCAGTTGAAGCTTGTAACAAACCCGCGAGCCGGTTCTCGTTTTTTCTACGTACTAATTCACCAGATTGGTTTCAGTTTACACGGGTGGCATTAGAAATTTTCTGTATCAAAATATGAATCGTGAATGACATATTGAGAGGTTGATCCCTCAAATTCATAAGAGATGACTATTATGCTATGTGGTTCAGCTGCAGAGAAACAAAACCCCTTAGTCTCAGCTTTCTGAAGGAATATAATTTTTTAATGTCACCAGCGTGACTCAATCCAGCGTGAAAAAGGTGCTAATTATTCAAGGAAGTACGAGTCATTAACTTTCATACGACTCATAACATTCAAGTATTAGTCTTAAAACAATTGCATTACAGTTAAGACAAATGTACAACTTTTTTGGACGGTTTTTCGCTTAAATGATGCATCCAAATTTTCAAACTATAAAAATTAACGTAGATACGTGGGAGGGGGGGGGGGGGGTTAATGACTCTAAAGTCAGTAAATGTCAAAATTAAATACAGAGGGCAATGGGTCTCATGATGCTCATGAAGGCCATAGTCCTAAGCCTGTTTCCTCTAGCGTAGGCAATGGCAGACTGAGATCACTGGAAGGTGTGGCACCCTGTGCCTGAATTGAACCTAATAACGTCACGAGTAGGGGATACTGGCCTAGATCTTCCCTACTGTCACCTCAGTAGTCTAGTAGCTCGTTATATTGTGTACAGGAAATGTGGTGGGTGACCATTCCGCCACTTCCTGCAAGATTCCCCGACCCTTATGTATCTCCGTTGCCCAGCTTGAGTCTCCTTAATTTGTTGACATCATATCTGGGCCAAACAAGGTCAAATTGTCACTGTTGTATTCTTACAAAAACTTTGATGGCTTACTTGAATGCATCTACTGAGAGCTTATGAAGTGATAGTAACATTCTTAGTAAAAGACTTATTAATAAACTAGTTTTAGATTTACTTTCTTTTATTGGGATATTTTGTCCATTAACAGGTTTGCAAGGAGTTCTTCTCCGAATACTTAGTGGTGGAGGGACAACATGTCTTCCCTTAAATCATACCCTTTTCAGTGTCCCCGTTACACCTTACACGGTGCCGTTAATTAGGTACCCTTTAAGCGGTTCATTCTCATTCTAACCCGTAAATATATAAAATAGTCAGTAAACTATTGAATTAAATAGAAATATTTAATGAAGCTTACGGTTAGCCGCAGTGAATAAGATCATATTGCTGCAGCCAGTTACATACCTGCAACAAATTCAATGAAAGTTCATTAAAAAAGAATCTTTATTACTCATACTTTAAGAATAGAAACATGGACATCATTCCAAATCAGCACAGTCTTATCTATAAAAATCCGTCAAGGATGTTAGCTCATGACGGGGATGATGCTGTAGGGCTGTGTGTGTAATGGATGTGTGATTTTAATCAATAAAAGTCTATAATAACAATCTATAATGAATTTTAATATCTAACTTGTGAGGTGATTGAATGGTATAGTTGCCCCTTCCGAGGAGGTGGATGCATTTTTATGTTCCGCCACGCTCAAAGGATGACCCAGACGCTTGCAGGTGTCCGATTCATCTACGAAGGCGACAGTAAGCTCGGAAATAATCACACCTATTAATCACTTTCAGAACTTGAAAAAAATTATAGTTTGCAGAAAACAGCGTTCTATCTTGCATGATACTAGTTGTGTGTACGCCTGATTGACGTGAAGGAAATTAGAAGGTCTTGTGATTGGTTTCTCATACAATTTCAAGGTACTACATGGATATTGATATCTTAATCGCGAGCAAAAGCCTTCTAAATTGTGACGTGACGAATTGACTGCACCAAATTTTTGACGGAAATGCATTACTGTTGAGTAGGTTGGTACTGGTACAACTTCCGTCCGACCAGAAAACACCCATTCGAAGCGTAGTAGACCTTCAACGATAGGAGACCTACAAACTCTTGGCAGTTTTACAGCCCCGTCATCGAAAACGCATTGGAAACTTTCGAGAACGTACTAACATCGGGCTTAGTCCGCATACTCACGCTTTACGAGGGGTTGAGAAAGGGATGGATGAGCGGATATCCATTGTTCGCGCCCGTCAAACGGATTGCACCGATTTTGAAAACTGAAGACCGAGGAGTACGGATTCCCAAAACAATTGCTCCCGAAGTTATTGGACTAGCCGCAATTAAAGTACCGCTACGTGGTTGGGGCCCTCTCTGTACCAGCTCCTGCATCACTAAGAAAAATGCATTCGGAGTGTGTACTAACATTTTAATACTCCGTTAACATAATAAGAGCACTTGTATAAGTTCACAAAAGCAGTCCTGGACGTAGAAATCATAACAAAAATATAATTATGTATCCAATTAAAAATTAAAAAATTTACAACAAAAAAACTATCAAACCTTGTGGTGGGGTGGGCAGTTGATCTATGCTCACATATTTTAAGATACATAAGAAGAGTTAGATGGTGACGAAATTATCTAAGGTACACGATAGTAATGAAAGGTATGATTATGGATTACTCTAATGGGATTTAACGATTCGCAGCTTAGAGGGGATTAGCTAGGCGCTTGATAGGTATATGCTAGATACCTACCACTTAATGGATTTGAAAGAGATAATAAAACTGCAATGAAGAATGCGAAAAACGAATTTAATGTCTGAGAACCAGGAGTTGCTGTTAAAAATGCGCCCGTAATTTTAGGGGAAGACTTATTTTTTTAATACTTGTTACGGTTTCACTTTATTTCACAACGGTTTCTACTAACAACTAGTGGTTGCTAGGAAACTACATCTTGCTAATTTTTCAACATGCGAAAATCGTTCTCCTGTTGTTGGAAAGAACTGAAAGATACAAATTCGACATGCTCATAAAGCCGGCCGTTGTGCAACACGGGAAAAACTCGTGGCATGGTTAATTATATCTCTTGGATTCTCAATTTGAAATTTGACTGATGTCACTCACGATCGTGCGGTTGTTTCGTTTTCCAATACCGATGATACGAGTATGTATGTAAACAATTATAATAATAAAGGCACGCGCATGGCTCAGCGTTACATAGAGCTACAGTCAGATGAAATATATGAACATGTGCAGTAAATTGAGAGCTGTTTAACAAGTGTTGAACTATTTTCTTACGATGGAAAATGACTAAGACGAGTTCCCTAGAAACGCATTCGTTATAAGGGAAATTATAATAAAATAGAGTGACATCGCCGCATTTTTTATAGTAGCCTTTCTCGTACTAACGTACCCCAGGGTGTAGAGATATTCATGTCAATATATAATAAATCACAGATAATATTTTAGATAGTATATTATCCCTATAACTACACCACCAACAAATAGTTTAATTTTCAAAGCTTGTTAAATGCAAAACAGTTCTAACCGAAAATCTGTAGTAACGTTCTTATCGTTCTTAACGTTATTTAATTATAATTTGTCACTGATTAAAGAGGCAAGTGATAATGATAACCACGAGGAGATAGGTACGTCTACTGGAAGGACCTGTATTGTGAGGTTAAAATCAACGTAGACAAATGTTTTTGTTAAGGGCTGAATACGAATTTGTGGTTAATAACAATAATCCGACCAATAAGCATATTCTAGTCATATAAATGTGCTACCAAAACAGAATTCTCCTGAGGGAACACATGTGCGGTGGGAACCCATCAGTGGCAACAGGTGACGAATCTCGAGTCATCTCTGAAAGTCGAAACTAGCTCCCTCAACCGTGACGTCCGACTTCCTCAATTATCTGTCCCTTGTTGAGCGATACTAATAAGGAATATATGTTAACTAATCTTCCTGTCAGCTACATATATATATATGTACTGAACAGCTACCTGCCAAATGATTCATTGTGACTCAAGTCGGATCCAATTACGAAAAGTTTGCCGGTTCTTGACTCTGGTTCGACGGCGACACGCTCACTTAGCCACGTGTTTTTTTGCAGGGCCCTCCCTATCAAGTTGAGCTTTTATTTGAATTTTTTTAGTGGGCTCTCGTATCATTTTGTTCCGTTCTGTGCAGTCGAGAAATATAGCTATTTCCGAATGTCATTAGAGAAGTCGGTGAACCAGAACGGGAGGTATAAAGCTATTGACAAAAATTGATCAACGGTGCTCTCTACGACTGCAACGGTTGACACGGAATAATACCTAGCTACTTTACCATCAGTGTAAACTGACCTCATTTCACAGTTGGACTAGCAACTCGGTCGTGTTTTATTGTGTAGTGCTTATTAACTGGATATGATGGCACAGAGAAATTTTTTTATAATCCCGAGAATATAACGATTTTGATATCCGATCAAAACGGTTTACTTCTTTCAATAATGAACATAATTTGCTACCTACCAAAAATGAGTAAACTTCAATAACCCTTTTGCTAGTTTACCGTTCAATTACACGAATACTTCCAAGTTGCCAGCTATGATCATGAATTAACACATCTGCCAGCTGTATTCCTAAAAACTCGGTATCTACCTACAGCCTTGTATCCACCAAGCTAAAATCTAAGCAAGGAAACTGCAAAATCTAGAAAATATTCAATAAAAATGGATCCCCAAAGGTATCCATTATATTCTTGAATTGTTAGGTGCTAATTTGATTTAAGTTCATATAAAAAGTAGTCTTGCTTTTCGAATTTCAGACTTATAGAGTTTCTTACGATCTATCGATCAGATTTCGTTAAAACTCGAGGGGTGGGTGAGTGTTTCAGGGTAGTGCTCCGTAAATTTGATCGCGATTGGCAAAGTTTTTTTTATAGCTTTTATTGCACTAAGTAATAACTCATTAACAATATTAATCTGACTTAAATTGTTTACATAATTATTGGGACTCAAGATCCATTACTCCAGTCCATGTCCTTCTGAGGTTCGGAACATTCACTTCCTACACAAGAACATGTGGTTTTGTAGGCTTAGGGCGCCTAGTTAGGTGTTGCACATCAAGCAGCTTCACAGCTTCTTCATTGACATGACCTCGTAGTCTGGCTAGATGAGCGGTAGCCTTCTGTTAGATTGTTTCTGTTTGGTGTAGAGCAGGGGAGTATATAAGGGGGGGGGGGGGGCTGAGGGGGGCCCGGGACCCCCCCCCCCCGAAATTTGGAAAATATAAATTAATCTTGTATTTTTCGGCCCTACGGAGGAAAACACCAGACTAAACTGGACGGCTGGGGCCTGCCACCTCAACAAAGAAAGGACTCATTATTGCAATAATTGTAGCTCCATCCCGCTTCACCTCAGCAATAACCAGCGACGTGTCTGGGCATTCTCCGGTTGCTGGCAGCAATTTTAAATATGCTATATTACTTTCGTTTATTCAACATTTATGCCATTCACTTGCATTCAGAATATTGCAGTTTTTTAAAAATTAATGTTCATAAAATGGAACCTTTGTTTCAATCCTCGAGTTTTAACGAATTAAACTCGAGTTTTAACGAATTAAACTCGAGTTTTAACGAATTAAACTCGAGTTTTAACGAATTAAACTCGAGTTTTAACGATTTAAACTCGAGTTTTAACGAATTAAACTCGAGTTTTAACGAAACGAATTAAACTCGAGTTTTAACGAATTTAAACTCGAGTTTTAACGAATTAAACTTGAGTCATAACGACTTTAACTCGAGTTTTAACGAATTAAACTCGAGTTTTAACGAATTAAACTCGAGTTTTGACGATTTAAACTCGACTTTTAACCAATTAAACTCGAGTTTTGACGATTTAAACTCGAGTTTTGACGATAACCAAGATTTTAAGATACACCAGTGTCATATTCTTAATTCCTACATTTCTGGCTGTTTTTGCTGGTTGGGGTGGGAGGGGGGGGGGGGGGTTGACAAAGCTAGGCTATGAAGGGGGAGGAGATGTAGCATAACGACACAAAATATGAAAGTAAATTATAATATCATCATCAAGTACTTTAATAACAATGAACTTGGCGGAAAAGAGTGATTTCTGCTCATTTTTGCCATATTGGGAAAATTCGCCAATCTTTGAGCTCCCATATCTCGATGATAGCTCGGTCAAAAATTAAGTGTGAGTAGATCATTTTGTAGAAAATTTTGTCTACTTTATTTTATAATAGAGTGGTTTTCTCGCTACGTTGCGTAGTTTTTGAGTTATAGCGGAAAAACTGAAAAAAAAAACCGAAAAAATCGCGTCGGCATGCCTCGAGAAAAGAGGAGGCTTGCGCCTTCGTCTCACGAACATCGAACCTGGCGTCAAGAAACGTCAATGAAGCACCAAGCCCAACCATCCCACTGAAACGTGTATGTAGATCAACTTAATTATTATCTCCCAATCTGTTTTCAATAACTTTCAATTAAAAATTTTTCATCGATTCAAATCTTTCTTAATTTTGCTCTCTAGAGACACCCCTCTTCATCTCCTCTCTATATTATATCCTAACTTTCCGGACTCTTACGTTAAGGGGGCGTTAACAATTTTTCTGCTTCTGAAGGGGGCGGCAGCTGTGAACAGGTTGAGAACCACTGTTATAGAGAATTGCCAGCCAATAAGCCAGTACATTTTTCCAAGTTTTATCACCGTTGCGTAGGGAATTGCCACGTTGTTGAGGTACAGTGGGATGTAGTCGATTTTCTGGTTGATGAAATCAACATGCACCGACTTTATTGGCAAAGTAATAATACATAATCTGTAGCAGCCGATCATTTTCCCAATGATTTACGTTTTACTCCGATAGGTACGGTAGACACGATTGCCGCTTTGGCATGGCGAGGGACATAGAGGCAAAACTCAATTACAAAGCAGAAGTGGAAGTTACATTTTAGCCAACTTTCAAGACTTGCAATATATTTTGAGAGCAGTCTCAGTTAAGTATTCAAGATGGTATGAGCTCGAGCGAGTGTAAGTTAATTTGGCACCACTCGTGCCCCAGGCTTCCATGACAAGCTGCAGTAGGACCTATCTATATAAGACGACCATAACTAACTTAGCCCTTTAGGGTTTTGAACGACCATAACAAAAATGACCAGCGTCAGTTTCATGTTAGTTAACTACAGGGTGCTGGGGCCGGTACAAAGCTTTCGGTGAGAAAAGTTATTACCGGGTACCTACCAGTATTTTCTGTTAAGCTTCGTTCTTCTCTGAAACGATAAAAGGGTTTCAAAGGAAACTTGACCCGGGGGACCCCAGCACAATCTTTAAAAGCGAGATCTGTTGCCATTTTAGCTTCTTCTTCTTTTTTTTAAAATGATGATTTCGAAATGGTTCAAAAAACTTTCTACTTAGATCCTTTCAATAGAAACTCAATTGTCCCATTCGATTCATGAAGTTGGGATCATTTATGATTTACTCAGAAACAAGCCTATACCTATTGACTGTTATTGATCCGTGGACTTTTAAATTTGGATCCAGGGTTCCATAGGTGCAAAACAAGAATCCATAATGTCCTAAATAGTAAAGATAGTTCGAAAATATCCACTCATGAACCAATTGACTAATCTATACCAATACGAATACTAAACAAACAAGAGTAGTCACACGTGAGGAAAGTTACTTATCAGCCCTTGCCTTCTCCCTCTCTAACAAGGGGGTTCCATGGTGTAACGGTTAGCACTCAGGACTCTGAATCCTGCGATCCGAGTTCAAATCTCGGTGGGACCTACGTATATTTTTTGCTCCGCCCCAACAACCTCATCGCTCTGAATTGCTTCACTTCTGTATATTCATAATGCTAATAAGGCCAATCGTTATATTAAAAAAAATTACAAAACGTTTCCTACCGACCATTTTTCATTGTTTTTTTTTTTTCAATTATTCTGAAATTCCCATGAAGTCATATTTAAAAAAATAGAAAAACCCTCAAGTTTGTACGAAGGATTGGGGTTTTCTTGTAAAAACATCTAAAGGAGGGGAATTTATTTGGCTTTATCATTATTTATTGGCTTGGCTACTTGTTTTTGTTTGTAAGTGTTGAATGAAGTTCAAGCAGCTGTCTTCAGGTCAACGGCACTCATAAGCAGTTGTGAATTACGAGCCCCTTGTCTATTGGGATAGCACTGAGCTGTAATTCTTGCATTTAACGAAGTTCATCAGAATTATTTTTCAATTAAAGATGCGAATAATATAGACTTAAGTATATGTGCTCTACCCACTCGTATATGTACATCTACCTCTCCCGCGTAACATAGATTTAATAATTTTCTGAATAATGATGGAGGACTTGCATATTTTTGAGAAATGTTCAAGTTTTTTTGCATATATTTCCAATTAACAGAGCATCGGGATATTTGTTATTTATAATTACGGGCTCCACTAATGAGTTACTAATCAATGTAAACTTAAAAATCATGATTTTCTTTGAACTATCGCAAGGCCCCTCCCAAGGCTTCATGATGCACCCCCCATGTAAGTTAGTACCCCCTCCCAAAACAAAAATGTAAAAAATACTCGCAAACACCCCGTCTTTTGTCTAAAACTAATCACAGGCAATATTTGAGCACTGTCATTGTCATTTATACATTTTCAGATAGAGAAACAAACCATATTTAAATGAATTACTAGGTTCATTATTATTTACGTTCTATCTAGTGATGTAATATATTTTTTAATGTTGTCACGTTGAACACTGTTTCAATCAACTTTAGCCCCCCAAACATTTTTTTTTGACCCCCCAAGAATTTCAATGACGCAATCTGCGTCATAGCCCCTCCCCCTGTGCCCACCCCTGACTATCGGTACCAAAGTTGTTGGGGTCAACCATCTTCATATTGTAAAGTCAGTTCAGCTCGTCAATGTTCCCATCCCAGACGCTCAGTCTTTCGGAGTAGTCGCCAAAGGGGCATCAGAAGCCCGGCTTCTAATCACATCAGCTGAGCTCAGATTGTATCCTGAGGCCCATTGACTGAAAAGAAGTGAAAGCCGGTCACATCCGAAATAACCGCCGCACCGGTAGCCCAGCAGGTCAGATGGGAAACCTGGCCTCCCAGTCGGACCCTTCAGATCCCACTGGAACCCGCCACTGATTTCTCCACCAAGTTCGGGAGGCTATGAAAATGTCAACCATGAGCGACCATCTAAGCAAATTTCAATTTGTTGCACGATATCCAGGTAACATGGTTTTGAAGTTTTGAGCGATTTGTGTCCCAGAACTTTTTAGCTGTCAAATAAGGTAAACAATAAAACAAAACTTGAAAAAAAAGAGTAAAGATAAAATAATTTAATAAAAAGAAGGTCTTCTAGCAAACACCATTTCAGCATTTTAAGCAATTTTAAGCTGCTTCGATTTTCAGCAGAATTAAATGGAATCTAAAAACATCTTGAGTTCAGTTTCAAGTTTTTTATATTTGATTGATAGTTGATTCACAACATAGTAATCTAATTGAAATATGAAAAGCAAATTTAAGCGTTATTTGCATTTGTCATGATTTTCAAGAACTTTTTTATTGGAATTTGAACATTCTTTCACGCTCAGTAAGAAACTGTTCTTAGATTTGGAATCATTCCATTTTTGGGAAAGTTTGGATTTTTCGTTTTATTTATATATTTATTGTATTTATCTGGTTTTTAATTACGAAAGAAACGGCCTCACCGGCCGTATCGATCTGCCAATTATTTCAATGTTATTCTACTCTATTTTATATCCCAAAAAAGCTAAGAATCGTTTCTTAAATCACCAGTAATGAGATTTCGTGAACAATTTTCGTTACACAATTTTGAGCCGACCGAGCGAAAAGATGACTTACTTAGTCGTCAAAAAAGGATTAATCTCCAAAAATCGTTGGAGAATGTATTTTTTAAAATTTTGATGTCATTGCAATATCTACAATTTCAATTAAAAACAGGATTGGATAACACCATGCGACCATGCTGACTTCTATATTAAAAATATGGATTATCGTTAGTACAGTGTAAGTTGGTTAAGTGAGATACTTGGGTACGAGAATCTGCTAGTACGAAACGTATTGGAAAGTAATGCGTGCATTACATTGTTTTTATCAAGTTCAGTTTGTAGAAGCAAATAATATTTATTATATTATGAATTATCCTAGATTCAACGGCTCCAACGCAGGTACATGAAAAAAACCTCGTATCCACAACATGACTGTATAGATCATTGAAAATTATTGTTGACTAAAGAACTTCGTTCAATTAGGCGAAGTAAATACCTACTGAATTAGGGTAAATTTATTGTTATGTAGGAGCATAACTTGAGAAAATAAAGGTAGGCATGTTCAACTATTGAACAAACTATAAAATATACCTAATAAGTCCGAACAATCCCTGAAAATTTCATCGAAATCGGTCAAGAACTCCCGAAGTTATGCTTGTAGCAAGGATTTCACGATTGCGCATGCGCAGAAGCTACTATTGATCCGGGGGTCATGAAACTCATAGGGGACCATCTACACATCAAACCGAACAATCCCTGAAAATGTCATCGAAATTGGTCAAGAACTCCCGGAGTTATGCTTGTGGCAAGGATTTCAAGTTTGCGCATGCGCAGAGGCTACTATTGATCCGGGGGTCATGAAACTTATAGGGGACCATCTACACATCAAACCGAACAATCGCTGAAAATTTCATCGAAATTGGTCAAGAACTCCCGGAGTTATGCAGAGCATAACTTGAGAAAATAAGTGGGGCCGTCCACTGGCACCGATTTCGGCCGAAAACACATCGGCCGTGCACGGCCGAATAGGACCGAATGATCCCACAACAAGCGAACCAGTTGACGCGCGTCCACTGCATCAGAGCTATTCGGCCGTCATCGGCCGTGCACGGCCGATGGATTTCTAGATCCGAATAAATTGGGATTTTTCGGGCGTATTCGGTTGAGCTAGCCCGATGTAGCAAATCGCGCGGTTCTCTCCGTCACTTCCAACAGCTCTTGGGCTTAGCTGGTCTTACACCAAGACCAATGATAATACATTATCCATCTATTGATCAATCACTGCGTGGGACTTCCTAAACATGCGGCACCTACCTAATCTCGGCCTATATGGTCTTTTATTAGAGATTTAGTAGGAAAATACTTGGTACTTACCTGTGTATTTGCATGTTCCGGCATTCCATTGTATCAATCCATGAAGATTCATGTTCCCAATAAATGGAAAATGAAGATAGAACGGTATTCGCGCGAACACGGAACGAAGTAGACTGCCGGAGACCGCCACGCCCGAACGACCGGAGAGAACTGGCCGAGGCCTCGACGCCCGAAGACGAACAGGAAAGGACTGGTCGAGGCCGCCCCGCCCGAAGACGGACAGGAAAGGACTGGTCGAAGCCGGCCGCTCTCCGATACGAGCAGGCCGGCGGAGGGATAGGCGGTCGCCGTGGTGCCCGGAAAGTTCGTGTTTTCGAAGTTTAGACGCTCGAAAACTTCGGGAACACGAACTTTTTGACGCAACTTCACAAAACACACTTTGAATTAATCTTGAAAACAGAGTACCATGTCCTACTCATGAAAAATATAGGCACTACTTTTGTTATAGGTAATAATTCCCTCGAAAAATAGATTGAAAATAACGGTTTTACTTAATGTGTTGGCCCCTATAACGGTCATATCTTCACGTCCTCAGGAATTTGATATCGGACTGATATCACAGCTAAAAAAAGGCTTAATTGGTTACCGATATTGCTTCTGCACAAAATAAGACATTGGTTTGATAGTTTTTACCATTTGGGTATACACAGTACCTTTTCTTTTTTATTTATTCGGATATCTTATTTCGTTTATTATTCAATAATGAACCTAAGTTAAAAATGGGTTGTGAAAGATAATTAGTTTAGTAGAAGATAATGTGGCACTGTGGGATATGCGGGACAAACGATATCATCGACGAGACATTCAAATGAAGTTGTGGACAAAGATCGCTTATTATTATTAATCCTAGTCGAGTCACCATGTCGTTTATATTATTCAAAATTTAATATTTTTTATTCGGCTCATTTTAAATCAAGGCCAGTACCTATTGAATTTTTAAAATTGTAAACACGCGGAGTAGACTTATCTTAACAGTTATACGCTAATAGGTAATAATAATTATTATAATTATAATTAGTATAATTATTATACTTTTGGTAGTTATGAAGGAGGTTTATTTTAAGCTCAAAACCAAAACTAAATACTTGTGTTATTGATGAAAAATGTCTTAAATTTTTCTCGTACGAAATAGGCTGCATTTACACATCTATTTTCACCAACGGTAGCAAAACGATCACATGTTTGTGTTGACGCAGGAACATCTGAGGGTAAAATCTGAGATCCTTCTTTATCAATAACAATGTTATGCAACAAACATATGCATTTAATGATTGTGTCAGCATCTTCTGGATTAACGTCTATAGCTTTGTGCTATTTTCAAACAATATAACATCATCAAAATCCATTATAATGTTGCTTACTTTGTCACGAGACACAAAAGCACATGTAACATTTCACTAGCAACTGACGAACTGGACTGACAAAAACCGGCTCCAGTGGACGCGCGTTTTCGGACGAAATTTCGTCCGGCGTGCCGGCCGGCGCGTCGGACGATCTGCCGGCTGTGCAGCCGGTTCCAGTGGACGACGGCCCTAAAGGTAGGCATGTTCAACTATTGAACAAACTATAAAATATGCCTAATAATAAAAATTGACATTGACGCTGAATGGATAGATGACTGAAGTGATAAATAATTATTATGACATTTCTAAAGAAATCGGTCAAGAACTCCCGGAGTTATGCTTGTGGCAAGGATTTCACGCATGCGCATGCGCAGAGGCTACTATTGATCCGGGGGTCATGAAACTTATAGGGGACCATCTACACATCAAACCGAACAATCGCTGAAAATTTCATCGAAATTGGTCAAGAACTCCCAGAGTTATGCGCGTAACAAGGATTTCACGTTTGCGCATGCGCAGAGGCTACTATTGATCCGGGGGTCTTGAAACTCATAGGGGACCATCTACATCCAAGCAATTAGATGAATCATATGATGTGATTATATTAATGAAGAAAACTATAATTAAGTACGTCTTTACAGTATTCCTCACTTTAATACACTAATTCTCGTTCCCAGACTTCGTGTTATTGATTTAACACTCACTGCATGAGTGGATCGTCTATTACCCCCTCTATCTCCCCCATTTTGACTGCGAATTCGAAATTTCCGGTTTGTTAAACAATTAAAGTAAAGCTGGGATCAAACAAAAACATTATCAGGAAAATCGGTTGAGAATTTAAGTCTGGCCAGCGTCGACAACATATTCACGGATTCGGTCTTCGAATGGTCTGAAATGGATTTGTATTCCGTATGGATTGTATGTTTCATCTCATGTTTGTATTGTCCCACAAAACGATCAATCAATCAATTCTAATAGGCGTCCAACCTATCGACGAGGCCTTGCTTTAGTGGGACATCCTCAAAAGCGCAACCGCCCAAAAATGTTAAGCAATGAGGACAATTTAACTTCTCCTGCAGACACAATCTCTTCCTCTTACCTCTGTTACTGAGGCAATCTCCCACTGATTGCTGGATAATCAATCAGTGTAAATAAATTTGTTTTTAAAGCAAAAGCTTTCATTTTTTATATATTTCCCAAGTAGGTTGTGAGAATTATTAGATGGCCACCTGCGATATCGGGGAAACTCTCTAATATATTGAGATTACTAAGAAAAATAACAGAATAATGTAGTTTTTCAATAGACTGAGTTCTACTGTAAATGTAATAGTATTGATACTGTAGTGCGCCTGCCATTTGACTGGATGAGTTTGATAATGAATTCACAATACGTTTCTTCATTATTTTATTGATTTGTCGTATTTTCAACGGAACCATCGAGTTCTTATTGCAGATACCAGTTTTACCTGGTGTATAAGGATTTCTTTCCTTTAAACCGCCTTCTGGCCCCAACAAATGAAAATATTCACGGAGCGTACTCGAGGAGTGAGGGACGGCCGCTACATGCTTAGCAACGCATCGAATCAATTTCTGTAGTCCGAACACATAACGGCAGCCCATTATCATGCGAGGCGTCCACGATGTCGAGGGTCGCTGTCAACTATGAATAGGCAGGACCTACTCTACCTGTCCTGCTGCTGTAAGCCCTTGTTCCCTCGGAGGAAGCATGTGTTCTGAACCCTTGTGCCTCTCCATCCTGAAGACTAAGTTATGGATATCCGTCCCGAGAATAAAAAGCTGCAAATTATCACACAAAGGTTCATTATTTCTGTATAAGATAGCCCTTCTACCTTGTTGAGAAATTAATGAAATGAAATAAAACGCCTTCTCCTTACTAATCCTTTTGTAGACAGGAGCTAAAAATTATTATCCATGTACATAGATAAAAATCTCTCTTTCCTAATAGAAGTCGTATTTCGAAGAACATGACCCAGGCTGTCTTAATTTATCGCTGTACATTAGTAAATTCTAATCCGATTATAACGGTAGGCATCCCTTAGGGAGAGTGAACGGATAAATGTTACACGATTCGGCACTCGATCCACAGAAGTGATCCCTAGCAGCTACAGACGGAAGATCTTGGTGCAAAAGTGTTTGATATCTCAACATTGATCAATACCAATCAGCACGGACATGGGATTAATGGATGTTGCTGAATTAATGCTTCTGAAATCCTATTGGACTTTCAAGATTCCTCAGCTTGGATCAAACGCATTGCATACGGACATATATGTAGTTTCATTAAGCGTGGCCTATTGGTTTATTTTCCCTAAACCTTGCTAAGATAAAATACCTACAGCTAATGGCTGAAAATTCCAAACTAATCACAGTATAGTTCATGGAGTTGAACAACCTCTTCGCCGTGAGATTGTGTTAATTTGTTTTGCTGTTTTATTTCAGATAAATGGGGAACATAAATAGTGGAGGTTTTTCGAGATTTCAGACAGTGAGGGACATCATTTCTTGAGCCATGCTATCCTTGACGCCTCTTTTGATACTCGCGATCGGCGCAACATGTTTGCCGCTTCAAGACGACAGGGTTCTCAACTATTGGCTGGTTCCGCTGAAGTCTTCTCACCAGGACCCCATCACTGGGAAAACGGAGCTGTCCTGGAAATATTACCTCCTGCCGACGATCAGAGGACTGGGGCATGACTTTTCCACGTACCGGGAAACTCCGACCGCTTACGCTGTAGCTTTTCAGTGAAAGGTAAATCTACTGAACTTGAATACAGTAGATCACTGTTATAGGAGTCAGCTATGCAAAATTTTTCCGTACCTACCTAAAATGAAAACTTGTTGAAGTGACTATTTTGAAGAATAGAATGTAGAATCCACGATTAGTTGCAATTAAAAATCCTTAATGTATTTTGTTTGATATACCACATTTTTCCATTCCACCATGCAGCATTCATAGATTACAAGTTTTCAAGTAATCGAACATTACAGAATTCTATTGCATTCAAATTTAAAGTAAACAAAGTTTTCTGAATCTATTATTACAAACGTATAAAATTGGGTCTTTCGAAGAGTGCTCTATTCAATTTTTAATAGCCCATTTTCGTTCAATTTTTAAAGTAAAACACATTTTTAGTTTCGTAAATTTATCAAATGTTTAAATTTGTGTACATAGGTATATTTTTTAAACTCGGCATTTCGCCTCAATTTTGAAAAAAAAAAAAAAACTACACAAAAATGATGTTTTTGTCAAACAAACATTTTCCATGCAATAAAAGATGCTTCTAACTATATAGTTTCGTAATTCTGGTTATATTCAGCGATTTTTATAACATTATCTGAGTACTGCTACGAGCTCATCCTTTCCGCTGGGATGCTTAATGTCGAAAAAACCCTTTATCTAAATTCTAAGGTGAGATAAAGTCTGGGATGACAACTTCATGTAAATACTTATAAAAACAGCGGTAAACTCTAGAAACCGTTTCAGAGTGTATGAAAATGGATTTACTTGGAGAAAATTTGATTTTTCATATTTATGGAGCAGTTGCAATAACTGCTTTATGTTTTTAAAATATTTTGTAATTCTCTCTCTCTCTCTCTCTCTCTCTCTCTCTCTCTCTCTCTCTCTCTCTCTCTCTCTCTCTCTCTCTCTCTCTCTCTCTCTCTCTCTCTCTCTCTCTCTCTCTCTCTCTCTCTCTCTCTCTCCTCTCCTCTCTCACATATATACAAATACACAGGTTTGGCTGCATATCACTCCATCAGATCACACATGGTCCATCCTCGTTTTGCCAGGCGTTAGATCGATCGTTCATCACATCACAAAAAGAAACAATGATCGATAAGGGGTGGAACGCCTCCTCGCGTAGCTCAAAAGTGAAAAAAAAAGTACTAGGAGTCCTTCGATCGGGCAAAAGGGACATTCAAACTTGTTGGCTCGAGGCCAACACCCATCAGGAGGTGGGAGGGGCCCATTCAATGATGTAGGTACGTACAAACGATGCCAGGACGAAAAATCAAAGGAGAGGTGAGAATCACACAATACTAGATGTTTAAATACAAACATAAGATAACGCAGAATCATGACTGTCACAGCATTTAACAGCGGTTCGAAGCAGTGGCGTATATATGTGATATTTTCGGGGAGGGCCGAGAATAACGGGGGGTCCGGGGGTCCACCGCCGGGAAATTTTTCAAATCAAGTGTCCAAAATCACATGTTCAACTATTCTAGCACTAAAGAAAGACAGATAGAAAAGTGGTTCTTCTCCCAGAGAAAGCATATTTTAGGCCTAAATAATATTCAGTTAAACCGAAAAATACAATATTAATTTATATTTTCCAAATTTCGGGAGGGGGGGGGGGGAACCCCTTAACCTTATATACGGCAATGGTTCGAAGTATCATGTTCAAAGCATAGGAAGCATAGATTTTTATCAAGGAAACTTACTACTTACTCAACTTCCCAAAATTATCAGTTCGTTCGACAAAATCGGTACTATAGGAATCTGTATAGTTCCTAGATTCTGACAGATACTAAAATTCCTGCTAATCACTGTAAACTGAAAGTCGTTTATAAGTCTGGCGGTTATAAGAAGTTAAAATTAAAGTACCTAACTACTACTCAATTCTATTCCATCATTGAGATGATCAAAGAGAGATCGTCGCATCACTGATATTGGGTTTCTCAACGCCACGAAGGTAAGTATTTAAGTAAGATTCATAGATGCAAAGTAAGATAGTAAGTCTCGGGCAATATTGCGGGGACTGCTAAAACAAAGGAACTGATGGGAAACGAGGGGTCCGGGATTCGCCAGAACTTGCGTCCTTTTCTCTTCTTGAGAAGACCAAACCAGTTTGAGATGCAGGAGGGAAGGAAGCCTTTGTTTTCAAAGATTGAAAAGCAGGCTCTGGGAGAGACGAGTCGACGCACAATGAGAATCACTGAAATAAGGAATAGACGCTAGTGACATAAGAACATACACACCTGATGCGTCAAAGCCCACAATGGGAACAAAAACCATTTGCACCTGCTTCAAGCATTAATCGAAGAATAAAAGCTTTTTCCGTCGTATGTCTCGATGTATTCATCAATCCAACATATTTTTTATGTACAGTCTTCAGATGTGAAGAAGCCTTTCAAAATTGAATATTCTATTTACTTATTTTGGAATGGAAAAGTGCACATAGCACGTGGGATTGGTTTTTAGGGCTTTCAAACTAATAACATTGCATAAATTACTACCTATGTGCGGTCACGCATCTCAAAGTAAAAACCTCAGCAGAAAATGAATGAATTTGAATGTTTTGTGCAAACAGGAACGAAATCAGCAGTTTTCGTCAGAAGCAGGAGCAGAAATCGGCAGTTTTTTTCTTACAAGAAACCAGAACCTCAAATCAGAGGACGGAGGGTGTATTAGTTGGGTCCCTCGTGTGCCTACAGCAGCTGCATTGGGCCATCTTAACATCTGCTCTCCGTCTACCTGCAGACGTAGCACGTGGGCTCCTTATTGGGCGTTATATGGGCGGGTTATTTTCAAAAAAAGCCTTTGCCCGAGGACTCGACCAATTCAACATCTTTTTCTTTAATTTACAGATATTGGAATAAGGAATAATCTTCGAGAAAGGGTAAGTCTTCGGTTATTGGTTTTTTATTTAATAATAAGCCTTTGTCATCGTATAGCAACAATTTTTTACAACTCCCTCTCAAAATTTGTCATCCTACTTATATTCCAAATTTGCGATGTCCGTCCGCTATCCGCTGTACGGGCCAAAAAAGACCTTAGAATCGAAGGAAAAAATCCGTTCTTTCGGACATGGGATTTAGTTGGATCTAACTTCCATCCAGGATTGCTTCAACCACAAAAATCCCAGGTGCCAAAAACTAATCAACAACCTGGTTTTTCGAGGTTTTAACTGACTTAAGCAAGTTACTTCCTTGTAATTTTTCAGACAAAATCAAATAGGATGGATTTTAGATCTGTAGAAAATCCCCCATAGCAAATGATTGCTGAATGATGATGATAATTTCTGAACCTAAAACCTATCCTCACCTCACAATGACACGAGAAGTCAAGCATTATTTTAAAATAATGTGTTAGAATCGGCAGCGTTTTTTTATCATGAATAACCCTACATATAATACCTATCTTTTTAAAACGAGTGTCTGATAAACACAAGTGTGACTTCGATTTGCGGAGTAGGTAGAAAATTGATTCTTGCGGGTGTACACGAAATGTATATGGCAGGTCCATCAGAGGAGCGGTGAGAATTGGCCTTCAAGTTGAGAAATGAGTTGAAATTGTCATCCACTTAGATAATTATGATATTACAGACAGACATCCATCGAGTTAGTAGCAGTTCTTCACAAAGCATTGGGCTTTTCATAGGCACATAACTCGTGTTTTGTGGTCGTAGGTGGATGCGAGCGAAGACGAGGAAGAAACGCAGGGCAGGTGCAGCCGAGACGTTCGTCTCCCGCACGAGAGCAGGTGATTTTGGGAGACCGTCATTGTTATTCATTTGAAAGGCCGATGTTAAGAAATAAACCATGACAGCTGGAGAGAGGCTTCACACTACTTTCCACTTGCACGTTCAGTTTTGCTTGACATCAATGAGACTTTCTGAATTTGATTCCAGCAAATATGTTTCTTTATTTTCCGGATTAGAAGTAAATACGAGACTATACGATTCCTTTTCGTTAATTTCTTTCAAGTCAGTAAATATATCATCATGTTCAGACAAGTGCATACTAACATTTCCTCGATAGGTTATGGCGCATGATTATTTCTATTTTACGACCGTATTAATAAAGTTTTAAACGGTTTAGTAGGAAACTCAGAACTGATTCATTCGTTTTAAGTTTGATGTGTGTAATGTTGAATTTCAAATCCTACATCCTACATTAAAAAAATTATTTCGCTGTTCAACAAGTCAGTTACTTCTGGAACTTATCCTGAATAATGTGACTCGTCAATACATTTAAAATGTGAAGTACTCCCGAAGTCATAGCGAACTGGGTAAAGACAACTTCAATTAGACTTCAGTCACCATGTATTACTGTGCTCCTGGCTTTACATTCAAGCTATGTATGTTAGGCAAAGTTAGCAATGTAAGACATTTATGTGCACGTAAACTTCGAGCTCATTGGCAATCTACTTTATTAAGAGGCGAAAAAAGGTGATACAGTTCACCTTTAAAGCAATGGTCGGCTTTTGAAATCGACAATTGAACAAATCCGTCAAAATGATGAACATTCCTAAAAATTTCAAGATACTTAGATTTAAGATATCAAGAAAAAATTCTACATCCGCTTTTCACCGATACTATTAGACCAAAGTTTACGAAATCAGGTTACAAAATATCGCATCGCCCGATGCCTCTTGTCTCCGCATCATTATCTATTTCTACTAAGGGTAGAAATGTATGAATATGAGACCATCTCGGTTGTGTATGCTCATCGAGTTCATCCGATCGCTAGGCTTCTTTTGCCTGTTGTATTTTTAATACTAACGAGCTAAGCCAGCGAACTTCATACCGGCTTAAAGTCACTGAATGTTTTACATGTAACCTGAACTTGATTTACTTTTTTTTAAATATTTTTATTTGGCATTAATGATTAACATTTTACAGCCTCATTATTATAACAAATTATTATATTAAAATTGCATTTTTGTAAGACTTGAACTAAAAATTAAATAGCTTAAACTGAAATATTACACTCATATAAATAATTGTATATTCCTCTATACATGCTGATATTTCTGAGCTAAGCAAAGTTACATATGGCTGGCGTATTAAATTATTAATAATAATGGTGTCAAATAAAATTGTCCTTTCTGTATAAAATGAAGGGCACTCCATTATTAGATGTTCCAGTGCGCCGATATCTGCTTCACAAAATCTGCACTACGGTAGTATGTTCTCGTGTATTCGGCCTCGGTATGTAGTATGTTCAAATATGCCTCACAAACTCCGTAGTTTGTTAGGAGCCGAATCATGGTTCTGCAAAGTGATTTATGGACGAACCATCCAACAAACCAGGGTCTCTTGGGAATTTGGGGCTACACATTCTTGTAATAGGATCCGCTCTTCGAGCCTTTATACTCCCATTCCCACTTCTTTCGCACTTTCGCTTTGATGGTTGGATAGAAATCAAATACCGGCAGTCCAGAAAGAAGAGGATTACCCTCCACCGCTCCAGTTTTGCCCAACTGATCAGCTTTCTCGTTCCCATGTATACCTATGTGTCCTTTAATCCATAGCGAATATTTACGATATTATTAATTATTAAAATGAAATTATTTTGCGCTCATCCGCATGGAAATCTGTGCAGACATTTTTCAGTTTTTGTGGTTTACCCAAAATAAATTAACATTTTTATATATAGAGATTATTTATTTTGCTTCCGAGTCTACCAAGTTAGCGGAAGCATTGTTTTCACTTTCGGAATGTGAAAATTTTTTCGTCTCCAAAATCAAAAATTCCACTCCCTTTTTGCGTTTTAGACCTTTCTTAACAATTTTGGTTCCGTGTCTGTCTGTGTGTCAGCAAATACTTGTTACGTCCAAAACTATACGAAGTTATACAGTCAGTGTTTTGAAAACTACATCGAAAATGAAGTAGAATGCCGCCAGAGTGGGGCTCCTATCGCAGTCCATTGAATAGTTATGATTTTTTTAGCTTTCACGGTCAACTCCGACCTCACGTCATTCGAGTTTTCTGGAACACTGAAGCGTCCATTTTAATTTTATTATACATTTTCGGATTCAGCATTAAATTTCCTATAAGATAAACATAATTTCAACCTTATAAAATTTCGATAACTCTGTTCAAAATCGCAATGAAAGGGAAAATTTGAAAAATCTGAAATTTTTCGATAAAATTCGAAACTGAGCCGACGTTCCAAAAATAGGCCAAGAAATTGAAATCTATAAAAACTTTCATTTCATGAGCTACCAACTAGCTAATTTCAGGATTTGACATTTTTTCTTAGAGAAATCACTAAGTTTTACAAAAAAACCAAGGTGGGGGCGTCAATCTTGGTTTACTGCAAATTACCTAAAATGAGTTTAGGTTAACATTTGTTCGTTTGTTACGAATGCATAACCTAGGATCAGCTTGTTTTCGAATAGCTCCACAGTAACTGAAAGTGTTAAATTCTCCTGAAGTTTTTGAGCTGCTGCTACATTTTTTTATTAACTCTTCTTCTGCGTTCACCTGCGTTTTGTAGACTTTTTTTCCAAACGAAGAAGTGAGATTTTCAGAGTGAGAGCTATTCGAAAAGCGATTTGATGTGTAGATGATCCCCTATAAGTTTCATGACCCCCGGATCAATCGTAGCCTCTGCGCATGCGCAAACGTGAAATCCTTGCCACAAGCATAACTTTGGAAGTTGTTAACCGATTTCGATAAAATTTTCAGGGATTGTTCGGTTTGATGTGTAGATGATCCCCTATAAGTTTCATGACCCCCGGATCAATCGTAGCCTCTGCGCATCCGCAAACGTGAAATCCTTGTTACATGCATAACTCCGGGAGTTCATGACTGATTTGGATGACATTTTCAGGGATTGTTCGGACTGATGTAAAGATGGTCCTCGTGAGTAATAAAGAGAAAATAAAGTTTTAGCATGCCTACCTCTATTTTCTCAAGTTATGCTCCTGTATAACAATAAATTTACCCTAATTCAATATTCACTTCGCCTAATTGAACGAAGTTCTTCAGTCAATAATAATTTTCAATGATCTATACAGTCATGTTATGGATAGGAGGAAGCTGTGCCACACCCACTTGGCAGACGTTTTTGGTTTAGCATACCATCAACGACAATTTCCTATGTTCTTCAGTAAGTCAGTATTTTAGAACGAGTCTTCGAACGATCGTGGAGGAAGTCCTTAAAAAGAACCCTTACAAAGTTTCGCTCGTTCTTAGGAGGATTTGTTCACTCGAAAGCGGATGACGTGACCACAACATCTAGAAAACAAAGACCGACTCAACTAGGGATACGAACAGAGATTAACAAATTTAACTCCGGGAGAAGGGACGTACCTACAGCGTTTCGGGAACACGCGAAGAACAGCTAAAAAGTGAAGAGCAACCATCATAATTGCTGGGTGTTGACGGTAGTAAAAGTTTTACCTCGAAACTCCCGCAGGTGATGGGCGTGTTAAATTATCGAGGCCTATAAAAACTAAAGGGGACCTGAAAAAATAAAAGGTTTCGAATGGGATAAACGGCCCAACAGTCAGAACATCAATTTACGGATTCCGACATGAGAATCGCTAATGGACGAATGCGGATAGATTTGTTTTCTCTTTTTTTCGAGAAAACCATCGTTTCAGAGTCTGGTGATGGAAGAATTTTTACGGACGCTACATCTCTGAAACTATCAAATTCCGATAAACTCCTCATATATCTCATCGAAAGAAGACAAATGGGATTCCATTCGTTTTGGTTTAAACTGTACACAACAGCCTCACCCTTTGTTTTGGTTTATTATTCAATAATAAACCATTGTAATCGCTCTGGAAAAAAAATTCTAACCCCCCCTGAAAATTTCATGGTTTACGTTCCAAAGGGTGTAAAATCCGAATCTGCAATAAAAATTTTTCCGTCCGTCCGCCGTACGCCGTACGCACGATTTCTCCCAAACGGCTGGAGCAAAAGATCTGAAATTTTCAGGAAAAATCCATGTTGGTCCAACGACGACCCAACTTTTGAGCCAGCTCTCTCACTCAATTTAAAGTGCCCTTTAAGGGCTGACAAAGTTTTGTAAAATCCCTAAAAACCTCAAAACAAGTCGAAGCGGCCTAAATGTGTACTCTTTTTGAAGAACATACCATGAAGAGACCCTCCCCACGTCCGTAGGTCAAACCATTCCCGATGTATGGTCCGATTTATGGTGCCAACATTCGCGTTTTTTCGTTTATTAATGTTTGTTTGTAACCTAGTGATGCCGATAGCGTCGAGTTGTAGTGAATGTGGATACTGGAGTGATAGCCGATGTTGATACTTGTAGTTTATAGCCGATACACGGGTTGAAGTATTCTGATATGCATGAAACGCTGATGTTATGTAGGTAAATATTATTCAATATTATTAGTGGGGTAAATAAGTATTCTTTCTCTGGGGTTTATTATTCAATTGGCTTGCGTTCATGATTTGAATCTGTACTAAGCTTCGGAGTGTGCGTGTTTCACAGGTGATAGAGCGATTATTGAATTTCAGGAGATATGCATAGACCACGTAAATCGGTTCTCAACCAAAACACCTATTTGGATTGATCAGTTGATGATATTTGTGTGCCTCCTCTACATCAGTCTACCTTTGGCTACATCGTTCAAATTTGGATTTGGGGAAGTTTTAACGCAATACAAGTGCCAAAGGACTTGATAAATTATAGATGTTTTTATTGTGGGGGTATTGAGGTTCAAATATGATCAACTGATCAATCCAAATAGGTATTTTGGTTGAGAACCGATTTACGTGCTCCATTCATATCTCCTGAAATTCAATAATCGCTCTATCCTGTGAAACACGCACACTCCAAAGCTTAGTAGAAACTCAAATAATGAACGCAAGCCAATTGAATAATAAACCCCAGTGAATGAATTTGCAGCGTTTTTCAAGTCAAGATGCGCAGAGTCCGAAAATCGAATTTAAAAATAAACATTCATTTTTATCGTTAAAGTTTAATCCTCATATATGCTTAGTGTTACCAATATTAAATTCTTACAATTTGCCGCCCCTTTACTGGTGAGTGAAATGCCACACTATATCGGTGTCACTTCTGATAAACCATCCAGTTTGTTTGTGCTCGCTAAAGATGGGCTAACAAAAAATATTGTTCTCGCAATAGCATTAAAAGATTGATGTTGTTTGTTAGTGTTACAGTCGTAATTTTTATGTGATATGTATTTTCAAGAAATAAACTATAATAACTTAAAAATAATATTGTTTGGCGTTTGTTATTTTCATATTCCCTTATCGTTCATAGTGCTCCATGCCTATTTCGGGTACATACCACATACTTACACACTTATAATAAGTAAGTTACTTTTTGTCTACACTAGAATTTATCTTGAAACTAGAAACAATTTATAAGGCAAAACAACGTAGACAAATTATCATACGGTTCAGAACAACTGTTGAAGGATAAATCTCTAGTTTTTGTTCAAAGCTCATTCTCCCTTATTAAATTTGTCGTGGACCCTCTTCATTCTTCTCGTGTTTTCCACAGGAGAATGTGTTTGTAAGGAAAGGGCGGGAGTGAGCCAATAGTGCACCACGTCGTTATAAAAGTTGGTAGTTGTTATGTACCTCAATCCACCCCGACCAGCTGTATCCCGGGGGGATATTATTATGGGAGAATCAGAGATACAAACAAGATAGAGGGGAGGGAGCAGAGCCTAGTGCGATCGGAGAAAACAGTAACGAACAACCAATAATTACTGGGGAAGATTCGATAGGCTACCAACCCCGGCACCTCAGGCACACGATGGTATCACAAGTCAACCAGCAGGTAGAAGCGGGTCTCCCATAAAATTGAACAAAGCAAACACACAAAATATATGCTGTCTAAAAACAAATCACAATATTTTGTGTGAACATGTGATCATTCAAAAATACATCAAGGTTTATAGTCGCCTTCAACAGTATTATGCAGATTCAAGTTATATTCCAAGTTTGAATTAGTATCAATCTCTCATATAGAATAAGTTCACTTCACCTTAAAAAATAGTGAGTAAAGGTAAGAGACTGTAATGTCACAAACCAATCATAATTGAGTCCAAATTCACTACGTAGCATTTTGATTTATTAGAATATTATTGTCAGCATCACAGCATCAGTATTAGATATTCTTTATTATTTTGTGGCTATCCCAAGGTGTCATTAACATCCTGCAGACTGCAGATTCGATTTGACACGTGTTGTTTCCGCCACTTTTGTTTGCTTGAATTCGTATCCATTCAGGACATCTGTTATAAGCAAAAGGAGAGATAGCGGCCTTACAACAAGGAGGCAATGAATGGTGTAGTTTTCCTTCCTGGGGGCTGAGGCGATTATCCTGCAATAACCCTTGAAGGATAACCTTGAAGTTAAGAACTTCAGGATAATAATTAAGCGCAGCAGTCTAGAAACATGAAGGAGAAGCTATCCACATCCTTCAAAATCTGGGCAATAAATCATTCATTTACCTAATTAGCAATTCGCAATTTCGTCAGATGCCTACTTGTACGCAATATAATTACATGATTTAAACAGAACTCATCGATGTGTTGCACTACAAGCATTTCCCGTTATTGCGATAATCTTTAATTCTTTGGAGAAAAAAAATCAATCCATCCACGTTCATCGAAATCGATATCTCAATTCCAACGGCAATTGGCCGAGATATGAAAGTAGGAGCCGACATAAAATGACAGGGTGCATGAAATAGGTTGGAAGGTTCGTGCAGGGTCGGCAATAGCTACTCGAAGGTACAATTGGAATTGGTTGGTAAAGCTGGCTTCACATGCACGAGATGAGCTCAGTACCAGTTGAACGGGCGGCTCCATCGACCTTCTCGATCAATAACCAGCCCAGTTCATGATAACCAAGTAACCCTTCAACTGTTTTCTTTAGATTTTTTGAGAATCTAATGTGGATTTCGTTGTCAAGAAAAACCGTACCTTGATTTAATTAAATTCGAGAGAAATGTGCATTTGAACGCAGCGAGTATAGAATGTTTGGGCGCTCATCCTTGAAAACAGAGGGCATTTGGACTCACGAATGAAGCAGGAATAATAAAACTCGAAGAAATAATAAACGAACTGTCATACTTCTTTACCCATTTACATAGCTGTGTGCGTGTCCTCGTAAATAAGTGAGGGGAAGGAATTGTAGACATCTCCAGGAGGTTGAGAAACACCTTTTACAGGTTGGCAGGTCTTGTGAATAAAGTACCTCATCTTTCAGGATTCTTCTGAATATTGAATCCAAATGTAAAGGAATATGCATCTAGGAATTGAATCCTAGATGTAAGTCATGACAGATAGCTTTCAGTTCAGCTGCGAACTATAAAGGGACAACTCGGCTAAGCGATGGATGCTTCGAAATGATCACAACTCAAATTTGAACGTGCTTGCCACTCTTCCTTGTCACTTATTTTTGGAAAATTTGCTGTAGGTTTTTGTGTTCTCCGAAAATGTTATGCTTCTGATTTTTAAAAATAACTGCTGCCCAACTTGTACCAAAACACTTAACTTCAAGTTGTTTCCATTATTTGCTTTGTTTACTTGAGACAGAAAACAAGTCCAAGGACCCAAAGGCCGTTGTCCTTGGTCATTCTACGAGATGATGATCTTCCTGGGGTTGACCGAAACCCCCCCGGTTGACTCCTTCGGGGACTGTACCAGGCCGAAGTACAGTCTCCCTGCACAAAGGTAAGGATCAAGTTTATCCCCACACTCACCCCTTCGCCATCAAGTCCAGAAAAACTTGAATCCTTCTCTGTCTCCCTACTCTTATCCTCTCTCTCCATCTCACTTCCTTCTCCCCCCACTCTTCTCGTTTGCCCTCCTTCTTCTGACAATGTGATTTCTAGCTCAAGTACGCCCCCGCACGATCATAAATTTGGCACAAGAGGTTTGACCCGCTACGCCACAAAGTTCTTGGAGAGCCACGACCATTCCAAGATGGAATGCACAATAAAATTTGTGGTGTGGTAAATAAAAGTTCATACCCTTTCTTTCAGGGCTTATTCGATTGCATGGTATTGTTGGTTGAACGATTTCGTCATCTTTGTCATTTCAATGTTATTTCATTTGTACTTGTAGGGCTGGTCTATGCGCCCAAGAGTCAGTAGGTAATGGCTTTGACATTCTTGGCTTGATTAACATCTATTCCGGACAGAAAAGCAGATGGACGTTGGTGCGCTAGCCCGAAAACTTGGCATGTGAGCAATGTTCGAGCCAGTTTGTGAATAATGATTTGAAAGTGCAGACTAAACAGTCATTATTTTAATTATTGTTTCTCTTTCGGACGGGCTTCCTGACGGCTACCTCATCTTCCTATCAACATATCTAGCTACCGATCTCCAGTACAAATCTTCAGCTTAGGCGTTTCTGCATGGTTACCTCCCATCCCTACTTCCCCTTCTTTCCAAAGTGCTGTTAATTCCTTTTTTCCATAATTTTTTTGCCGTCGAGTGCTTGACGCGGGTCCGCCTCAGATAAACGGACTCCAGGAAAAAACGCGCCGTCCCGTCGGCACTCACAAAGGGCCTGTCTGGGGGGAAGAAATTTCAAGCGTTCACTGACCATGAACAGCCAGGTCCAGGGGAGTCTCAAAAACTCCGGGCGTTTTGTTCGAATGGCCCAATTCGAATTATTGCCGAACAGGGAGGACTTTGCTCCTGTTACCAGCTGGTCAGAGTTTTCGATTTTGAGGTACCTTCCAACCTAAGCGGAAAAGTAAGTAAAGAATCTTTAGTACAGCTGGAGCAGAAGTTAATTTTTTCCCCCATTTCTATTTTTTGTGAAAAAATTACTTTTGCCTAATCCTGATGGGTAAGTGAAAACTTGCTTATTGAAAGAACGCGGAGAAATAGAGAAACTGTTTATCTTTATATTTTGATTAGTCTATTTTGAAATGGTGCTTGATTTTTTGGAAAAAGAACGGATTTTTGTTTATTTTTCCTAATAATAAATCTTTGCAATCGTCCAAGAAAACATATCAACTCCCCCTCTATATTTGTTGGTTTCCTATATTTATTGATGATCCGGCCTCCGAAACTTCCCTACATAAATTATAGACCAATATGTTCGAACTTTGGCTGAAAAAGCATAGAATAGAAGGATGAGCGTACAATCAGGCATAATTATCAACACAACCCCAAGGCATACAAATTTAAGAGTAGAAATTTAAAAATTAATATCTCTAACATTTGTGGAATAGAACAGATACCAGTTGAAAGGCCTATTATACAAAGTTTTGACCCGTTATGCAACCTCTTGGTTTGCATCCCCGACTGTCCCACAGGAAATTGCTATTCGAATCCCGAACAATTGGAACAATTTTTCTAACTCACCACAAGAAATATTTTAGATCAGAATTACAGCCAGCTAATTCCAAATTTGTATATTTGATGTAATTAATGATCTGTTTGTGGGTACATACCACTGTTTCGATATTGTAAGATTCTTGAGCATTGTCCTTACTAACCTACCTATCATTAATTACTGAAGGACAAGTAAATAATTGGAGATCAACTTAATTTCATTAATTTTGGTTACGAGTTGAGTCGATATATATAGTATATCTATAGGTAACGGACGCTTTGTTTTTACTTTCAGAAGATGATTTTTTCTCCAAAAACAAAAAAAAAGTCCATTCGCATTTTGGGTTTTAGACCGTTTTGAACAATTTTCGTTCCGTGTCGCAGATGACATGTTCAGGGAATGAGCGAATTAAGCTGTAACTGGTCCCCCATGATTTTCATTGATCCAAGTCCGTCGTTCATGACCAAACGTCTAACCCACTGAGCATGATTTTCTCAGGTTCTAGAGATCCGATCACGCTCAAATTTTCATTCGTGTTTTCGATCTTAAGTCATTAAAACTGTCATAACTCTCTCAATTGTGGAGATCGCTCAAATTTGATGACACCGTTGGAAAGAGCGTTAAATTTTCTATCTATTTGGTGTCAGAAAACTTTAAATTAAACTTTAAATTGCATTGAAGATGTGCGATTGCTGGCAGTCTAGTCAAAATCTTGAAATCGCCCGTTTTTCATCTCGCCTAGAAACCCCATGAATGCTTGGCGCAGAACTGTGCAGGCCAGGTAAAACGTGCGCCAAAATGTCAGCTTTTCAACGGTGTAGTCGTTTTGGTTTTTAAAAATATTTTTGGTTCAGGAAATGGTGTTTAACTGCAGAAAAACGTGTGTTTTCTATTAAAATTGAGGTTTTTCCAAAAGCTTTGACGAAAAAAGGTTGGTGGCGGGATATACGTTACTTTTCTTGCTGAATCGAATGGTGACAACGCCATACCTCTCAAGTGACGATTTAAGTTAGTTAGTCGGACGCTTAAACCCGTTCGTTTGTGAACAGCGTCTACGGCATTTCTAAGCTGTCCTGCCAAAATCAGGATAATCGAAGAGTCGAGAGACGGCTATTGTTTGTGTTCATTTACAATTAATTGCGATGAGTTGCATTCATCTTTTTGCTGACACTATGGACCCTTATCAAACCAGGCTTCCATATCATTACCAACTCTTCCCTTCCGTTTCTTTCCTCGCTGTATTTCCTTCAGCGAGGTCTTCCTCATTTCATATTCCCATTCAGCATGGTGCGCTATAGCTATTGAACATAGCTGGTAGTAATAACCGAAACCTTAGTGACAAAAAACAATTAGTAGATAAAAAACAGATCGTAAATGAACACAACCATAGCTGTCTCTATGCTCTTCGATTATCCTGATTTTGGCTGGACAGCTTGGAAATGCCGTAGACGCTGATCTCAAACGAACGTTTTCATTCATTAAATTCATTTTCATTTTCCATTTTTAAATATTTATTTTATAATTTAAATCTTAACAATCTTGTTTAAACTCCAACTCCTTGTATGAACTCGATTTAAACCCCAATATCTTACCATTCCAACAACTGGATAACATGTTCGAGTCAACAAACACTTTACTAGAACCGAATTCGGTCAGAAACAACAAATTATCAACATTGCAACCACAGAACATACAGTAAACTCTATCTGTATTCTATTTTCTGTGATTGCAACACCCAATGCTACGGCCAAATCCGATTGGGGTTGATTATACACGGCGCACAAAGCAACCCCTCCTTCAAGACCGGACGGTCGTGCGGGTCATTGCATATCCTCGCCCCTGATCAAGACAATGCATCCTCCGTAGCTTTCCCAATTTTCAAACATTGGGTCTTTTTTAGTGATACAGGGTGTCCCAGGACTTATGCACAATCCGACTCCTACGTGTTCTACAACTCATTTCCGACTGCGATGAGTTGCATTCATCTTCGAGACTTTTGGAAAAACCTCAATTTTAACAGAAAACACATGTTTTTCTGTAGTTAAACACCATTTCCTTAACTAAAAATATTTTTAAAAAACAAAACGACTACACCGTTGGAAAGCTGACATTTCGGCGCACGTTTTGCCTGGCCTGCACAGTTCTGCGTCAAGCATTCATGGGGTTTCTAGGCGAGATGAAAAACGGGCGATTTCAAGATTTTGACAAAACTGCCATTTCGCGCAGCAATCGCACATCTTCAATGCAATAAAAAAATATTTTCTGACATTGAATAGATAGAAAATTTAACGCTCTTTCCAGCGGTGTCGTCAAATTCGAGCTATTTCTAAAATTGAGGGAGTTATGGCAGTTTTAATGACTTAAGATCGAAAACACGAAAAAAATCTTAAATCGCGAATAGCTCGGAAACGAGGCCTCTGGCAAAAAAATTGCTAGAAGGCATTTTTGGTCAGTAATGAGTTGTAGAACGCTCAGGAGTCGGATTGTGTATAACTCCTGGGACACCCTGTATATGTCGGCGGTGAACTCTAATAATCAGCCTTTTCATCAATAGACCACTAAATACTCGGATTGTCAATTTAATTTAAATGGAATCATATCAAAATGTACGATTGGATTAATTTCAGCTCTGATGGCAAACACCTTTGGTGTCGTCTATGGACGCTCGAGAAAACCCCAGAAAGTACCGACCTAAGAACCATTTTCAATCTTAATAGTGGGGGTATAGCCCTCAGGAACCCCTTCGAGGCCCAGGGCGCTCTCGGGGTGGGTCAGTATTGTTTGTCCTTTTTCACTGGACGGTCAAGTTATTTTTCATACAGTTGAAGTGAAGGGGGGAGTGTTCCGGGCTTGATGAGCTGATATATTACTACCAATCAAGATCCCAAAGCCTTTAAACTTATCATAAAATACAGCCTCTAACTCACCTATATTATTTAATCTGTTAAAAACCCACACCTCATGGGTGACTCCGTGCGCGAAGAGGGTGAAATTGGGGATGGCGAACCCTATTTCGCGTCATATATATTTCTTTTGGTACCCTTTGTCCGTTGCTCATAAATCCCCCCTCCTTGCGTAATCATGACATTATGTTTTTATCGTCACTTGAAGCAGTTAAAACGTTAATGGAGTAATTAGTGTAATATTCACAATTAGGCAATCTCAAGATATTTAATATTTGTGTCCCTTGTTTACTCTTCACAAACTAGCGCGTTTTCCAGGTCATTAACCGGACTCTGATTTTCACTAGGGATAGCTCTGAAGGTAATTAGATGTTGCTTCACTTCCTCTCTCAACTAATTACCTTCAAATTACTATATGAATATTCAAGGCTTCCATTTATGTGTTATTAATTTGTGTGAATTCAACAATTGAAGAGCGTACTTAATTTATTTTTGAATGATTTTAATTTATGGTATTACTTGAATTTATCCAAACATAAATTTTATATACGACGGGAAAATCCATTAAAAAATACTCATCACGGCATTTTGGTACATTCGCAATTTCATACGAAGTGTGAGCAGGGTTGTTTTGTGCGTACTTTTCTACAATGAATCATCTAGTCTACGCTTTAGAACGAACAACATTCCGTATTTGTGCGTGAGTGTGTATGAGTCTGTTCTGTCCGAAAAACTTCGTAACAAGCTTAATTATTACAGTTTTCGTCGGATTTTGATGAGACTTTCAGGGTATGAGTGCGATAAGCAATAAATGGGTGAGTTTCATTGATCAAAAATTAATCTGCGAATACCGAACTGAAAAAACCATCAACCATCATTTTCTCGAGGATGGGTTGTATAGCCATACCATTAGATCTCAACACGATCTCGTAAGTACTATTCACTGCGCTAACCTAATTTCTATAGATTTAATCCGATTTTAATGAAACTCAGTGAATGTAAAGCTGAAGGTTTCCAGATGATCTCCAGTGCTCACAAATCAATACTTTCCTCTCCGCATGCAGAAACGAAATATCCATCAAGCACAATTTTGTCGCATCCTAATTCTTTAGATCTTGCTCAAATTCGGATGGTGGTTGGGAAGGGCGGTTTAATTCCAATACAAGTAGTATCAGATATGGAATTAACCCGATGACTGGTCTTGTCACTTGAAGGAATTATTTTAACTAACTTATGTGTGTAGTTATTTAATAATTAATATTTGTAATACCACCTAGGGAGTAAAATTGTATGATTGATTATACAAATTGTATGATTGATCCAGGATACTGGTGCAGTATTAGCAGGACATTCAACTAAAAGTTTAGCAATCAAATCTGACGGATACTCAACGCTGAGTTTCGTAAGTTTTGGTTTTTCTTTTTATCGCTAGAGCTCCTTCTCACCCATGGCAAGAAACACAAAATTCCTGATTCGACCCCCGGATTTACCGGGATATTACCTCTTTGTTCGCCTTCGAACCTCAAGATTGCCCCTTGTCGACTTCGTCTATTATTAGTCAGGTATTCAAGTTGGTGATTACCTCCCGTTCTCAGTGACAAACGCAGAAAGGGGTAATTTTTTTCTCATTTTCGTAGCTCGTCTGTCCATACATTTGATTATCTCGGTTTATAGGAAGAGCTTTTCATAGATGCTTGCTGAAGGAAGAAATTTCTTGCCCCTTAAAGGGAAGAAACCACAGGAATTTTCGTTAGGGTCATATGAGGGTCATTCCCTTCATTGTACCATTGATTTGATGGATGACGTAATTTCTTAGTTAAAACCAGTCGCAATCAAAGGTCATACATTCACATCATCGATACGAGTAAGCTTCATTCCACACCCAACTTTTCTGTTTTCCGCTGTCACCAAAATGTTGAAAACCTTGATTGACATCAACAGCACTTTCTGAGATCTCCGTGGTAGTAGATGTTCTTCAGTTCCTCCATGGTGGTTGTATTAGTCCAGCTAAAAGCCGAGTCACCCTCCCAATCCTTTGTTAGCTCTTAGGCTCGTGCTACAGCAGTCCTCCGACCCCATTAGCCGCTAAAACTAATATTTATCTTGTGTTTTCTCAAATGAACGCTCTCTGAGGTGGTCGGGCGGGCGAGTTCGTGACCATCCAAATTACGTCGAATGACATTTTATTTTCAACATCTTGATTAAATGACGAAGCTAGAAATCGTCGCTCGCTTGATGTTTTTCTACTGCGGTGAACCTCGTCGTACCCTGAATTATTACGAACCCAACAATTGTCCTGGTCAATTTTCCCAGAGAAATTTTGAACTTATGGAGGGAGATCGGGAAGAGTAATTACCTACCCATTTAACCGCTGCCTAACCATCGATTCCCACTGATTTCCACTACTACTTCTTCTTCTAACTAAACCTAGTAGACAGAGGAATCTAATTTAACACCTTTTGGAAATCACTACATCTCAAAAATGAAAATTTCCAATCGCATTTTCCATTTTAGGCCATTCTGATCCATTTTCGTTTCTCTTCAGTGTTTTTAGCCCATTATCCATGTAACAAGCTTAATGGTGGGTATGGCATTATCGCCTAGCCCTTAGAAAGCCACGTTGAATGGTAGCAGAATGTTGCTACAATCTACTCACCCTCCCATATTAACTATTCTGACAAGAAACGCACTGCCCCCACAAGCAAATGGGCAAAACTCCTTAAACATTAGCCCTTAAATGCTACAATCTACAATTTACCCCTCCCCCCCCCTCCTGCATATTGCGAGCCTTTTCCCTCCCTTTAATTCCCCCCCTTTATCCCCCTATTTTATCCCCTCTCCTTTACAAATAAAAGAGGAGTCACCTGAATTTGGGGTTATTGTTTTTTTATTCATGTAGTTATCCCCCCATTTGAAAGGCCCCGATTGTGCCCATCTTCAAACATAGCCTTTGGAGAGCCCAGTTAGATTTTTTGTGCAAATTTGAGCTTTTAATCCAAATTCTACCGAGAGTTATCACCTGGAATGTGTTTTTTGTGTCTTTTGACACTGGATTTAGAATGCTTTGAAACGGCTTCGATGCAAACATTTGTTTTAAATTCTCATTTTAAAGATTTTAGACCGAGAGCAATAGCTTCTCTTTCTTCAAAAGTTCGCTAATACTACAGCAATTGAAAGAATTTTTAATATTTTTTTTACCACGTTAGATAGGTAGCAAGCAAACTCGATGGAATTTTTTCTGTGAGTGAAGAGTAAACCAAACCGATGTTATCGAAGCAAAACATCGTTATTCCGATAATATCAATGTCGATGTCCACCCCGATTCAGTATTTTCATGAAACTGTTACTTAACATTACTTACCAATATGTTTCACCGATCAAACTCAAATCACCAATATTGTAAGAACTCATGGATTGGAATTTTGCTCACTATGTCATGCCGCATTGTTTCCAGATGTATGTGTGCCTCCCCCCCCCCCCCCGCCCTTCTTTTTCTTTTTTATTTTCTCGTGCGATGAATTCTTACTAATGAGAGGGATTTCTCATCGGCTCAAAACGTCATCCCTGTTAGAGCCGCCTTACGTTTCAACCTACCTACTTTAAATGGCAAGGGATTGGGGACGGACGTTATCCCGAAGTAAATTACTCTTTTAAGACGACCACGGGGGACTTAACACTGATGATCGGTCGTAACAATAACGTTTCGAGGAAGAACTCGTTAACCTTCCAGTTTTATTGTTCAGATTCCGATTTTTAAGAACCTCGTCTCTTTTTTTGTCGGCTCCGTGGGCCGGGGTGACTTATGCGGCCGATATGTCATTTTGACTCATAAGCCCTAATGACAGTAATGACGATGGAAGCTTTGTGACGCTTAATTAAATCCCTTCGGGGTAATTGTGAATGGCTCTCGTAATCTCAAAAGACCGTGTAATAGTTTGGGGGCCTCTGCCCATCACCTTCCGCGGTTGGGTGTCGGATCGCTTCTCCTTTTGTGACTCGCCTTGCCTAACCCGCCGTGACGATCCGGATTCATCATCGAATTGGATGAATCACCGGAGGTCTGTGGAAAATCTGCTATACGGAGAAGGCTAAATACTTCTTCTTTTTTTAATCGAACGCAGAGCAGACCGAGATTTTCACTTGGTATTTTCAGCCCAAGCTGGAAAGAGGTAGGATAGCATGGGCTGCTTGTTCCGAGTCTACCGAAACGCATTGTTTTTGCTTGTAGGACTGAAAACAACGTTTTTGAGAACATCAAAATTTCCACTTGCTTTTTGAGTTCTAGTACATTCTATACAACTTTTCTTTATTGTCGATCTGTCAGTAAGCGACTTCAATTGGATCAGTACTAAGATGATTTCGAAGAGCAAGCCGGAGAGGACACCCCAAACAAGTAAACTTTCAGTTGATTGGAACTCCCTTATTTTACAAGGTCATTCTATCTTGTTCTTGGGTTACAATTGATTCATTTTCTATGTTCTACAACTTTGGTGGACATAGAAGTTTCTATAATTTTAGGAATTATTTGAGAAAAACTTGAAATTGCCCGCAGTTTAGCCATCTTTGAGAGACGTCCGTTCCGCACATATTGCAGAAAACCCCTTCTTGCACTCACTAGAATTGTATCCAATCTCATCATTTCCAAAATACTAGGATTCCAGTGAGAATTGGGATGTACAAGTTCATAGGCGCAGCTGCATCATATTGTATTGGGTCGAAAACACCAAAGTCCTATCTTCGTTTATTTTACCACTATCTTACCGACTTTAAAAATTGGTTCGCCGTTAGAGAGCTACATCTTTTCCGAGTAACAATGGCTACATCATACTTTGGAAAACGTAGGAGATCCAAACCTTAACCGGAATACTGTAGCCCGAAGTATAAAAATTTTACCTATAAAAGTCGTTATTTCAGGCGATCTGCCATAACTAACATTATTTACGATACATTAAATAGTGTACTCTACTCAAGATTGGTTACAAGGTGGTATATTTTAGTCTATGTTTTAATTAGTACGAGACAAGCTCATCTACATTATTAAAGATTTCAAAATAACCTGAGGAATCAAAACGAAACTGGAATCCATAATAAGAGTGCTGAAGTCGGGAAGCATATTGAGGAGAAGCTTTGCGGAACATGGGGGAAGGCGAAGCAGAATATGCCGAATAGGTGAAGTGAGCAGGTAAAAATTCTGAGATCAGGGAGGCATATTTTGGAGAGTAGGATAGGCCAGGAAGAAGATTATTTACAAGCTTCTTCAACAGCATGAAATCGGAAGTACATCGCAAAACATGGAAAAGCTTCAAAGAATCAAATTTGGAGAACCGGTTGGGTGTGCGGTTGGCAGCGTTTTGCTCCATTATCGGTCTAGTTTTACCCAAAATGTGAGACACCCTCTATCATCCGAAGAGATTTCAATCACAACCATGAGCCGTCTTCACATCAGGACCTTCAGAGACAAGCTTTGAGCAGTGCCGCGAAACGGAAGGCTGAAGAGCAATTAAGTGAGAGACCTTCCAAAATTTTGAACAAATACCTTGCCTCACCCCCCACCCTCACTAGTTATGGCCTCGTCCTGAGGGTTAGCGAACACTACATTGCTCATTGATCTCTAATGACCTGTATTTTTAATAATGACGTGTCAACTCGTCAATGACGAGTATTTTATATGACGACGATCTTGATTCTGTACGATTAGATTTAGTAGGTGTTATTATATATTAATACGTATTTTGGATGACGACGATCTGTGATATTGATTGTGAACTAGTAAATTTGTGATGATGATGCGATAAACGAATTACTACGATAACGTAAGCTTTTTTTGTACCTACCCCGCAGGGGCTCATCTGGCTAGTCGAACTTTTGGGGCTCTTTTGGATGAAACACTGTGGGCTCAATTCACATATAATCTTACGTCCAATTATAGGGGTGGGCTCATTTCACACTGGGCTCATTTGGGCATTCGAGGTATGGGCTCAATTAGCAATCTCCCACCTCAAATAAAGGTGGAATCGAAACTGGTGATCCAAGTATGATGATATTAATCCTTATCTATTTATATGGTTTGATAATTATGGTTATGTGCGTGTAAATACCACTATGCATTTTTCAGAACAACTCTCCGATTAGAAGTCATGACGGCTATAAAAATTATCAAAGAACGAAAAATGTCACGGTTTGAACTAAGTGTCCTACGGTCAGTGTATTGTAAAATTCTGATTGTATATTAAGGTTTAATAAAAGTTTCCAAAGTTGAAAATCAATATTTCAGTAGTGATGAAATTGATAGTCCTTCAGAGTTTTGGGTAATAATCATGAGCTATGGAGTAACTCCAGTTTCTAATTTCTTTCCTGTTCACTAAAAATATCTGGGATATTTTATTCGAGGCCTGTAGGACTTTTACTGTTGTTGTTTTACGGTTTCCATTAATAAAGACATACAATTGTAGAAGTAATGCTTGATAAAAGGATTTGGGTTGGCTCATGTGCAGTGATGCAATTTATACTTGCTTTCCAGACTTTTGGGAAATAAACATGAGCTACGGTACAGTCGATTGACTTTGTGGGCCCTGTGGGTTGTTTCTAGGATACTGACATTTTATACTACGCCCGTATATCTTTTCTTTTACTGTTTGAATTTATACGGGCAAGTACCCAATTATGGACATATTAGTTGAAAACTGAGAAAATTAATAACAAGAACTTTTTGTGTTATAACGATAATGGAGGTATAATGATAAGGGATGCTCACCAATTATATCGGCCTAACCCGGTCAACGTCGGGTAACAACAAGTAATCATAGATTTGAAAGAATACCCATGTGGGATAAACCGATCTTCATTTTATTCCATGGTTAAGAAAGTAGGCTAATTCTAGACTGATCCGTGGCAGTATGGCAAGTTCCATGAGGGCACGCTTTAGCAGCGATCGTATTAGCTCTAACAAATATTAGTAACTACACCTCTTCTGACAACTAATAACTTGCTAATTTAACTGTAGGATTAGCGGAAATTACAAGAGAACTCTATAACAACTAGGACTATATTATTCATCCCTAGACGCATGAGCAAGTACTTGAAGAGATGAGAATAACGTTTTGGTTTAAGTATTATTTTTTGTCAAAGAAAAACCATTTGTAACCCTCATCAAAAGGTGTCAGGCTCACGTTTCAAGATAAGCAGATTCCAAAAATCGAATAAAAAACTACTACAACTTTACGCCTTTACTACTGGATCAAAGTTGACGAAATTTGGCTCAGAAATCCAACATCGGTGTAGAATGTGACAGTAATCTCTGAATATTTATGGTTTAACATAGCAAAAAATCGAAATCTCTAAAACTTTCAACGTATTTGTTTGATTCAGAAAGCAATTAGCTAATCGAATGCTATCGAATAGAAATCACTCCAGTTGCTGTACGATCTTCCGTTGGCTCACAAATCGCAGGTATCTTCAAATGAGTGTATGCTGTAAGTGACTTTAGAGATAACCGTTGCAAGGTAGATGCTACACAAATTTACTAGTCATATCGCCGGCACCAATAGAGTTCTTCATAAAATATTTATACATTTGCGGGCAAGTGAAGCGTACGTAGATGTTTCATTTTATCTAGTTAAATTTCAGTTGTCCAATTTGTGGATTTCTACAAAGTGCCGATATACAGATTACACGATTGTTGGATTCCGAGCTGTTGTTTCTTATAGAGGAACAAATAAAGTCAGGTGTTCTTGGAGATATAATTAAGACGAACTCATTTCAGGAGGGAATTACAAGGGAAGGCACACTGATCAGCTGAAGGCTGCTGACGCTAATTTCCTTCGTCAACCGCTCCACCATGCTAAAAAATAAATGGGATTTTCTTACAATTACAATTCATGGAAGCAACGAGTTTCAATAATGTAGATACCATAGACTACGTTGACTTTATCTTGTTAAATTTTAGTAGGGTTTCAATGTGTGTTTCTGAGTGAACGTAGGAATCATTATCTGTAGATGTACAGTCCATTTGTGGTAGTCCGGAGTTCCGAGTCGGAGGGTTTTCTAACTCAGATATAATAGTAACCTTTAACCAATAATTACCAAATAACCTTTGTGTAATCATTTGCAACAGGTTTTTTTTTTTTTTTTTTTTTTTTTTTTTTTCAAGTAAAAGGTAACTCCACCATGACTCATAAGGGGAATATGGGTGGGTACGCCCCTACATACCTGGGTTGTTTGTGAAAAGCGACTTAAACTGTTTTGGGTTTGTGCTATAACAGGCTATAATTATATAACTAATTGCTAACGCCACTGGTTCATACCTGCATACCCCGTGGGCAGAAAACCTTTTAAAAATCTTCTACCACAACAAATATTACGTAGGTTTACTAAATGTTCCCATCAGTTTTCAACCTTCTCCAGTCAATTAACTTACACCTCGACTTTTCAAAGCGGCAATGCCGTTACGAAGTCAGTAGGTAACAATCGTTCACTCGAGCCCACGCAACAACGGCCTAAGCTTATGCTGTTATAAAGGATAACAGTCGAGAAAGAGGCTAATCAACCGGTTGCTGTAATAATTACTACAAATCCCCTAAGCTGATTTTAGACATTCGAAGTGAACTATGACGCAAGAACCTTTGTAACGCTCTACGATAGGAAAACAGCGAGATGAGGTCATTACATTGAGCGAGAAAGAACGACAAATGTCAGCTCAGCGGCTGCCCTTGATTGTAATTCTTGTAGTTGAGTCACGTGCCATTCCGATGGCAATGTATCCCCAGGTGAGGCTCTGTTGCACGCGCTTGCGGAAAATTCCTTATGACCATCTACAATGCAAGGACTGCAGGCAGCAATGATAATTAATTCCGACTTAAAAGGACTCCAATGGAACTAAAAAGCGAGAGTTTGGTCATATATGAGAAGAACGAGGTTCGATCAGCTTTGCAGAACGAAGTTTATCCTTGTTTTGAGTTACACTTTTGTCCTTGCTACATTTAAGTTGGTATTGGGCCGCACCTAAACACAAATAGCCGCGAACCTCCTTGTTCAAACAAAGTGCCATAAACTGATAGACTTTGATTCTGGTAGATCAATGATCTGAGTTGAAGGCTATAATAATAGAAGAATAACAACATTTCCTATAATTTGCAGCATTTTATGTTATTTTTTTAACATTAAAAATTTACAATGCGACTTTTCAACTAGTTGTGTCTACTGTCTACACTTTGACAGTTTATCCCGTTGTGATGAGTCGTTTCTCTATTTCCTTCATAACTCCATCAAGTATGTTAATAAGCCATATGTCACTTTATACTACACTTAATTATACAGCTTTTTGTGAAGAATTCAGTGAAAACTGTAGCTACAATGAAACAGAAAACATCGTTTTCCGTTATAAGTCCAAACGACATTTTACCACAGCTCGGACCAAACTACAAGCCGGCCAATAATGACCATGAACATTATTTTGGAGGACTGCAATTAGTGGGGTGGATGTAGCGGGTTTTGAATATCTTCCAAAGGGGAGATTTCTACCATGAATAACCGGTCGGGAGGTCTGATCAGCGAAGTTGTTCCTCATCGATTATGCTAATGCCTCCACTCCAACATAGCGGAATATCCGTCCTAAATTAATCACACCTAAATTCTTTTCACATTCAAGGCCCTAAAGATATAAATTTTAAAAAACTACTAGAGCAAGACTTCACAATACTTATCACCATTAGCAATAAGATTGCTTCCTCAGTCACAAAGAAAACAAAATTTTGTATTGACGATTATATTATAATGAATGTTGCGCACGTGAGGCTAAGCATCAAAATCAATCGGCCAATTTTGACGACTAAACGGTCTCCAAAGTTTAATCGGCATTCAACTATCATCACTTACATAGGGCAGTATAGCGATTAACCTGGGATTAAAATGAATTCTCTAATTTCAGCTCGTTTTAAGCTCAACTTACAGTAAAGGTGTTATTGTAGGTCACTCTGCCCATTCAAGTTGTTTTTGTACCTATTGAGATAAACTACCAGAATGTCAATGAAATAGTTGTTTGGGACCTCAAAAAAACTCTATTGCGGTCGACATTTTGATGCCGAACTCCATTACAACAGTGATATACAATCAATCCATCCCGCGTTGTTACATGGAGTTGTTCCGTCTCAAATCCTGGTCTCACGAACCAAGTGCCCCATCATTTTCTTTCTCACTGACTCAACAAGTGTCAACATTTGTCGGAATTTAAAAATAGAACTCCGGGTAACAAGTTTCCTAGTCTCGAAATAGAGGAGAACTAGACCTCGATATTTCCCCACAGCTGTGTTTGACTTATCCATTCGTGTACATACCAATTTCATTATACAAACTCTATTGGGATGAGTCACGTATATGTATCTACTATTGTTGTTTTTATCGCCTAGCAGTTTTGTGTTGCTTTTTCAAATCGAATAAGTACTGAATCGGGCGTATTGTGTTACTAAGAATTGAATCCTAAAATGTAACAACTGTATTCTCAAGTCTCTCTGGATGATAACTAAATATGCTGCAAATTGTTACACAAAGGTTTATTCTGCCTTACTTCTCGCCTAGGTTACTAGTTTTATAAATTATTATTAAACGTAGCCTGAAGAACCCCAACATGCAAATACCAATAAGCATTTCCACATAAGCACCTACTGACTGAAAATTGTTGTAATCAAATAAAATATGGCCTACGTCTTTGGCTCTAAAAGTTGAAATGGAAACGATTTCATGAAAAGGAATTCACTTATTTCTATATTCAATCTTTTGTCCAGAAATCATGATCATGTGTAAGTTTTAAGACGAATTTCGTGCATTCTCCTCCAAAAATCAACAAAATTTGTCTTGTGTGCGGTTTTTTGTAACCATTTAGCGCACAATAAATACCGACGTACATATAACAATAACAAGACTGCAATATTCTCATCCAACCCACATTTATAAGTGTTTCCTTCCTTACAAACCGACTCCGTCACCGGTCTTAAGTCTTCCAAATCCGGGAGATATTCAGGTATATCGCTGGTCTGTTGCAAGGCTGAGTTATCTAAAAAAAATGGGATTTAAAGTTTTTTTATGGATCTTCTTCAAATTCCCTCTACATTCACTGAGACGGCGAATTTCACTGGTATACCACTAGATCGACCGTATGTAGGCTCACAGGACAGTTCTATTGTCAATTTTCACCTCCAATGAAGTAGGTATCTAATTGTTTGTACTTGATTTGAAGAAGTATAGAGTTTTTTCACCAGTTTTTGTTCAGATTGTGATTTAGGTCATCTTGGCTTTGAAATATCTTCGAGGGATAACGGGTTTTTTTCAAGTACAGAATTACTCACAGATGATAGTCATGGTGTTGGAGAGGAGGAACGATAGAAGGTACTTATGAGATGATGACGATGATTTTGGGGAAAATTGAAAATTAATAGGAAATCCTGGCAGCAGGAATGTAAGGAAGGGGAAACGTAAACTTTGAACTGCTCTTGTGAAAAGTCGTGTTTTTCGAGACAGCCCATTCTTGTACTAGACTAGCAATAAGTTTTAGGATGATTCCAATGACATTTATCGCTATTTTTTTAGTAACAACTATTGCGCTTAGGCAAAACCTAAATTGGTTATCACATGAAACTGAGTCTAATGGATTTATTGTGATGTAATTTTCAAATTTCGGCAAGGTTAACCAATAGGGGGTGACGCAAATCTTATACGCGACTTGGTCACCTGAAAGAGTGATAAGAAAGTCAACTGTCAGTTAGGTATGACTCAACCTACAACAAGAGTACGAGAGCTTTAGCGGTCAGCGAACCGTGAAAGTCGGAGCGCATAGTCTGACTCAGAATCCTTCGTTTCACCGACTAAGCTAGTTCAAGGTTTCTGTTTTGCATGAAGATAACTGCAACAGGAGAAACGCCTTCACTCCGTTTTCTCAATTTCAGTTAGGTCAATGATTTCCACATGCATAGAACTAAATGCGGGGAGTTCGACCTCCCTTCCATCAGAGTTACATCGCCAGGAACGATTGAACTAGAGGATCCTGCGTTTGAATTCACTACTCTACTACAAGGAGTACCTCAAAATTGGGGGATTTTTATAAGAATAGAAGTGTAACCGTACTTAGGGATCCGATTAGTACCTAACATATCGATACGAATCTCTCGTGTAGTAGATCAAGAAGAAAATGATCACCTTCCTTATTTATTATTAATCTGTCAAAAGGTAGCAGTAACTAGTAGTTAGCTTCCACAGCAGAAACTTGACACCTACAGTTTTACTTCATGGAGTTTCACTGTCAATATTTACATTGTTAATTTCTAAATTAGACATAATGTATAGCGATTTCCCAAGTAGAACATTCCTATTTCATCGACGGCAGAATCTTAGCTTGCAGTAGGCGTGGTAATTGAGTGAATTCTTCATGAAGGTCAGCTCCACCTCATCAGCTTTCTAGGCCGCATGAGTGCGCAAGCCCTTCATTCCGAATCCGAAACATCCATTATGCATTGCGAATCAGAACCCCGCTTCCTACTCTAATTGGTTGAACGTTTCGTAAGCCGGATTGTTTTGGAAGCGCGCTTCAAGAAAACTGGCCGGGTATAAAATTGCAGCTCAATTACACT